>OU342740.1:266646293-267166894 GCA_910589775.1 Avena eriantha | reverse complement strand
ACAACACACATGCAATGCCACTGGTTGATCCATGTGTGGTTGTGAAAAGAATACACATGTAATGACTCTAGTGCTCGTTTTAGTATAAGAACGCACATGCAATGACTCTAGTGGATCCATATGTGGTTTGTGGAAAGAACACACATGCAATGGCTCTAGTACATCCATATGTGGTTTGTGGAAAAGAACACACATGCAATGAACACTAGTGGATCCATAAGTGGTTTATGGAAAGAACACACTTACAGTAAACAGTGGTTGATCCATATGTGATTTGTGAAAAGAACACACATGCAATGCCATTGGTTGATCCATATGTGGTTTGTGAAAAGAACACACATGAAATGACTCTAATGGATCCATATGTGGTTTGTGGAAAGAACAAACATGCAATGAACATTGGTTGATCCATGTGTGGTTCATGACAGGAACACACATGCAATGACATTGGTTGATCCATATGTCGTTTGTGACAATAACACACATGCAATGCCATTGGTTAATCCATGAGTGGTTTGTGGAAAGAACACACATGCAATGAATCAAGTGGGTCCATATGTGGTTTGTGAAAAGAACACACATGCAATGACATTGGTTGATCCATATGTGGTTTGTGAGAATAACACACATGCAATGCTATTGGTTAATCCATGCCTGGTTTGTGGAAAGAACACTAATGCAATGAACATTAGTGGATCCATATGTGATTTGTGAAAAGAACACACATGCAATGCCATTGGTTGATCCATATGTGGTTTGTGAAAAGAACACACATGCAATGCCATTGGTTGATCCATATGTGGTTTGTGAAAAGAACACACATGCAATGACTCTAGTGGATCCATATGTGGTTTGTGGAAAGAACACACATGCAATGCCATTGATTGATCCACGTGTGGTTTGTGAAAATTATACACATGCAATGCCATAGGTTGATCCATGTGTGGTTTGAGGAAAGAATGCACATGCAAAGCCATTGGCTGATGTATATGTGGTTCATGATAGGAACACACATGCAAAGACATTGGTTGATCCATATGTGGTTTGTGGAAAGAACACACATGCAATGACACCAGTTGATCCATATGTGGTTTGTGGAAAGAACACACATGCAATGACTGTGGTGGATCCATGTGTGGTTTCTAAAAAGAACACACATGCAATGCCATTGGTTGATCCATGTGTGGTTTGTGAAAATTATACACATGCATGCCATTGGTTGATCCATGTGTGGTTTGTGGCAAGAACACACATGCAATGCCATTGGTTGATCCATATGTGGTTTGTGGAAAGAACACACATGTAATGAACACTAGTTAATCCATATATGGTTTGTGGAAAGAACACACATGCAATGAACACTGGTGGATCCATGTGTGGTTTGTGAAAAGAACACACATGCAATGCCACTTATTGATCCATGTGTGGTTTGTGAAAAGAATACACATGCAATGACTCTAGTGCTGGTTTTAGTATAAGAACACACATGCAATGACTCTAGTGGGTCCATATGTGGTTTGTGAAAAGAATACACATGCAATGATTCTAGTGGATCCATATGTGGTTTGTGGAAAAGAACACACATGCAATGAACACTAGTGGATCCAGAAGTGGTTTGTGGAAAGAACATACATCCAGTAAACAGTGGTTGATCCATATGTGATTTGTGAAAAGAACACACATGCAATGCCATTGGTTGATCCATATGTGGTTTGTGAACAGAACACACATGCAATCACTCTAGTGGATCCATATGTGGTTTGTGGAAAGAAAACACATGCAATGACTCTAGTGGGTCCATATGTGGTTCATGACAAGAATACACAGGCAATGACATTGGTTGATCCATATGTGGTTTGTGACAATAACACACATGCAATGCCATTGGTTAATCCATGTTTGGTTTGTGGAAAGAACACACATGCAATGGCTCTAGTGGGTCCATATGTGGTTTGTGAAAAGAACACACATGCAATGACTCTAGTGGATCCATATGTGGTTTTTGGAAAGAACACACATGCAATAACCACTGGTGGATCCATATGTGGTTTGTGGAAAGAACACACGTGCAATGACACTAGTGGATCCATATGTGGTTTGTGAATAGAACACACATGCAATGACTCTAGTGCTAGTTTTAGTATAAGAACACACATGCAATGACTCTAGTGGGTGCATATGTAGTTTGTGATAAGAACACATGTGCAATGACTCTAGTGGATCCATATGTGGTTTGTGGAAAGAACACACATGCAATGACACTGGTTGATCCATATGCGGTTTGTGGAAAGAACACACATGCAATGACTCTGGTGGATATATGTGTGGTTTGTGAAAATAACACACATGCAATGACTCTAGTGGGTCCATATGTGGTTTGTGAAAAGAACACACATGCAATGAACACTGGTTGATGCATATGTGGTTTGTGGAAAGAACACACATGCAATGACCACTGGTTGATCCATATGTGGTTTGTGGAAAGAACACACATGCAATGACACTCGTTGATCCATGTGTGGTTTGTGGAAAGAACACACAAGCAATGACTCTAGTGGATCCATGTGTGGTTTGTGAAAAGAAAACACATGCAATGCCATTGGTTGATCCATGTGTTGTTTGTGAACAGAACACACATGCAATTCCATTGGTTCATCCATGTGGTTTGTGGAAAAGAACATACATGCAATGACATTGGTGGATCCATATGGGGTTTCTGGAAAGAACACACATGCAATGCCATTGGTTGATCCATGTGGTTTGTGTAAAAGAACACACATGCAATGACATTGGTGGATCCATATGTGGTTTGTGGAAAGAACACACATGCAATGACATTGGTTGATCCATATGTGTTTTGTGAAAAGAACACACATGCAATTACGCTAGTGGATACATATGTGGTTTGTGGAAAGAACACACATGCAATGAACACTAGTGGATCCAAATGTGGTTCATGACAGGAACACACATGCAATGACTCTAGTGGTTACATATGTGCTTTGTGGAAAGAACACACATGCAATGAACTCTAGTGGATCTATCTTGGCATAATTTGATGTATGCCATGATGTATGTCATTCCAAAAGACACTCAGTTTCCATTTTTATACTACTCAGCTTTGCCCTTGGTTTTTTTGGTACTACCCAGTTTTGCCCCTCTCTCTCTCTCTTTCGTAGAAACCCAAACGTATGCCCACTCTTTCTGCTACGCCCTGATTGGTTGTCACAGTTGTCACGCGGATCGTGCGCACCAATCGTTGATCCTGTGTGATCCAACGAGGCTCGTTGCACACGTCGTGCCCTTCACAGGAAAGCGCGAGACAACATGGACCTCTCCCTCAACGAGACTTCTGCAAGAAGGAACACGATGACGTCCATGGAAAAAGTTGTCGAGTGGTCATGTCATGTTTAATCTAGTCTGCAAAGTTTACAAGTCTACTTCACGGCAACTGGTCATCCACGGCCCACGAGCTATACCATTTTTACTACGCAGCGCGCCTGCACTCTCACTTCCAACAGGCCCCCACCACACGAATCTTCCACGCGGCAGCCGTAGCCGGAAGAGCTGCTTGTCGGGGCCCTCGAGGAGGCCTAAACGTCCCTGCGTTAAAAACCTAGCTTATCAGGTCCTCCATTCGCACTCATCCACTACTCTCTCTTCCCTATCTAGCAAAACCCCACAATCTTGAACGTACTTGCACGAACCTTCTCCATGAAACCAGTGCGTGGGGGTGAGTGTCCGGGCATCACCGCCGGGGTGGTGCTTCACGCGGCAGATCTAGAGGAGCATCACGCAGCACAAGGCGAGGAGGACGTGCAGTTCAACCCCTTGGGGGACCATGTGCTCGCCGGTGCTGACAACTTCGGAGGCCCCGATGAGGGCATGGAGTTCGACGAACACGCTCCGCTCGTGTACCCGGAGGTACATCTATTTCTACATGTACATCTATTTCTACATGTTTCATATTTTCTGCTCGAGCTTAATCTATCCCGGCGTCATAAAAAAATCTAGTCCTAGTGATTAGATGCAACGTACGAACCGGTAGATGGAGAGATCTAGTCTGTTCTGAATGAATCCACATTATTTATTTATTAATAAGTTATCAAGAACACAAACCACATTAATTTAGTAGCGAGCTGGGGAGACGGCCGTAATGAACTGCTGAACCTGTATAGACATGTTATTGCATCGAAAGCAACTCGGAATGGTGGAAGGAATATATATTTATTATTTTGCTCATTTCGTTTTGTATTCCATACATTATAGGTGGATTCAAGTGAGATGGACTCTGACAAGGAGACCAGGGATAACAAGAGCCGCCATATCATGAAGAAGCTCAAGAGCGGGATAATCCCTTTCCGCACTCGACTTGGGGAGCTCAGGTACCCTTTCTGTAAGAAAGGAGTCAACCCGAGGATTGCCAGCTTGATTCCACATGCGGTTGGCATTGGTAAAAGCCCGGCTAGTAAACACAAGTCGGTGACCAAGGCTAAGCACGTTGCTTATGACAAATTCCTGAGGGAGTATGTCAAGACCGACCTAGTGTCCCCTTACTTAGGAATCAGCAACTTCTAGCTGACCAACCCGTCACTGTGCTGTCCCGGCCACTAATAATATTTAGTTCTCTTACCGTATCTAGACCCTTAAACTATGGGGATTTCTATTTTCGTACCCTTCAAAATATATTCAAGTTCATCTGTTTATGGATTTAAAGTTCTGGTGGCATACTCGTTATTTTGCATGGATACAGGGGTGCCCTCGACAGATATAAGGGTTATCCTGTCCACTAGATCACAGAGGATCAACGGTTGGTGGGCACGATCCGTGTGACAACTGTCTCGACCAATCAGAGCGTAGCAGCAAAGATGATCACAAGTGCGAGAGATGGATACAAAGAGAGGGGAAAACTGAGTAGCACTTACGAACCAAGGGCAAAACTGAGTAGAACTTAAAAACCAAGGGAAAGAGTGACAAAGGGATTCAAATAGAAAATAGAAAATGATTTAAAAATGGAACCAAACTACCAGTGTTATGCTCGAGGGAAAAACTGAGTACAACTGAATCGCCAGGGTTAGACATAAGGGGAAAAAAACGCGACTCATGGTATGCGTGTGCGGTGCACGGGGCGGTAGCGGACACGTGTGGCCGTGCATGGTGCATTAGCATACGCGGTGCACGGTAGTGCAACGAAACGCCGCTTCCCTTCTCATTTAATAGAGGCCTCCCCACTCCCATTCATCACGCACTCGCTCACTCAACTGTCTCCACTGTTCCATCACCTTCTGCAAACGCCCAACAAATCTCCGACCACGCCGACGATGGAGAAGAATGGCCCAGTGGCCATCGGCGCCTCCAAGGCCACTGGCGAGGAGCCCCCGTCCCCGTGCAGACCCCCGTCCCCGTCCCCGCATCCGCCGTAGCCACCGGCGAGGAGGCCCCCGCTGATCTCGGACAGATCCTGCTCGGCTGGGACCCCTATGAGGAGGTTGTCTACATAAGGCCCGAGAACCCCTACGACACCAGCATCGCCGACCCATGGTCGGAGTTAACCAGGGTTTTCTCCCCTTCCCTTGTTCTTCCCCCGTTCCCATCGTTGGATGCTAGATCGTATGTTATTAGGGCTCGGCTGTACGTATTTTTCGATGAATCCCCCTATTCGTAGTTGAGATCAGTATTCGATTTGGTTTTAGATTTGGGGAATAATCGGGAGATCTCATTCGGTTAATTTATGCAAAAAATCAATCCCGATAATCAAAGTATCTCAATCATGTCCTTATTTCACTCTACTATTTTTTCCAAAAGGAGGATAGCAGCGACCTCCGTAGCGACGACGAGTCCAATGACACCAAGACTCGTCATGTGATGAGGAGGCTAAAGTCCGGCCAGTACAACAACTTTTTCGCTAACGACGTGTACAGGTGCACCTTCTGCCTCACTAGGAGGCTCCACGCCACAGACTTCAACTCCCTCGTGAAGCATGCCGAGGACGTGAGGACCTGCAGCGAGTCCATGAACATCCACGACTTCATGGCCAAGCACCAGTTGCTTGGTCTTCACCTCCGCAACCTCCAAAAGGTGGCTATCGAGGAGGCTCGCATGCCCCCGATGAAACCCAAGGCGCCCAAGGTCAAGGGGCTGGGCAGCCAGAAGTGGAGGAGGCGAATGCCCTCCTGGTAGAGGCCACGAGGGGCCACTGATCATTGCTGCTGTTGTAAAACAGCTTCTTTTGTCTTGTCTGTGTTGAACCTATCAGCTGCTACTGCTGAGAAGCCTAATTGTTGAACCTTGTTAAGTACCGTACTATATAACCTATATTAGCTGCTTTATCTACATCTTCTCTGTTTACTAAATTTATTTATGGTGCAGGTTAGTTTTGTTGCTCTAGATTTGCTACCAGATTGGGGAAAACGAGGGCAAAAGGAACAATGAATGAAGAGAGAAGCTGCTCTAGATTCTCTACCTTTTTGGGCAAAAAAACACAACTTTTAGCGAGAGATGGGAAAAGGCGCTCTTAAAAAGGCCAAATAACAAAAAAAACTTCCAATTTAGTCGTCGGGGCGCATGTAACAGCCAAGCCTTTGACCAGACGACACCCTCGTCTGAGCGCATATGAGGGCTTCGGAATATCGGGAGGGCAATAGTGAGGACAAACGAGACACAATGTTGCTATAGCTAAATCTGAAAAAAAGCATTTGGCTTTACCATGCAATTTGGCTAGAGCTCGACAATGTAGCTATTCTAAATCCCTAAACTATGTGGTGCATTGAAACCTCATGCTTTTCCACCGACACGTGTGTTGCAAATTTGTTTGATCGTGTATGCTTACACAAGTGGCCTACACAGAAACTTATAGAAGCATGGGCAAACGAGCTTCAATTTGGCAAATTCTAGACAAAATCACCAAATTAAAGAAAGGAAATTGCAAGCTTTGCGCAATCGGCATGCCTGATCGACTGGGCGGCCCCCTGGGGTGCAGGGATGCTAGGTCCCTGTCTATGCTTACACTTCTTAAACTTGTTGGGAATAATAGTTGTACACTTCCTTCTGTCCTATCACGTTACGTCGTGTCAGCACCATGCACCCGCTACAGATCGGCAACGGGATGGTGGTCAACGTGACCAGTCTCTGCCATGCCATAGCCACATCGCACACCCGTGCCCTCACCTACCGGGACGGACGCCGAATTTAATCGCTAGGATTGGAAACCAACGGTGCTCGCCCGGTTAAACTTGCTTCTGCATCGCCTTCCATCTCCTCAGCACATCACTGTGCAAAAAATCCCCAACTCATTCCTTCCGCCGCCGCCACCACTGTGAGAACCATCGACGCTGCCGCAGGCACCGCCTCCGCTGGGCCATACCGCCGCAACAGATCACTCCACCGCCACGCCCAGTCCCAGCCACCGCTACCGACCCTAGGCCACCGCCGCCGCATTAGCTGCTGCCATGGACGCAGAGTACGGCGTGTTCGGCGACGGGAGCGACTTCACCAACGAGTACACCGTCACCGCCCATGGCACCACCAAGCTGACGGTCGTCCACACAAATGTGTCATCAGAGGTCATTGCGATGTATGAGTGATGGCTACAGGAGCCGATGGATAGGTACAAGATCGTCGGCCTTGACCTCGAGTATACTAGAGATAGGAAGAGGATGGCGCTTTTGCAGCTATCCATGCGCAACCACTGCCTCCTATACCACGTATGTAGGGCCAAATCCGTATGCCCGGAGCTTCGCGAGTTCCTACACAGGAGGGAGATCTACTTCGCCAGCATCGATATCAAGAACGACACTCCAAAGCTAGAGCAGGATCTCCTTGTTCATGTCGTCAATCACGTCGATCTCCAACGTTTGTGGAGGTACTCAGATGGTGGTACGGGGAAAGCCGGCATGGCTAGACTTGCTGCCGACATCATCGACCGCGACTACCAACATGAAAGTCGAGTTCCCAAAGCACCAGCACGAGCGATGGGAGTGGAGGCTCCTGGATTACGATGCAATCAAGTATGCAGTCAGGGACACGTATGTCTGCTATGAGATGCTCAACAGGATCTGGCGGGTGGGTGAGTGTGTTGTTTACCACTACTAGTTTCAGATTTTGTTCCTAGTTTTATCTCGCCTGTATTTTTATCTCGCATGTATTTTCTAAGCATTATGTGTGTAAGAACCAAGCTCGTATGATCCCTGTGCTATTAGCTACTTAACCTGTATGAATTACATTTCCCCCTTTTGTATGCTCAACATTCATTCTTACAAATTCTGTCTGTGCCACTTGCATGTGGCAGAATCCAGGACTGACATGCGTAAGGTGTGATACAATCATAAGTCATAACCAAACCAAGATTATAGCGAAGGATATAGTCATAACCAAACCCAGATTATAGTTCGACAAAGGTAATACACAGCAGTTCTTAATTGCTCACATAGTGTACTTCTGAAATAACATGCTTTCGTAAACATATCAAGCCCTGTACAAACACAGCAATCATGCACTATAAGTCTACATCCCAGCCTGTTGGAGAAGGCAACTGATCCCAGGATGCCTTCGGTCGCTTTCTCCGGCTTGTAGATTCATCTACACTCCGGCATCTGGGGCAAACAACCTGTCTTGGTGGTGGTTCAATGATGCGATGCCTGGAACGAGATTTTACAATCTGGCGGTACAGCTCGTGGCTAACATACCCGTCAATTGCAGCGTACTTCAGATTAGGTTCAGAAAGCGGCTTATCTTCCTAGTAATCGTGCCCTAAACGCCTCCACGGACATCTTGGCAATTTTCCCTTCATGTCAGCGTACCACGGGTCGATTTGTTCGGAGGCAAGAGCGGCCATCCTGGTCTTGCCGCCCTTCGTCCCTGGGATCCAGTAAATTTCCTGGATGTCCACTCTGCACTCCTTTGGGATTCTAATGTTGACAGTCAGGCTTTCAACAAGTTTAGTATCATTCGTGATGTCAACACTAGTAAATGTTATGTGCTGGTTCTTGAGAAAGTCATGAAACAGACCCCTAATCATTTTTCCACACCTGCATGAAAATGAATTCAGACAAATAATATAGCAATAACTTTTGCAAACAGACGGTTCAAGAATAGAAAGACAGCAAAGTCTACCAGAACCCGCCAGCCCCCTTCTCACAAAAAGGCTGGTATACGAGGACGTGCCCCTTCATGGAGAGTTGCACCACGGCGATCCTACGGTAATCGCGGCTTTACTCGAGGTCGAGACCTATGAACCTGTTTTCTTTGAACTGTAGCCAAATCGTGTAATTACTCAGAGTCTTCCTCACCGTCACAGGATCGGTGGCGTAGACGACATTGATCTTCTTCCCGCCATGTACTTCTATGTCGAAGTGCATAGTTGCTTGCTTGCCGTCGTTTTGGACGTCCGAAGAGTCCATGACTACATGCAAGAGGGAAAGGATACGGAGGAAGAGGGTGATGCCATGGTGGAGGAAATGGATGAGGCCGTGGAGGAGAAAGACGATGAGGCCATGGAGGAGGAAATGAGACGGAGAAGTGAAACTGCTTACTGTAGGGTTGGAACCGCCCTTACTAATATCTGGAATGGTGCACGACCGTTCGTAGTAGGGTGAAGGTGGAGAAAAATGGCGGTTTTACACGTTGACGCTAGAGCTGCCTAAAATTTGTTCTACGCCACTTGCATGAGGTGGAATCGAGGTCTGCCATGCACGATCCAAGTTAAACGTAGTCACGTTTGTGTGTGCCGACCTTCACTCACTGACAGGCGGGCAGCACATTTCTCTCTAGTATGATTTATTTTTTTCACTTCCTCTAGACGGTTTCGGTGCACGCCCTCAATAATTACGCCCCCTTCCTTGTCTTCCACGTGGACGAGAACCGGCAGCAGCGATGGTTCCTCACCGGGTCACTCCCTACTCGAACAACTGGCGCCATCCCTGATTCCATCCCCTCTCGAATCCATCCGCCGCCTTATCACAACGCCTCCATTAATCTACCAGATTCCAGACTCCATTAGCCACTATGGGTAGAGCTTGGGGTAGCAGCAGGCTGAAGCGAAAGGCAGCAACGACGACACGGATGGCCAAGGCGACCGCCACCGCGAGGATTGGGGATGGCCGAACCTCAGCGCCGCGAACATGCACATGATTGCCGCAGGGTTGCACATCGCCTTTGTCGGCCGCCTCACTCGCTGCATCCCTGGCTACCGCTTCACGATGCGGCACATGGACGAACAACCGTTCGGCATGCTAGGCCTTCTTTTCCCCGATACCAGCAAATGGCCAATCGACCACGATGGCCACGTAAGTTCCAGTATCTTGCTTATTGGTTCAGTCATATCGTTGATTCATATGTGTTGAACTCTCATCTGAATCCTATGTTCCTTTCATCGAACGTGTTGTTTGCACACGCGGTTTGAACAAATCGAACCATTTAAGACTATTTTGTACAGCGGAAGCTCTGCTCGTACCTGATATTCTGGTATTTTCGTAGTGACACAGTCTTACTTTAGGTGATAGACGAGTTGTCAATTTCAATTTGCAATGGAATGCCTGCTAGGTGATATTCTGTTTCCTAAAATAAAAACAAACAAATTAGACGATTTAAGGCTGTTATGCCCCGAGTTGTTTATGATCATCGTCAGGAGTTTGTTCTGGGGGCTCTGCTCCTACTCCATATATTTGGTATCTTCATAGTGACACAGGCACAATTTAGGCGATATCTGAGGAGACACTCGTATTTATGCGATATTTTGTGTATTTTAATCTGAAGGTCCAGTTGTCAAATTGTATTTGCAATGGAATCCATGCTAGGTGATTGTACCAACTGACAACAAACTCTGCAGAATATTCATGCAAAACTGATGCTGCTGGATAAGTGGTCCGAATCAGTAGTGGTGAATATCAAGGAAGAAGAAGAGACGGAAATGGGAGATGACCAGAACTGGGTGGGTGGCAACGGCGAGTGGCTGGTCCTTTTATCATAGGATGGGAGTACTTGGACTCTGAAAAATGGCTACAAATCGTTGAGACTTACATTGCCATTTTTGGAGGGTGTCGGCATTACTGCATTCAACAACGGGTGGCTGCCAGCCATTTCCGAATTCGCTTACAGGTTCAACATGGCAGAACTTAACCTCCTGAAGGTACAACTCCCACATAGACCGCGGTAGGGGCGTGGAAGACCTGGGAGTACAACCTCTTAGCGGTGTTCGACAAGGAAATCACATTCATTAGATGCCTAGAAGACAAGGAATGGACAGTATTGCACGACGACTTCTTGCGGCTGGAGAAGTGTGTCAACATCGTCTTCACCTACAACTACTATTCGTACAAACCAAAACGCATTTATGCGGTCACTGAACCTAGCGGCGACGTGCGTGTTTGGGAGCCGTCCATTTGGGGTGAGTCATGGTGTCATATAGCATGTAAAATCCCATTCAAAATTCTGCTTACTGACTGTAAGTAACACGTAGGTACCCACGCAGCCCCACGCATCTTTCCAGCTCCGATCATCGAAGATGCAGTAGTAGATGCTGAACTTGGGACACGGCGCTGGTTCCTGGCACCTCTCGGAGGCGACACAAAACATGATGATGAACTCATGTGGATTTATATCAGGGGAGCACTAAACAGTGTTGGTGATACAATAGAACATATGGGGACACAACTTTCTTCATACCCATCGCTATGGTGTCACGTTTTCTCGAGGTCCGAATGCCCATCCAAAGACCCAGTAGAGCAAGTCTGGAGCAGAGTCGACAATCTGAAGGGACAATCTGTGTTTCTTGGGATCAAATACCCTTTCTTTGTCGGAGCCCCTAGAGCTGTTGAACCTGTAATTGCTCAGGTAGCCCTGGCTCCTGATGCTACTGCTGTTGTTGCTGGTGTTGGTGGTGGTGGAGTTGACGAAGAACTAGCTGCTGCTGCTACTCCTGGTGAAGCTGATGAAATACTTGGTGATGCTGCTACTGGTGAAGCTGACAAAATACTTGCTAACGATGCCGCTGGTGAAGCTGATGAAATACCTGCTAAGGCTGCTGCTGGTGAAGCTGACGAAATACCTGTTGAGGCTGCTGCCAGAGTCTAGGAAGAACATGTTGGTCTTGTTGCTGAGGTGCCAGCACTTCCAGTGTTTATAGCAGACTGTGTGTTTGCTGCACACTCACGCGCCTATCATGTTGACACTCCAGATCTGACCTGGAGCCGAATCCACGTTGGTGAGAGGGGGGCTACAATTGGCTCACTAGTGGGGTCGTACGATTTGATGGAGAATGCCAGACGGCCAAACGCAGCATTCTGGTTCGTTCCAACGATACCACCAGCTCTAGGGACCTAGTGCTCATACTGGCAGATCCGATGAACCATTTGTCTTTATCTTTATCATTAGTTACACTTATTTGTGTAAAGACTAAGCTGTGCTTATTTGTGTAAGACTAAGTTAGGCCTAACTGCATAATATTCAGTGAAGCCCAACTTTTCTTTCCACGCCCATAACAACAGAATTGCAGCATAGAACATACAAAGGTAATGTGCATACTAGGCATTTTTGCTCAGGATAACAACCACTTCAAGTAAATGATACATGGTGTACGCATTTGAACGCATCACTAGAATGTGCCACCTATTGATGATTGATGACATGGATCTAGCTTTTCTACACGTATTTGCATTGAATCGCTCATTGATTTGTTCACATATTGTTTGGCAATGGATGATGAACTCCACTCTCTTGGTAACTTGCTTCATCAGCGAGCACTTGTTGATGCAATGCAAAGTACAGAACATGGTCATCATCGCCATTCCATTTAGATTCTCTATGTTTTGTCATCACGAAGCTTCTAATTTCAAATGAAAATCTAGTAAACAACATATGTGTACATTGTTAGAGTATGCTACGGCCACGGTACATACATGTTTTTCCCGTCCTCGCGCTGTGCCATGGGTGCGGCCATGGTGAGGGCGAGCTCCGATTCGGGATGGGGAGGAGAGCCGGGCCGAGCAGGTTCGTCCAAGTCCTAGCTCTGCGCCATGGCCGCGACCACAGATTGCTGCCCTGGAGGAAGAAGAAGACGCGTAAAGGATGCATGTGCCAACGCTGCAAGCCTACATGGCAGCGACGACGGCACCGACATAACGGCAAAAGCTGACAGGGGGCCCCAACTTGACGGCCGTTAGCCTGATATTTTGTATTGAAACGTAAAGTTGAATTCGTGCCAAAGAAGACCCTCTGAGTATTTGGCACGCCATCTTTGGGCAACGCAGCTGATTGTAAGCAACTTGGGTACCGCGTTGCCTGGCCACCCCAACTTTCGGGCCGCAAAATGATATTCTCCCTCCTTTGGGCACCACCATATACGCGGCCCACCTGCCAGTCACCAGAGATCAAAATTGATCCAAAACTTGTCAAAATATAAGTTTATGTTTTACCATGGAAACTAATGCACATAGCATTGCACTTTGTGAACGAATGGCTTTATTTCAACATATATTTAATTTCGTCCCTAATGTTCATTAATTTTGGCATATGCCTATAAACTCATTAAATGCTGGAAAGCATATAGGCTTGTGGGTCTATCTGACGGGGACAACATCCCAAGTGGGAGTAGCGTAACTTAGAAGCTTCAACTTTAAAATTTTGGCAGAGCACCAAAATATCCTGCCCACCCATTCAATCATCCAGCCCCAAATATTATTTATCGCACAAATTTAGCCTAGAAGCTTGAAAGGGCGTTATACATTGTGTGAAAAAGGGGTGGTGGCATTTTGAGCCATCGTCTTTGTAGTTGCTTCACAACAAAACACATTGTTGTTACTTGGAAATTCAAAAAAACTTCAAATTTGGAACTAGGCATACTGGTTGATTTGCAAAGATGCATCGATCTACCAAATACGTACACATCATCATAAACTATTTCCATGACCTTAGTCACCTTTTTTTGGCATGATGGTCATCTTCTTGAAAGCCTTAAATTTTTCAAAAATTTCAGCAAATACCTAGAAACTCGTTTAAATGCTGGGAAACAACTCTCGCTGGCATGTGGGTCTAGATGGTGACAACACGTCTGAGAGGCCCCACGCTGGGAGTAGCGTATGCTAGAAGCTTCGACCTCAAAATTTTGGTACGGCGCCCAAACATCGCACCCATCCGTTAAAATATCCCGTGCATCCATTCAAACATGCTTCACCTCTTTCTAGAATGCAAAATTCCTCTTCTATCCCTGCTCCGAAAACAAGAATCTGGGGGAGTGATACATTGCAAATGTATCTATAATTTTTTATGTTCCATGCTTGGTTTTATCCACTTTCTTGTGTTTTGTTCCAACTTTGGAGTACTTTTCATATGATTTCTTGGACTAACCTATTAACAAGAGCCACAGTGCGGGCTGCCTGTTTTCTGCTGTTTTTGGTTCTAGGAAAGTCAGAAAATGAATATTCTTGGAATTGGACAGGACAAAAGCCAAAGTGCCTATTTTTCTGGAAGTGATTAAGTGCCAGAATACGAGACGGAGAAGGGCCAAGGAGCCACCACACCACTTGGCCACGCGGCCAGGCCTGGCCCGCGCCAGGGGGTGGTGTGGCCGGTCCTGGCACCCCCTCGGCCTCTCCTTCCGCCTATATATTGCCCTCGGGATGAAAACCCTAAGTACCTGATCAAAAATCCATGAAAGAGTCTGTAGCCGCCGTCATCTCCATCCCTAGATCGGGAGGGATCTGAAGCTCTTCCCGGCACCCTGCCGGAGAGGGGAATTCACCCTGGAGGCCTTCTTCATCACCATGCAAGCCTCCGGTGTGATGCATGAGTAGTTCATCCTTGGACTACGGATCCATGTAGTAGCTAGATGGCTGGTTCTTCTCCTTTGTGCTTTCATGTTTAGATCTTGTGAGCTCCGTTCATGATCAAGATCATCTATTTGTAATTCTGCATGTTGTGTTTGCGGGGATCCGATGGATATTGACATACTATTTTAGATTGATTATTGATTCTATCATGTCTTTGTTATTTGAGATCTTGCATGCTTTCCGTTGTTAGTAGCTATCTTGGCCAAGTAGATGCTAGCAACTCCAAGAGTTAGTATTTATGCTCGATAGTGGGTACATGCCTCTGGTAATCTGGGGAAGTGACAGAAATCTATAAGGTACTAGATGTGCTGTTGCTACTAGGGAGAAAACAACAATCCTTTGTTCATAGAACAATCATATTGTTTACTTTACATGCAGTTCGTAAAGCAATAATCTATTCATTGCAACTTAATACTGGAGGGGGTTCGGATGATAACCTGAAGGTGGATTATTAGTCATAGATGCAGTTGGATGGCGGTCTATGTATAATGTTGTAATGCCCAATCAAGTCTCAAAGGATTCAAGACAATTAGTATATGCATGTATTGCTTTTCTCGGTGTTTGTCAATTGCCCCGCTGTAATTTGTTCACCCAGCATGTTATCTATCTAAGGAGAGCCACCTCTAGTGAACTATGGATCTCGGTCCTTTACTTTACATACAATCTACAATCTTTTACTGCTTTCTGTTTACTTTCTACAAACTTTTACTTATTTCCATTCGATACGTTTAATCCTTTGTTTTCCGCAAAACACGGTGAGATTGACAACCTCATCGCAAGTTGGGGAAAAAGTTATGTGGTTGTGTTGTGCAGGTCTCCACATTGCTACTAGCACCGGTAGTGCGCCCTGCCAAAGCTCAGCTAGTAACACCTTTGGGGTGTTTCCTTGCTCCTACTGGTTCGATTAAACCTTGGTTTCATAACTGAGGGAAACTTGCTGCTGTGCTCATCATACCTTCCTCTTGGGGTTCCCAACGAGCTCTACATCAACACCACGCACTTTTCTGGGCATCGTGCATTGAGCCATCAGGGAGCACTGTAATAACAGAGGGATATAGGTGGTAAATTTGCGTTCTCCCAAGTGCATCACCCCATCGACGTTTCCCAGCCCTTCTTCAATATTTACATGCCCGCCCACTCCGACCTACACTGACTTTTTGGACCCAGTATGCAAGTGACCCACATGTCAGTGAGCCAGAATTATAGGAAGTAGAGATTCCCATCGCTTGTTGTTCAAAATTCGAAGATTTTTCGCTAAACCGAGATAAAATCGTTAAAATCATCCAACCTGTCTTATACTATCATTCCACTATGTGAGAGTAAAAGCTAAAAAACAAAGCCAAAACACGTTCCTGGCTTTATAAGCCAAAAATCAAAAGCCTGAATTAGAGCCTAGCCAAACAGCGCCAAAATCTCAAGGAACTCTTGGTGATTCTCCCTTGTTTTAGTACTTGGGCACCTTCAATTTTATTTAACAAAAAATAAGACCAAGCAGGGTATCATCAACTTGTAGATCAATTTTTGAGATACTTTCCTTAAATTGTGGTAACACCATTCTATTCCACGAATATATATAACCATAAAGTTTGAACATATTATTGAGAATTCATGGAATCCTAGACCATAAAATCTAAACCCCTAAACCCTGACCAAGTAGGTATCGTGCAACTATAGATCAAAATTTCAGATACTTTCGTTAAATTGGGTAACACCATTCTATTCCACGAATATAAGCATAAAGCTTGAACATTATTGAAAATTCCGGGAACCCTGATCCCTAGCTAAACCCCTAAAACCCAAACCCTAAACCCCTATACCCCAAAACCTGACCAAGCACGTAGCATGCACTTATAGATCAAAATTTGAGATACTTTCGTTAAACTGGGTAACACCATTCTATTTGACAAATATAAGCATAAATCCTGAGCATTATTGAAAATTCCCTAAACCCTAAACCCTAAAATCCTCAGCCCAAAAACCCTAACCAAGCAGGTGTCATGCACTCATAGATCAAAATTTGAGATACTTTCATTAAATCAGGTAACGCCATTCTATTAGACGGATATAAGCATAAATCCCGAGCATTACCAAAAATTCGCTAAACCCTAAACCGGAAAAAACCCATAAAACTAAATTGTAAAACCCTAAAGCCTCGACCCATAAACCCTAACCAAGAAGGTACCGTGCACTTATATATCAAAATTTGAGATACTTCCATTAAATTGCGGTAACACCATTCTATTCCACGAATATAAGCATAAAGTTTGAACATTATTTATAATTCCCGAAACCCTAAAACCTAAACACTAAACCCTAAATCCTTACCAAACACGTTGCATGCACTTATAGATCAAAATTTGATATATTTTCATTAAATTGGTAACGTCATTCTATTCGACGAATATAAGCATAAATCTTGAGCATTATCGAAAATACCCTAAGACCTAAACAACCCCTAAAACCTAAACCTAAAACCCCAAACCCTCAACCCATAAACCCTAACCAAGCAGGTATCATGCACTTATAGATCAAATTTTGAGATACTTTCAATGAGTTAGGTAAGGCCATTCTATTCGACGAATATAAGCATAAAGCTTGAGAATTATTGAAAATTCGCTAAACCCCCTAAACCCTATTCAGTCCATAAAACCTAAACCATAAAACCCTAAAATCCTAAACCCTCGACCCATATAAACCCTAACCAAGCAGGTACCATGGACTTATAGATCAAAATCTGAGATTCTTCCGTTAAATTGCGGTAACGCCATTCTATTCCACGAATATAACAATAAAGTTTGAACATTATTGAAAATGCCCTAAACCCTAAAATCCTAAACCCTCAAACCCGCCTAAACGACCTTAGCAAATGAGGTATCACATGCACTTGTAGATCAAAATTTTAGATAAGCTTTCCTCAAATTATGCTAACGCCATTCAATTCCACGAATATAAGCATATATAAAGTAGCTTGAACATTATTGAAAATTCCTAAAAAACCTAAACTCTAAACCCCTAAACCCTAAAAACCATAAACCCTAAACCATCATCCCCTCAACCCCTTACCAAGCAGGTATCATGCACTTATTGATGAAAATTTGAGATACTTTCACTAAATTGTGATAACACCAGTCTATTCCACGAATATATATATAAAGCTTGAAAATTATTATTTAAATTTCATAAACCCTCAAACCTAGAAAACCCTAAACCCTAAAACCCAAAACCCTAAATACCAACCTTAAACTCCTAAGCCCTAAACCCTAAAATCCTAAATCATATACCATAAACCCTAAACCCTCAACCCAAAAAACACGAACCCTAAACCCCAGGCTATATATATCTTGTGTGGAAACTAGAGCAGTGGGATTTTGAACCATACTTATTTGTAGTTTCTTCACGACAAAAGCCATTGTCGTTGCTTGAAAAATTGAAAATAACTTCAAATTCAGAAGCTTCCTTTGTAAATAATATTTTAAATGCCAATAATATGGACCAATCTACCAAATACAAACATGTTGTTATAAACTATAGCAAAGATATGGCCATGACCTTAGTCATCTGGTTTGAAAGCCATGCATACTCATACATGGTATGCCATATATCGTATGGCAAAATTAAAGCCATTATTATCGATTGGGGATTTTAAAATAACTCCAAATATGGAAGCTCTTTTTGTAAACAATGTTGAAATACCAATATGCACCAATCTACCAAACATGGTTACACTATCATAAAGTATGGTAACACATATGGTCTTGACATTGGTCATCTAGTTTTTGAAAGCCATGAATGTTCAAACATAGTAGGCCATATTGTGAAACGAGTTTTTCAAGAGTTATCCAATTTTATATATTTTTCATGGAAATTAGCTAATGCACACAGTCAGACACCAATGGAGAAACAAATGGTTGTATTTCGTTTTATATTTTGTTTCTTTATTTTTTTTTAAAAAAATGGCCCAAATTTGGTGGCATTACTATTCATATCAAAAAATTGAAATCTTGCAAAACTCTCGGTGGTTCTCCAATATTTGACTAATTCGGTACCTTTAAACTATTTTTTAAAATTCAAGAGTAAGCTATATCACACACTTTGTAGTTCATAATTGGACATACTTACTTTCAATTGTCAAAAAGTCATTTTATTGCACATTTTCAGCTAGGAAGCTTGGAAACTCATGAAAGTAGGGCATTATCCATCAAATCTGGAATCTCCTTTGTAAACAATTGCTTGAAATGCCAAGATGCACCGATCTACCAAATATGGACACGTTTGTAAGCTTGGTTGGCGAAGATGCTTCAATGTATGGAATAGTACAAAACATGAAAAAGGTACAGAAAGTATGGTTGTGACCTTGCTCCTTCATGGCTCGTGTATTAACAAGCTTGTTGGGGAACCCCAAGAGGAAGGTATGATGAGCACAGCAGCCAGTTTCCCTCAGTTATGAAACCAAGGTTTAATCGAACCAGTAGGAGCATGGAAACACCCCAAATGTGTTGCTAGCTGAGTCTTGGCAGGGCGCACTACCGGTGCTAGTAGCAACGTGGATACCTGCACAACACAACCACAGAACTCTGTCCCCAACTTGCGATGAGGTTGTCAATCTCACCGGTTTTGCTGAAAACAAAGGACTAAACGTATCGAATGGAAGGAAGTAATAGTTTGCAGAAAGTAAACACAAAGCAGTAAACAGTTTGTAGATTGTATGTAAAAGAAAGGACCGGGATCCATAGTTCACTAGAGGTGGCTCTCCTTAAGATAGATAACATGCTGGGTGAACAAATTATAGCGGGGCAATTGACAAACACCGAGAAAGCAATACATGCATATACTAATCATCTTGACTCCTTTGGAACTTGATTGGGCATTACAACATTATACATAGACCGCCATCCAACTGCATCTATGACTAATAATCCACCTTCAGGTTATCATCCGAACCCCCTCCAGTATTAAGTTGCAAGCAATAGATTATTGCTTTACGAATTGCGTTTAATGTATACAATACGATTGTTCTATGAACAAAGGATTGTTGTTTTCTCCCTAGTAGCAACAACACATCTAGTACCTTAGAGATTTCTGTCACTTCCCTAGATTACCAGAGGCATGAACCCACTATCGAGCATAAATGCTAACTCTTGGAGTTGCTAGCATCTACTTGGCCAAGATAGCAACTAACAATGGAAAGCATGCAAGATCACGAATAACAAAGACATGATAGGATCAATAATCAATCTGAAATAGCATCTCAAAATCCATCGGATCCCCGCAAACACAACATGCAAAATTACAAATAGATGATCTTGATCATGAACGGAGCTCAGAAGATCTAGACATGAAAGCACAAAGGAGGAGAACCAGCCATCTAGCTACTACATGGACCCGTAGTCCAGAGATGAACTACTCACGCATCACACCGGAGCCTTCCATGATGATGAAGAAGACCTCCAGGGTGAATTCCCCTCTCCGGCAGGGTGCCGGGAAGAGCTTCAGATCCCTCCCGATCTAGGGATGGAGATGATGGTGGCTACAGACTCTTTCGTGGATTTTTGATAGGGTACTTAGGGTTTTCGTCCCGAGGGCAATATATAGGCGGAAGGAGAGGCCGAGGGGGTGTTGGGGTCGGCCAGACCACCCCCTGGCACGGGCTAGGCCTAGCCGCACGGCCAGGTGTTGTGGCCGGCCCCCAGCCCTTCTCTGTCTCGTATTCTGGCATCTGATGACTTCCAAAAAAATAGGCACTTTGGCTTTTGTCCCGTCCAATTCCGAGAATATTCATTTTCTGACTTTCCTGGAACCAAAAACAGCAGAAAACAGGCAGTTGGCACTATGGCTCTTGTTAGTCCAAGAAATCATATGAAAAGTACTCCAAAGTGTGGACAAAACACAAGAAAGTGGATAAAACCAAGCATGGAACATCAAAAATTATAGATACATTTGCAATGTATCAACATCCCCAAGCTTAACGCATGCTCGTCCTCGAGTAGGTAAGTGATAAAAAGAAAGAATAATTTTTGAGGTGACATGCACCATCAAAGACTTGATCAAAGTATTTGTAGAACATTCAAAGCTGGGATCATATTACTTCAATCATAACATGAAAGACAAATTTCTAGCAATAAGACAAAGAAACTATGATGCAACATGAAAAGGCACAAACAAAAGATTCATGAATAACAATGCTTTACAAGACGTTTGTTTGTTTCACATAAAGAAAACATAACATAATAGTATTCAGCTTGTCCCTCATAGAGTAGCAAATATATATGCATAGGACACCTTCAAAGTTCATAAGAGTGACTAGATACAAATAGTTTAAAACAAGAAATATCAAGGTATGCATCAATCAACTAGTCTTGGGACAATGCACATAGAACTAAGAATGGACACTATGCTCTCAAAGTAGGTGCATAAAGATAGAAGGTGGAGACTCAATATAATGGTGGAAGAAAGGATTCAAGTCTCATAAAGAGCTTCCAAAAATTATGGTACTTATAGCTTTCAGCCCTCATTTCCCCTATCATAAGCATCTTGAAGGTGGTTAAGGTTAAAGTGACACAACTAAGAGGATATGCTTGGCAAGTTATAAACCGAAATCTCATGCCCCTTACTTACGAAGACCGAACCTCATGCTACTCAACTTTAGTCACAAGTAAGATCTTGTCATTGTAAGTACATATGTATCATAAAGAACCGCCAACGGGGTACCCCTTGCACATGATACAGGATCTATCCCATAATCAAAATGACAAGGCAAGCAGACAATGAGCATCTCAGCAATCTTTTTATTTGCTATTTGCATAGGTTTTTATTGAGGATGCTTCATAGAGTGCTCATTATGGTGATGCTGCAAGTTTCCACGATGACTAAGCATGGCTTAGGCTAGCGGCCCAGGCGTTTCTCTAACACACATACAAACTCCATGATCTTACAAGTTCCACTTTTATTTCACACCGCCGGGTTCCATAAGCAAAAGAACATGATATCAACGGGGTACAAAGTACAAGTGCAATGTTGAAAGCGTTCCCCATGATACATGGTTCTGCTAACTTCAACTTATAAAGCGCAAGCATATACGCAACAAATAAGGACCCAATGGTTCAAGTTTATTAAGGGCAAAAAAAGTGAAGTGTGCCATCAAGTTCATGAGAGCTTTAATCACTAGTTTTCTCATAACAAGTTTAATTTGGAAGGTAAACAAAAGCATGAATATACTTGGAATAGCATAAGATAGTAGGTAGGTATGGTGGACTCTTTGGAATAACTTGGTTTAGGGAGTTGGATGCATGAGTGGAACTCATACTTGGTTGTGGAAGCTAGCAAAAGACTGGGAGCGACAAACTAAGAGAGCAATAATGGCCATAATCATGCAGAGTGACAAAACATCATTGATCAAAGCATAAAGTGATACAAAAAGTTGAAAACTAAAGGATCATAAAGGCTATGGTGACTTTGGATAGTCATAACATGGTGTGAGCATGCGCCAAGTCAACCCAAATAAAGCATCAAAGGAGAATACCACAATACTATGCTTTAATATGCTAAAACAACACATGATTCATCCAAGGCACATTAAGCAATCTCAATTGTTTATAACAAGTCATGCTACAGCAAATAATACTAAGAATAAAGCCAAAACAATATCAAGCATGGCATGACAAAGCATAGGCCATAGTCAAAAACAAGCTCTTTTTACAACTTAAGCATGAACTTTCCTACTCTTTTCCAATCCAAACCAAACTATTTGAAAACCAATGTATGAAAGAGGGGGTCCAACCAATTTATTCAGAAAACTAAGCAAACAAAAGAAAATGAAAAACCAAAACAAAAATGAAAAAGAAGACGCTCCAAGAACAACACAACTGTGCATGAAACAATAAAAATGAAGCGTTTGGAAGAAACCTGAAATTTTTATTGAAGGGGGTGCCTTGGGCATCCCCAAGCTTTGACGCTTGTACTTCTTGGATATTTCTTGGGGTGACACGCATGGAATCCCCAAGCTTGAGCTTTAGTCCATTCTTCATCTCATTACTCATTCCTTCCATACACCTGAAATTTTTCCTTCATACAAAACTTTACACAATCTTTAGTAGCAACATTAGTGCACTCAAGATAAAAGGTCCTAAGGTTCATTTCCAACACCAATAAACTTCCATTAGAACACTAGTGACTGTATAACTTCCCTAAAAAAGTTCAATTTCCCCAAAAGAATTAAAAAAGGAACCAACAAGAAGCAAATGCAGAAAATGGCAGAAATCTGTCAAAACAGACCAGCAGGTAAAGACGAATTTTTTTGAAGACCTTCTGTTGCTCAAATCAAAAAGTATTTAACTAACAAAAGTTAGATAACAACCTGGGGCAGAAGCACAAAAATTCACGCCTCAAAAATACGTTTAGAGATTTTACACGAATTTCTACGGTGAGGCACAGAAATCTGTTTTGGGACAGCAACTTTCCCAATCATTACTTCTCTCTCATTAGAGGTTACTCTTGGCACAAAAAGCAAAAAAAAGGATAAGGAGCGGTTATTACTGAAGTAATAACTTCCAAGACTCATCTAAAACTTTTGGGTTATCTCCCAATAAGTACTTTTCTTTAACGCTTTTAAGTTAGGCATAAGAAGCAAGAAAGAATCAAGTATTCTCAAATGAAGAAGCTTTAAGATCAATACCAGAAATATCTTCAACAAGACTAGGTATCTCATCCAAATAAGTTCTAGAGGATCCTCTCTCAGTGCTCTTAGTTTCACTATTTTCATCAAACGGGTTTTCAGGAACGATCCAATCAAGATTCTTTTCTATGGCTTCATGCATTGCTACTAGTTTGTAAGGTGTTGGTATCTTAATTTCCTCCCTAGTAGGTTCAGTTTTACTCATCTTTTCTCGTGTAGCAACAACATCTACACATGAGACTAGCATATTGAAATGTTCAAAGAATTTTCTAGCCTCTTTGGCAACATCATAAAATTCCTTAAACAAAGTTTCTAGAATAAAATCCCTCTTTTCAGGGTCCTCAATTTCTTTAAGCTTAAGAAACTTTACTTGCATTAAGGGGTTGAGGTTAACAAACCTAGCTTCCAACATGTGAACTAAAGAAGCTGCAGCAATCTCATAGTTTGGAGAAAGTTCTGCAAGGGATCTATCCTCAGTATCTCATGCTTACTAACATGATTAAAGAATTCTTCAATATTATCTTTCCCAATTATAGAACCACTATCAATTGAAAGATCTTTCAGGATGAATTTAGGGATCAACATGGTGAGCTAAGAAAGAGGCAACAACTAAAGGAGAATTAATTTTTTGTGTTTTTGAATAAGAAAGCAAACTTGTAAAACTAATTTTTTGTGTTTTTGATAAAGAAACAAGCAAACAAAACAAAAGGAAACTAAGCAAAACAAAAATAACAAAGTAAAGAGATTAGTTATGAGGGACTCCCCTTGTGAAGATGTCCTTGACTCCCCGACAACGGTGCCATAAAAGTGCTTGATGGCTCGTGTATTAACAAGCTCGTTGGGGAACCCCAAGAGGAAGGTATGGTAAGCACATCAGCAAGTTTCCCTCCGTTATGAAACCAAGGTTTAATCGAACCAGTAGGAGCAAGGAAACACCCCAAAGGTGTTGCTAGATGAGCCTTGGCAGGGCGCACTACTAGTGCTAGTAGCAATGTGGAGACCTGCACAACACAACCACAGAACTGTGTCCCCAACTTGCGATGAGGTTGTCAATCTCACCAGTTTTGCTCAAAACAAAGGATTAAACGTATCGAATGGAACGAAGTAATAGTTTGCAGAAAGTAAACACAAAGCAGTCAACAGTTTGTAGATTGTATGTAAAAGAAAGGACCGGGATTCATAGTTCACTAGAGGTGGCTCTTCTTAAGATAGATAACATGCTGGGTGAACAAATTACAGCGGGGCAAATTGACAAACACCGAGAAAGCAATACATGCATATACTAATCATCTTGACTCCTTTGGAACTTGATTGGGAATTACAACATTATACATAGACCGCCATCCAACTGCATCTATGACTAATAATCCACCTTCAGGTTATCATCCGGACCCCCTCCAGTATTAAGTTGCAAGCAACAGATTATTGCTTTACGAATTGTACGTAATGTAAACAATACGATTGTTCTATGAACAAAGGATTGTTGTTTTCTCCCTAGTAGCAACATCACATCTAGTACCTTAGAGATTTCTGTCACTTCCCTAGATTACCAGAGGCATGAACCCACTATCGAGCATAAATACTAACTCTTGGAGTTGCTAGCATCTACTTGGCCAAGATTGCTACTAACAACGGAAAGCATGCAAGATCACAAATAACAAAGACATGATAGAATCAATAATCAATCTGAAATAGCATCTCAATATCCATCGGATCCTCGCAAACACAACATGCAGAATTACAAATAGATGATCTTGATCATGAACGGAGCTCACAAGATCTAGACATGAAAGCACAAAGGAGGAGAACCAGCCATCTAGCTACTACATGGACCCGTAGTCCAGAGATGAACTACTCACGCATCACACCGGAGGCTTGCATGATGATGAAGAAGGCCTCCAGGGTGAATTCCCCTCTCTGGCAGGGTGCCGGGAAGAGCTTGAGATCCCTCCCGATCTAGGAATGGAAATGACGGTGGCTACAAACTATTTCGTGGATTTTTGATCTGGTACTTAGGGTTTTCATCCTAAGGGCAATATATAGGCGGAAGGAGAGGCCGGGGGTGCTGGGGTCGGCCAGACCACTCCCTGGCGCGGGTCAGGCCTGGCCGAGCGGCCAGGTGGTGTGGCCGGCCCCCAGCCCTTCTCCGTCTCGTATTCTAGCATCTGGTGACTTCCGGAAAAATAGGCACTTTGGCTTTTGTCCCGTCCAAATCCGAGAATATTCATTTTCTGACTTTCCTGGAACCAAAAACAGCAGAAAACAGGCAGCTGGCACTATGGCTCTTGTTAATAGGTTAGTCAAAGAAATCATATGAAAAGTACTCCAAAGTGTGGACAAAAAACAATAAAGTGGATAAAACCAAGCATGGAACATAAAAAATTATAGATACATTTGCAATTTATCACTCCTCTTGTTTGAAAGACTTGAATTAATGTTCATTAATTTTGGTGATGTCTATAAACTCATTAAACGCTGGAAAGCATACAGGCATGTGGTTCTATTTGATAGGGACAACATCCCAAGTGGGAGTAGCGTACCTTAGAAGCTTCAACTTCAAAATTTCGGCAGAGCGCCAAAATATCCCGGCCATCCATTCAACCATCCCGCCCATCCATTCAAACATCCAGCCCCAAAAAATATTTTATTGCACAAATTTAGCCTCGAAGATTGAAAGGGCATTATACATTGTGTGAATAAAGGGGGCGGTGGCATTTTGAGCCATCATCTTTGTAGTATCTTCACAATAAAACACATTGTTGTTACTTGGAAATTCGAAAACAAACTTCAAATTTGGAACCAGACATATTGGTTGATTTGCAAAGATGCACCGATCTACCAAATACGGACACGTCATCTTCTTGAAAGCCTCAAATTGTTTGAAAATTTCAGCAAATGCCTAGAAACTCATTTAAATGCTGGGAAGAAACTCTCGCTAGCATGTGGGTATAGATGGTGATAGTGCGTCTGAGAGGCCCCACACTGGAGTAGTGTATGCTAGAAGCTTCGAGCTCAAAATTTTGCTACGGCTCCCAAACATCGCACCCTTCCATTAAAATATCATGCGCATCCATTCAAACATGCTTCACCTCTTTCTAGAATGCAAAATTCCTCTTCTATCCCTGCTCCGGAAACAAGAATCCGAGGGAGCACTACAATAATAGAAGGATATAGGTGGTAAATTTGCGTTCTCCCAAGTGCATCACCCCATCGACATTTCCTAGCCCTTCTTCAATATTTACCTGTCCGCCCACTCCAACCTACACTGACTTTTTGGACCCACTATGCAAGTGACCCACATGTTAGTTAGCCAGAATTACGGGAAGTAGAGATTCCCATCGCTTGTTGTTCAAAATTCAATCATTTTTTGCTAAACCGAGATAAAATCGTTAAAATCATCCAACCTGGCATATACTATTATTTCACTTTGTTAGAGTAAAAGCTAAAAAACAAAGCCAAAACACGTTCCTGGCTTTATAAGCCAAAAATCAAAAGCCTGAATTAGAGCCCAACCAAATAGCACCTAAATCTCAAGGAACTCTTGGTGTTTCTCCCTTGTTTTAGTACTTGGGCACCTTCAATTTTATCTAACAAAAAATATGACCAAGCAGGGTATCATCGACTTGTAGATCAATTTTTTAGATACTTTCATTAAATTGCGGTAACACCATTCTGTTCCACGAATATATATAATCATAAAGTTTGAACATATTATTGAGAATTCACGGAATCCTAAACCATAAAATCTAAACCCCTAAACCCTAACCAAGCAGGTATCGTGCAACTATAGATCAAAATTTGAGATACTTTTGTTAAATTGGGTAACACCATTCTATTCCACGAATATAAGCATAAAGCTTGAACATTATTGAAAATTCTCGAAACCCTAAACCCCTAAGCCCCTAAAACCCAAATCCTAAACCCCTAAACCCTATAACCCTAAACCCTAAACCCTCACCAAGCTCGTAGCATGCACTTATAGATCAAAATTTAAGATAATTTTGCTAAATTGGGTAGCACCATTCTATTTGATGAATATAAGCATAAATCCTAAGCAATATCAAATATTCCCTAAACCCTAAACAACCCCTAAAACTTAAACCCAAAACCCTAAAGCCCTAAACCCTCAGCCATACACCCTAACCAAGCAGGTGTCATGCACACATTGATCAAAATTTGAGATACTTTCATTAAATCAGCTAACAACATTCTGTTCTACGAGTATAAGCATAAATCTTGAGCATTATTGAAAAATCGCTAAACCCTAAACAACTCATAAAACTAAACTGTAAAAACATATAACCCTAAACCCTCGACCCATAAATCCTAGCCAAAGCAGGTATCGTGCACTTATACATCAAAATTTGAGATACTTTTAATAAATTGATGTAATGCCATTCTATTCCATGAATATAAGCATAAAGCAACTTGAAAATTATTGAAAATTCCTGAAACACAAACCCTAAACCCCTAAAATCCGAAACCCTAAATCCTTACCAAGCACGTAGCATGCACTTATAGATCAAAATTTGATATACTTTCATTTAATTTGGTAACGTAATTTTATTCGATGAATATAAGCATAAATCTTGAGCATTATCAAAAATTACCTAAACCCTAAACCCTAAACAACCCCTAAAACCTAAACCCTAAAACCCTAAACCCTAAACCCATAAACACAAACCAAGAAGGTATGATGCACTTTATAGATCAAAATTTGAGATACTTTCAATAAATTAGGTAACGCCATTCTATTCGATGAATATAACCATAAAGCTTGAGCATTATTCTAAATTCGCTAAACCATAAACCCTATACATCCATAAAACCTAAACTGTAAAATCCTAAAACCCGAAACCCACGACCCATAAACCCTAGCCAAGCAGGTATCATGCACTTATAGATCAACATTTGAGATACTTTCATTAAAGCAGGTAACACCATTCTATTTGATGAATATAAGCATAAATCCTTGAGAACTGTTGAAAAATCGCTAATCCCTAAACCCTAAACAACCCATAAAAGCTAAATCGTAAAACCCTAAATCCTCGACCCATAAACCCGAAACCAAGCAGGTACCGTGCATGTCAACACCCGGATTTTTAATCCCAGATGCATGTTATGCCATACATCGCAATCCCAGGATTACCATTTTTGCGAGACATAACAGATTGGATATCACAGTACATCATCCATTACAAACCATAATAAGGTCTTCCAACAAAATAAAGGATCTCATGATCCAGTCTTAGTACAATCAAGAAGCAGAACAAATAATAAGCGTAGCGGTGGGGTCCATCTTCAAGGGCACAGGCAATGCTGACGATGGAAGATAGTCCTAGTTATCATAGTCGTCCTGCTGTTATTCATCTTGGTAGTCTCCTTCATAGTCTGGCTATAGGAATAGCCAGGGACAAAAGCCATTAGTACTCTTTAAGTACTCACAAACTACCACTAACAAGTGTATAGTTCTAGGGTAAATGCTAACTCTAAGTTTACTTCTAAAGTTAAGTTTGAAACCTAAGCTGACTTCTGAAACAAAGAAAGATAAAATAAAGTTCTAAAATCACTTAAGTTGGGAAGCTAGTGTCATAGTCACAACCCTGTTGTGATCAAGTCACGATTCATCATTTATTTCATAAGTCATTTTGAAAACATCTGATAACGAAACAGTATGGACACTCCAACTGTCTATAACCACGGACGCGGCTATTTGAATAGTTTGATACTCTGCAGAGGTGGTACACTTTCACCACAAGATTCGATACATCTGTCAGGGATAACCCTGAATCATCATACTTAGTATGCAGATAATCAAACATAACCTTTCCTTTACACACTCTAGTATAAGCACCTCTCCTATGAGCATGGCCTCCCAACCATGACCATATGTCATCTTGGGCACTACGTACGTGGACAACATTGAGAGGTAGCCTTAGCTCAAACTTCTCCCGCAAGGGAACTAATACTAATGCATAAAAACTTCCGGCTAAGCCTTACCCAATTCAGGTATTATGGTTGTACGGTAAAATTGGAATGGTATCGCATCCGAATCCAACCATCAGTTTTTGTAAAAGGGTTAAGGCTCATGCCTCAACATTTTCATCATCATAAACCATTTGTGTTTCTCAACACATGTCAAAACATCTCAATAGAATGACTCATCATTCCAAGGTTTTCACAGTTCATTTTCACCAAGTGTTCCCATCTAAAGTGAGTCAAGTTTTGATTTAGCTCAACTACTAAGTTAAGAGTGTTCACTAAGGTGGGATGCTAATCTCAATCTCATGCCATAGAATGACATCTAAACTTAACTAGATAGATCAAGTTTTATACTCTTTATACTACCTTTCAAACCAATAAAGGACTTTAATAAAGTAGAGAAGTAAAAGCTTGGAAATAAAACTTGGGGTAGGTAATAGTCAAAGTGGTATAACCAAGCATGCCTAATGCATCTTGCTTAGGTTATCTAGATTTCAAGTGTTAGCTTGCAAGGGTTCAGTGGTATAGTGCTAGCTTTCCTTGGGTAGTGTAGTGGTTGAAGTTTTCTTCCTCCTCCTCTTGGTAGAACTCCTTCTCCTCGTAGGCTTGGTCGGTACTATCTTCTATAAATACATACGGAGTACACAATCACCAAACAATACTTAACTAGTCTACCTAGCACTCTAAAGCACACATTTGATGATCTATTATCATCACAAGGTTTAATTAACTAGATTCATTCTTTTTATTTGAGAAAAGTAATTACTACTCATTGAAATTAACTAAGTTTTAATATTCTCCAATTAAAACATGGGATCATGTGGACACATGTCATCACCACATACTCTAACATATGGGAATGTGATTTAAGGGTTGGATCACATTTAATTGAGTTTAAGTTTAATAATTAATGATTTAAAGTGACTAGAAATGCCTATATAGCATTATTTTGGTACTAGTCCAAAGTCACTACATGCAAACCTTAATATTATTACATATTCAGATAGGTATGGTTAAATGTGATTTTTGAGAGTTGGAATCAACTCAAAAGCTATTAGGGTTGATTTTATAAAAATGTTTGAATGTGCAAATGCTTCTGTCTTGTTATTTTTACTAGGAGAGATCTCTAACTCTAAATGAATTAAATCCAACAGGCTTGGATAGAACTTTTCAGAGGCTTTCTAAAAAATTCAATTTGGTTCAGTAGATCTTCTTGAATTGAATTTTGAACTAAGGGACAGAAGTGAGTTCAAACCTAAATAGAAAAATCTAGATTTGAAATAACTGGGTCACACGGGAAAGGAAATGGGCCGGCCCAGGGACGCTCAACAGCGCAAAGGGCGGCTGACAGGTTGGTCCCGCTTGTTAGTGAGACTTAAAATCCGAAACGGTATCAGACGATCTGGGCGCTACGACTAGAATAGAGATCAACGGTCCATAGTCGTTGTCGACGACGGACTCATCGCCGGCGAGACCGAACCCTAAACGACCAGTGGGGGTATGGTGAGGGCATACCAGGGCTCCAGCTAGTGCGGCGAGGCGGGCGATCGAACTGGACGGCGACAGTAGGCTCAGGCGAGGTTGCGGCAGCTCCAGGGGTGGACAAAATCGACGGGGACTTCTCCTCCTCTGTAGCAGGCTCCTCCGGTGCAATTCCGGTGAACTAGGGCTCGAGCGGCTTCAGCGAGATAGGGTAAATGCTCAGGGGGAGAGGGGAGTGGAATGGTGTGAGGAGTTTGTGCTAGGGTGGCCTCCTTTTATAGGCTCGATGGTGAGACCGAGCGATGTGGGCAGGCGTCTCCGGTGAGGGCGGTACAGGGGGATATCGGTGTGGGTGAGGTAGGTGGACAGTGGCTTGCCTCCTAGCGGTGCTTTATGGCTTAATGGCGCGGTTAGGGGCGGTGGCGTTTGGTCGAGAGCGTCGCGCGCTCTGGGAGACAGAGGCGGTGCTCGACGCGGCGCTCGGTGACCGTGGGTCGCATGGCGGCACACAGCCGTGTCTGGTGGGGTGCTGGGGTCGAGGCGGAGCGGCGTGCACGGTATTGGGTCGAGGGGCGGTCTATGGCGTGCTGGCGGTGAGGGCGCTCTGGCTGCACGCAGAGAGAATGGGCGGCAGTGCTGGGGTGTGGTCTAGTGGCTGGCAATGGCCGTGGGGTGGACCATGGGCGGCGGTAGGGTGGCACCTAGCTTGCTGGAGCGGCGGAGAGGGGCTAGCGGTTTGCTGCTGTGTTGGCAACGTTGGCCAGCGAGCATGGCGTCAGGGCTGCGTAGCACTGGCGCCAGGGGCTAGAACTAGGGTGGTTTTTGGTTTGGTTGGACTCAGGGGAGAGAAGAATGATCAATGCAACTCAAATTGCTCGACAAGATTTGATCAAAAACAGTAATAGTTAGGCTAATTTGATTCTGTCTGCAAGGTGTTCGACACAATGGCCGCATGAACAAAATATTTGAATTTTGGGCTGATTTTTGGTGGAGTGTTGTATCTTATGCTTGAGCTTCTAGGTGTGCTTGGGTTTTAAAAGTGGAGTTCATTTGAGTGGTTTTTAAATAAGTGTGATCTATACATATGAGCTACATTCAAATTTCAAATGTCATTTAAATTCAGTGTTTGAAAGTTTTTGAGCTGAAACAAAGTGGGCCTTGGTACATCACTACTTGTACTAGAAAGGGGTGCAAAGATCCACATATGTTTCTATTAGGATTTGAGTTCTTGGAATAGCCAAAGTAGGCATGATGATTAAAATGGCACAAATGACCATTTCCTTCTTTTATTCATTTTGATTTGTTTTTCTTTGGGATTTGTTTGGGAATGATCTAGATGATGTTTAATTCACCTAAGAATCGTTTTACAATCAATGGATCACTTAAACATGGCAATTCAAAACAACTCCTAATTTAAATGCATACCCATATGAATGCTTTAATATTTTTAAATGGAAAAGTTTTTGTTAACTCTAAATTTTGAGGATTTGGATCTTAATAACCTTGGATTAGAGTTTTGGGATGTTACAAACCTTCCCCCCTTAAAAAAATCTTGTCCCGAGATTTACGAAAGAAAACTAGGAACTAAAGAGATCTGGGAACTTTGTCCTGATGTAATCTTCTCGCTCCCAGGTGGCTTCTTCTCCCGGGGTGATAGTGAATGTCAAGGTCATAATCCTTGATTAACTCTATCCATCTTCTTTGCCTCATTCAGCTCCTTCTGATTGAAGATATACTTCAAGCTTTTGTGATCTAAGTAAATCTCACAGTGATTACCCATCAGATAATGACGCCATGTCTTCAATGCCAACACTACGGCTGCTAATTCAAGATCATGGGTCGGATAGTTCCACTTATGCTGCTTCGGATGTCGGGACAGATAAGCGATGACTTTCCCTTCTTGCATCAATACACATCCGAGACCAATCTTGGATGTGTCACAATATACATCAAATGGCTTCTTGATATCTAGCATGATTAATATTGGGGCTGAAATCAATCTCTTCTTCAGCTCTTGGAAACTAGCTTCACATTTGTCGGTCCATTCAAACTTTTTGTCCTTCTTCAAAAATTGGGTCATGGGTCTGGCGATGCTAGAAAATCCTTCCACGAACTTGCGGTAGTATCCCGCTAATCCGAGGAATGCACGGACTTGGGTTTGAGTGGTTGGGGCTTCCCATTCTTCGACATCTTTGATTTTGGCGGATCAATAGAGACTCCTCTAGCAGACACAATATGTCCTAGGAATTCTACTTCTTTCAGCCAGAACTCACATTTGCTGAATTTGGCATATAACCGATGCTCTCTCAGGGTTTTTAGGATGATTCTCAGATGTTGCTCATGCTCTTCTTCTGACTTGGAGTAGATAAGGATATCGTCGATAAACACCACGACAAACTTATCCAGGAAATTCATAAAGATCTTATTCATGAGATTCATGAAATAAGCAGGGGCATTGGTTAATCCAAAAGACATAACCGTATACTCATATAAACCATAGCGAGTAGTAAAGGCGGTCTTCGGAATATCCGTTGCATGAAACTTAAGTTGGTAATAACCAGTCCTAAGATCAATCTTTGAGAATACCTGGGTACCGGTCAACTGATCAAATAGATCTTCTATCTTTGGAAAAGGGTACTTGTTTTTGATGGTGACATCATTCAGCTTCCTGTAATAGGTGCACAAACGGTTGCCTCCATCTTTCTTGTCGACGAATAACACTGGTGATCTCCATGGTGATGCGCTTGGTTGAATCAAGCATGTTGCTAACATGGCATCCAACTGCTTCTTCAGTTCCACTAACTCTGAGGGGTTCATGCTATAGGTTCTCTGGGCTATGGGTCCGGTTCTGGGGATTAGTTCAATAATGAACTCAATATCCCTCTCCGGGGGCATACCTAGCAATTCATCTGGGAATACGTCGGGGTATTCGCAGAATACTTTGACTTGGTCAATGGTGGGCAGGGCTAAACTCTTGTTGCACTTGAATTGACGGGGTAAGGTTTCAGAGATATGCTCTACTGTTACTCCGGAGCTACTGGTAATGGTAATGGCTTTCTTAGCAAAGTCTAGTAGTCCTTTATGCCTTGACATCCAGTCCATACCTAGTACTACCTCCAATCCTTTGGTTCCAAGTACTATTAGGTTGGCATAAAAATCTATTCCATGTATTCTGATAGGCACAGCTTTGCAAATTTTTCTAGATTTTGTAGTTGAACCGGGGATTTGAACTATCATGTCATGCTTCAAATTGGTTGGGTGAATCTTACTAGTGCATGCAAATTCTTCGGTGACAAATGAATGCGATGCTCCAGAATCAAACAACACTCTCGCTAAAACTGAATTGACAGAAAACATACCCAGCACTACATCTGGCGCTTCTTGGGCTTCTTCGGTGTTCATGTGGAAGAGATGGCCATTGCGGTTGTGAGGGTTCCCTGGGGCGAATCTTCTTCCTGGTTGAACACGACGTTGTTGTTGAGGTGGGGCATTCACATTGGCAGTGGCGGCAATCTTCTTGGGACACTCATTTGAATAGTGACCCTTCACTCCACACTCAAAACAAGTGATCTGAGACTTGTCTTTTGCTGCCATGGGAACAACATTGCTTCTAGTTATGGGTGCAGTGTTGTTGTTGTTGTTGCTCTTGGGATGGGCACGGTTGAAATTGATGGTGTTGCCAGGGTTGTTGATGTTGCCTCCGATCTTCACATTTCCTTCGCTACGGTTGGGGTAGTGTCGTGGGAATGGCCATGGCAGTCGCTGCCACTGGCAGTGATTGATTGTATCGTGAGGAAGAGTTGGCGGCCATCTGCGGTGCGAGATGGGGGGCGGATGCACAAGGGTTTACCCAGGTTCGTCCCCCCGGAGGGTAAAGACCTATTCCTGCTAGATTAGATTATTGGAGAGCGAGTCACAGGGGGGCGAGCTCGGCGTCTAAGCAGCGAGTCGCTTGAGGGGGTGTATGATGGAACGTGAGTCTAGGATATCCTAGGGAGATTTATATATGAGGCACCTCGCTAGGGTTTACAAGCTACAACCGAACAAGATAAGGATTCAGAGGTTTTGACCTAATCCGACTGGGCTTATGTTATGCTCCTGGGCCTCTAGTCTCCAGTCGCCGAGCCTCTCCTTCCGTTGTAGTCCAGTCGCCGTCCTTCAGGCACACTCACAGGCCCTTCGGCCTAATCGGAACATCCTGCTGGGCATACCCCCTTTGGCATATCCCCATCAGTAGTCCCCGAGGCCATCGTTGATGCAGGCGCAGGTGTCCCTTTGGTGTTCGGAGTAGGCGAGCCCAATTTGGACGTCCAGTCGAGTCGGCGATGGACTCCATCAAAACCAAGGAGAATTTTCCCATGTTTCCATTCGCCACCCCAATGAATGTTACTACTGCCAAGTCGCCGCTTCGGCGAGTGGAAAAGACTGGCGGGTAGCGGGTGGAATGGAGGAGTTGGACCGTCAATTCTGGTCAAACTATCCATTGGAATTTCCAACGGTAACTTCGGCGCAATTACCGTGAGTAACGGCTATCCCTATTTTGGTGGGTGGCATTCCCATATAAGGGGAGTGATGATTCAGTTCTGCAAATCTTCTCCGCATCCTTCATTCTTCCATATTCGTTCTTCCTGTATTCCATCTCCCTATCTTCAACCTTCTGATTCGTCCTTTCCGCACCGTGCGATTCCACGTCCTACCCGATGGCGCCTCCCAAAGGCTCGTGGGGAAAATCCAAGTGCACCACAACCCAGCTCAAGTCCTTCGAGGACGCCGGAGTCCTCCGCAAGGGGAACTAGCGGGTTCCCCCCTCCTCCGAGACCGAGCCGAAGCCACGACCCGACGAATTCATGTGCTTCCCTAGCCATCTTGAAAGGGGTCTAGGATTCCCCATCTCGCTCTTCTTCCGCCGCTTTTGCACGTATTACGCAATCAAACCATCGGATCTCGGCCCGCACAACATCGAGCAGCTGGCGATCTTCGTCGCCTTGTGCGAGTGGTATCTCAGCTGCATACAGTACTTCCCGCTATGGTTGGAGCTCTTCCATGGCCGCATCAGGCGTGAGGCGTCCGGTGGCTTGATGTTGGCCGCAGGCTACGTCACGTTCCAACTGAAGCCGAAGGCCAATTTTGTCAAGCTCCTCCTGCCAAAAAAGGCCGCCAGCGAGTGGAAGAAGAGCTGGTTCTATGTAAAAGAATCCACTCCCTCCGGCGAGGTGGCACTTCCCGAGTTTGTCGCCGAGAGGAGCGAGCCTCGCCGGTTGGCGCCAAAGAAGCTTCCCGAAGACCAGCGGATGGCCGTTGCGGAAATGATGGACCAGATCTAGAAGCTGAAGGACTAGGGGTTCATTTTGATCAACCTCTACAACTGCTGGCTCGGGCGGCGTCTGGTTCCGCTGGCGGCTCGGCCGCATTGGATGTATGAATACAACTGGAAGCACGACCCCTCCTGAACCAGCAAGGAATCATGGGAGGCCGAGGACTACAAGGCCACCTTGAAAAAGATCATTGATGCGGAGTTCACCAGCGTGGCGGTCGGGCTCGCCCTGTACACTCCCGTGAAGAATGAAGCCCCCATAGTAAGTTTTCTTCCAGGTCGCTATTTCCACACCTCAGTTCTCAGTCGCTGCGTTTGGTGTTTACTCGTGGTGGTTCTCAGCTTTTTCAGGTGTTGGAGGGCTGGCTCCCTCCGCTCGACAAAGAGGTTCCCCAGGAACTGGAGGAAGACTCCGAGGGAGACTCTTTCGACATCGACGGGAAGGAGGAGGAGGTTCCTCCATCAGCACCTGTGGCTCTCAAGATCCGTATGCAGAAACAACGTGAGTTCGAGGCGAGCTGCAGCCTGGACGAACACGGCGGAGGCGACGAGGTCGCGCAGGAGCACACGTCCCGGCGTACTGCTACGTCGTCGAAGCCCGCACGCAAGCCCAAGTCACCAGCGAAGAAGCCAATGTCACCGGCCAAATCGGCGGTGGTGTTCGAGTCGAATGACGACTCCGATGATGAAGATTCCCCCGAAGTCTCGCGCAAAGTCCCAAAGGATGCGATCCCAACGAAGGGGTTGGAGGGCGAGGACACCAAGGTAGTGGTAGAGGTTCCCATGGTGGCGATTGTGCCGACGGTCTCGGGGGTTCCAAGCCAAGAAGCGGCTGAGGCGGCGACGTCTAAGTCGCTGCAGCCGTCAAGAGCGGCCGCGTCTTCAGAGCCGGAGATTCCGGCGACTGCGGCTTCATCGTCGAGGAAGCCCGCGGTGTCTTGGGCTTCAGACGTCTTCGAGAGGGGGCTCACTCGCAAGCTGGGTCCAGAATTGGACAAGCCTGCCCACATCAACACCGGGCTTCACGTCCTCCCGGTCGCTAACTGAGTATTGGTTCTTCATCCCGATTCGCCTTGCTATTTTTATATTGTTGTTATAATGACTGTGGGAATTCGGGCAGGTCTAGGGCCAAGAAGATTGGTCGTCCTTCGGTGGCTAAGATTCCGCCGGCCGCCCTCACGGGAGAGGGCGACCTCCCCAAGAAGAGAAAGGCCACCGGAGATGTGGCGACCGCGGAAGGCGCGAAGAAGCAGAAGGGGGGTGCTGACGATGCCACATCCAAGGACGGCGCCACGGAGCCCGATGTTGCGGCAGTCGCCGAAGAAGTGGTGACGGCGTGATCATAACCAGTCTTGGCTGCGTCCGTGCCGGAAGCGCCGACCCCGACAACCAGTGCCCCTGCCAGAGCGTCGGCGATGTTCCCAAGCTTCATGGCTAGGGGGTTTCCAGGCGTGGCAGACACCTAGTCGCCGCAGAGTCCGGAGATCGTGGATGCGGACATTGGGTCCCGTCGTGGGTGCACTTCCTTCATGATCCCGTCGACTGATGTCAGAGAACTTCATAAGATGCTTGGCGCGGCTATTCAGGTATGTCCAGTCCCCGAGTTCTTAGTCGCTGAATTTCAGCGGCTGGGAACTTAACTTCTTCCTACTCTCTAGTCCCCGAATTCCTGGTCGCTGAATTTCAGTGGCTAGGAATTGAACTTTTTCCCTGCTCTCCAGTCCCCGAATTCCTGGTCGCTGAATTTCAGCGGCTAGGAATTGGAAGTTGATTTTGGTAAGTGCTGAGGCGTGTTGTTTATTTGCAGGGATTGCAAAGGGAGTCGACCGATCGGCATGCCGCGAGGGAGCGCTTGGACATGATCTGCACGAAGCGCAGGAGGCGAACCAGTGGCTTCAGGAAACAATTGGTGAGTATCTGCTTTTTTGTCTTTTCCTCTGTCAGGTGTAAACTAGTGGTGTATGGCGCGCTGATGGTCTCTCTTTCAGATGGTTTCCCGGCTGCGATTTCCAAAGCCCGCGAAGGGTATGTTCCAGTCACTGAGCTAGATGCGGCGAATGGACGAATTGCCTCCCTGATCCAGGACTTGGAGGAGGCGAGAGCGGCCTCAGTTTCTTCGGAGGACTGAGCGAAGGCTGCTGTTGCTGTGGCTAAGGAGGAATGCAAAGCCACAGATTTCATCATTGTGGGGCTGCACAACGAGCAAGCCGCCTTGGAGAAGCATGTCACAGAGAGCTGCCACAAACTCCTTGGTGAGTCTCCGTATTTGTCTGACTTGTTCGGTGAGTCCCTGATTGGGGAGGTCCGTAGTTTCACTGACGTCTGATTTGCAGCTATGATAGGCCAAAGTGACCCGGTGGTTCAGACCTTCAACGCTTCGCAGTGCGTGACTGTCGTGGTGAACGCAGCCACGGCTTCGGCGTTGTGCGTCCAAGCGGTTCTTCAAGGCGTGTCTCCCACCGAGGTTATTCATGGGGGCTAACAGAGGTGTGGCGCTATCTAGAGGAAGTTCCTGTCGTGTGGAGTGGATGGCACGCTCGGCATTCAGGCGCAGGGCCACCACGGCGTTGAGCTTGGGTCTCGCCCACTTCCCCGACGACTTCGACCTTGACGACGTGACGAGTGGTTACCATCAGAGACCGGCATGGTGGAGATGTCCGAGGTACTGAAGCTGACTGCAAAAGCCGCCCCTTACGCTGATCGGGTCCTGGCTATGGGGGATCTGCTGCCATACCAAGAGACGGTGTTGGCGCCTGGCGACCCCGAGCCGGAGCATCGTGATATGAAGTCGGAGCAGCCCTTCCGGTCGGCGTTGTCGAAGTCACTGACGACGTGCCTGACGAACCCGTGGCAGCCTTTTGTTTGTGTCAAGGGTGTGGCGCCGCTTCTTCATCAGGACCTGTGGAATAAACAGTGTAGTTGTGCAGCTTGTGATGTATGCCAAGTGGCGACTGCTGTAATGTATTTTGTAATGTATGCCAAGGGGAGTCAATCGACTTGTATTGCAATTAGGATTGTGTGGTGAGTTTGTTTTTGGTTAAGAGAGTCCCCGAGCGCGTCCGCCCTTTAATGGGGTACAACTCGATTGTATACTTTTGTGTATTGTTTTGGTTGTGCACTGTTTTATCTCTCGCGTCTTCTGAGTGGGGAGTCCCCGAGCGCGAGTAGGACTGATTTGTAGGCGAGTCCCCGAATGTGGTGCTCGACCATATTGGTCATGTTCCTGTTGTAGGTTGTGAATGCGTTGTTTGTAACGCGTCTCCTCCCCTAGCCCGGAGAGCCAGTCGCTTGGCGAATCCAAGACAGCTCTCTTACTTGGTGTGTTCCCGAGCCGCGTGGTGGTTCCTGTTTTGCGGAGTCCTCGTGCGTGGTACTTAACCGTTCGAGTCGCTTTGCACGAGGATGGGAGGGACAGGTCGCTGTGAGAAGCATATATCAGTTGTCTTGGCCCGGTAGGCCAGTCGGGCTAGGCTACTCCAATGGCAGCTCCGGGTTGGCGTTTTCGTGGACGACCCAAGGCTCGAATATTTCCGGTGCCCTTGTGCCACACTACTTAGCCGTGCCGGTCGCTTGACCAGAGGTTGACTTCCGTGACTAGCGTATTGCTAATATGTACGAGTGCGAGTGGCACAAGAATATGGCGAGTGGACACAATTTGTGCGATCCAAATGAATTTCATTATATATGTGTCGTTGTATTGGGAACGACAGTACCTGAGGAGGTCAGATAGAGGTGTGGGGACTAGTAGGGAAGCTATCGACGGTGTCCGCAGGCGGGATTGGATACAAGCGAGCGTAGCGGGACGCAGGAAGTACCCAGGTTCGGGGCCCTCGTGGTGAGGTAAAGCCCCTACTCCTGCCGGATCTGACTATGTGGAATACACGAGCTACAAGTGCTCCTTGAGCTGTATACGCTAGCTACTGCCTTAAATGCTGTAAGACCAACCCTTTCTACTGAGGCCTTGCCTCTCCTTATATAGGCTGAGAGGCAAAGGTCTCACTAGCCAGTTCGACTGGCGGGCCCCATAGGCGGGTCCCAGCAGACTAGTCATCTACAGTGTCCAGTATGGCTTGTCCTGTCGGAGTACGAGCGGTATGGCTGTCGTAGGCACAGTGGACGCCGTGCGAGCCTGTCGTCAGCACCGGTCACTATTCCCGCGTCACCCATGCAAAGTCTTCGGTATGGCCGGGTAGTTGCCAGTCTTGTCACCGTACAGGGCGTATCGTGCACTGATACACACGTCGCCCTGTCCCATTGATTGAGTCCGGCTACGTCGCCGCATCTGGATACCTCTTGCTGATCCGGCTACCGGGGGATAGCCGGCCTGCCTTGCCCTGTCCGGCTGCATCTGGTCAGCCGGACGCGATCCGACTATCTTGTTTCTTATTCGGTTGGGGTACCTGGGGATCATCCCCCTGACACTAGCCCCCGAGCGCGTGTGGATTCCACCCTTAGGCAAAATGTGCGTGCGCTTCCTCTTGCTTTTGAATTTGTGTCCGGCTGAGCTTGGCGGTTGTGCTACCCATGACGTCAGTGCTGACGCCGGTCACGCGTGCACGCGCCATCATTACTCTGTGGCGGGCAGCATAACGTCCTGTCGCGCGTCGCCTCGGTAAACTGTTGTCTGGCGCTTCGGTTCTCGCTCTAGGATCTTCTGCGCATCCTGCTCCTGCACACGGGATCTTAGGCGGCGGTTGGGGTGTGGGTCGCCCAGATGCGCGCCACGTGCCCTGTCGACGGTTGCCCTTCTGGCTCTTTAAAGGGACACCACGGGGGAGGCGATTTCTTTCCTTTGTTCCCCCGCTGCAGTTCCTTCTCTCTTGCTGCTTCCGCTCCTGCACTCTTGCCCTTTGCGCCGCCCACTCGCCGTCGTCGACGCTACGGGCCACCGTCAATCTTCCGTCGCCGCTCCCCTTTGTCAACCGGAAATGGCCGCCAACCGCGGGGCCTGGTGCGGCTCCGCCGTCACCGAGGACCAAATCGCCAAATACCGCGCCACCCGCGTCCTCCTGCCGGCGGAGGAGGTGGCGGTGCGGTTGGCGCCGGCCGGGGAGGTGTCGCCGCATCCGGAGGAGGGCGAGCGCGTCATATTCCTGTCCCACCTGGCCCGTGGGTTCGCCCTTCCGGTGAACCCGTTCCTCTTGACCTTCCTCGCTTTCTTTGATCTTCGCCTCCACCACCTCGGCACCAACGCAATCGGGACGTTGGCGCATTTCGTTGCTTTCTGCAAGAGCTATCTCGGGATACAGCCGGATCTCAGGCTCTTCTGCCGGCTCTTTCGAGTCCGGCCGCAGGTGCAGTTCACCCAGGGGCCCTTAGTCGTCTGCGGCGGCGCCTCCATTTACTCCCGCTCACAGACCGGCTACCCCAAGTTCCTTCTTCACGATACGGTACGACTATGGCAACTGTCGTACTTCTACGTGAAGAACCTCACCAACGTCGACCGAATAAATCTGCCGGCCTTCCAGGACGTCGAATCCAGCCGGCAGAACTGGGACTTGAAGTTCCACGGCGACAAGGCAGAGACGGACGAGATGCTGAAGCGCATGCGCTCGCTCGTCACTGCCGGCTGACCGGGCTGGACGTCACCCTCAGCTAGATGTCCCGGCTGATGATGCCGTTGCAGCAACGAGCACACAAGATGTGCTACTATTCTAGCCGACTGGACCCGACCCGGCTGTCGCGCCGTGATCCCTGCTACCACAACCTGAAGGAGTGGGTGTGGACGATCACCAAGGAGCGGCTGCCAAAGAACTGGAAGTTCAGCCTGGCGCCTTATACACGGGAGAACCGCGCGCCTCGGGTGAGTTCTTCTAGCCGGACGCTACTTTGGTGTTTCTTGCACTTGTTCTTTGTTTTTGTCTGGCTGACTTTTGTGTTCGGCAGTGTTCCCCTGCATCATCCGCGAGGAGGGCGCTGCGGCCCTCGAGGAATTCACGCCCGACCTGCCCAAGCCGCGCGCTCGGCGGTCCGGCGAGGAATCAGATGGGGACGGCGATGCCTTCCCCAGCCGAAACGACGAGCCGGCCACCGATCCGCATGCGGTGGTGCACGAGGAGGAGGCCGTGCCGACCATGGAGCCGGCGACGCGCTCCGCGACGGATAGGGAAGCGGGTGGGAGTGGCTCTAGACGTTCCGGCTCCCGCTGCCCTGCGACGGAGGAGCCGGCACCCAAGAGGAGCCAGTCCGCCGCCCTGCCGCCCAGCCGTCTCGGTCGGAAGAAAGGGCCGCCTCCTGTTGTGCCGGGGTATGTTCTTTCTCCCCCTTCCCTTTCTGTCTATTTGCTTTTTTCCTCCTTTTCTAACTTTGGCTTTTTTTGCTCCTGTCTTCTTCACTTTCTCCTTAGCACGCTGGTTTCCTTCGGAGCCGCGAGCCCGGCACGCGCGCCAGCCGGGTCGCCGCCCTATACCCCGACTGCCCGACCAGCGCCCCTCCTTCTTCTGAGGTGCAGCCTTCGCCTCCCCCTCAGCCGACTGCTTCCTCCCAGCCGGAAATCCCCCAGCTGGAAGGCTCCTCTGTGGGCGCACGGGGGGCTGCTGGCAAGGAGCTTGGAGGAGTGGCAGACGGCGGTGGTCGCGGCAAAGGAGTCCTTGGCCATCAACACCGTGGACGATGACGCCTCTTCCGCTGCCTCGCTATCGGACCTTGCCGCCACGCTCGAGTTGGCGGTGAAGGAGATCCGGCTGCTGGAGGCCACAGCCGGCGGGAACCAGTCATTGGAGCAGAAGCTCGCTGCCGCCAACGGGACCTCCCAGAGTGAGTTCGCTTCATCCGGCTCTTTTTTTTGGGTACTGATAGCCGGTTTCATTGCAGCCATCCTCGTGTGCGCTCAGCGCGAGATCGATCGCCTGAAGAAGGCGAACGACCGGCTGAGCAAGTCCAATTCTACTTTGCGGCAGCAGAACAAGGATTGGCATGCGCAGGTGGACGGTCTGGAGGCCACCGTCAAGGAGCGCAACACCTCGCTCGCCAACCGGACCGAAGCTTTCTCCCTTCTCGACGCCCAGAACAAGGACCAGGAGAAGGAGATTAAACGGTTGGCGCTCAAGGAGAAGGCGCTGGTGGAGGAGCTGATGCAGGTCGGCCACACTGCCAAGGGTGAGTTTCTTTCCGTCTTTCTTTCTTTCCGGATCCGGTAGCCGGATCTGACTTCTCTTTTCTGACAGCCTTTTACCCCGGCATAGACCTGCTGGCCTACAACCGGCTGCAGGAGAATTGGCCGGGAGCACAGCCGACGGCCCAGGAGCTCGTCGTCCTTCTTGGCGAGGAAGCTGCCAAGCTTCGCCAGGCAGCGAGGGACGTCTTCTCCTTCGTCTGGCCGGAGGCTCCGGTTCCGGAGACAATGGCGCAGCTGGCCGCGAAGGTGGGAGAGGTGTCGGTTGCGGTGGACCGGCTGCGGGACCTGGCTGCGCGAGCAGGAGTGGAGATGGCCCTGGCTCTGATGCTCTCCTGGTACAAGGACGCCCGCGTCGAGAAGATCGATGGAGGCTTTCGTGCTGGAGCTGATCTTGCCGCTATCCACCAAGCCCATCCGGAGCTCCGCGGGTCCGCCATCAAGATCGCCGACTACGTGGACCCCGACGAGGTCCTCACCGACTCGGAGTCCGTTGGCACTCCTGATGTGGAGGCCTCGATGCCGCCGCCTGCCAGCGCTGGAACCGGATCGAGCTCCGCGCCTCCTCCGCCGCCCGAAGCTTCTGCTGGCCAAGATCTCCCCACGGCAAAGGTCCTGCCGTTTAGTTGCTGCCCCGAGATGCCGGGTGTAATTGTCTTGTGTTATATACTTGCGAACCTTGTTTGTTTGTGCCGGCCGTCTTTGACGCCGGGTAACCTGCGAGAGCTTCGTCTCTCTTTTGCTTGTTATTGTTGAAATCCTTTTTCCTTGACTTGTGTGTTTTAAATTTTCTTTCCATACTTCGCCGGTTAACCTAGCCCGGCTTACCTTGCCCGGCTACACACTTTTAGTCGGGGGAACAGCACCCCCAGTGGGGGCGCGCGAGCGCACCCACTGGGTGTAGCCCCCGAGATTCGTAGTAGTTGGCGACGATAGGTGCTTCAAATCTTCCTTGTTTCCCAATTCTTCTATCTTTATCCGACTAGACTCGTCTCAGTCGGTTGCTTTCGCTGGCTGAACACTTTCAGCCGGGGGAACTAACATTCCAGTGGGGGCGCGCGAGCGCACCCACTGGGTGTAGCCCCCAAGACTCGGAGTAGCTGGCGTAGCCAGGTGCTTCGAATCTTCCTTGTCTTCTCTTGCTCCAGCCCTTGCCCTCACCTGAGCTCCGAATGGCCGACTAAACGCCTTTTAGTCGGTCGGGGACCACAAGATTCAACTGGGGGCGCACGAGCGCACCCAGTGGGTGTAGCCCCCGGGATTCAGAGCGCTTGATGAAGGCAAGGACTTCGAATCTTCTTTCCTTCTCCTAGACTCCGACTCTAAGTAGTCGGACAAATGTACATACGCATACACACATGTCCACATAGGTTAGTAGGTTAGTCTGCCAAATTGTAGCCGGAAAATTGCTTGTTTTGTCGAAAACTGGCCTGTCCCTTTCTAGACACTTAGTCGCTTTCCCGTGCGCTCTCGCTGTTTTCGCTGCGTCCTTGCCGGGCAGCCGGGTTGCGGTCTGTAGCCAGAATCGAAGGGAGCTGACAGTGCATTGCACACGGTACTAATGGCTTAGCAGCTGGATTGGTTCGAGCTAGTTGCAGGGTCGGGACACCCGATCTGTCGCGTCTCCTCCCCGTTTTTCGTGTGGGATGCCTCGGGCTTTTGCTCTTGCTAGCCGGACAGCCGGGTTGCGGTCTGTAGCTGAGACGAAGAGTGGGCCTCTGGCATCATCGCACAGTACTCAGCCGGTTTGTTGACTTAGCAGGCCGGGCCAGCCGGCGAGCCCCCGGGTAGGGGTTGCCGGAGCCGGAAAAAACAACTGGAAAAATGGATGCATCGCATTTCTAGCAAGGAGCCCCCGAGATTCTCGTGGGGATCCGTATTTTCATTCATAGGGTTTTCGGGATACATACACTGTCTGGCGACTAGGTGTAAAAGGGGCGCAGCAGGGCCGCGTTCCAGGGACGCTCGGTCTCCTCGTCTGATTTGTCCATCTTGTTCTTGCGCGGCTGCTGCGTGTCGATGAGGTAGTAGGAGTCATTGGGCAGCGCCCGGCTGATGATGAAGGGGCCCTCCCAGGGTGGCGATAGCTTGTGCATGCCCTTCGTGTCTTGCACTAGCCGGAGAACCAGGTCGCCCTCGCGGAATGCGACTGGGCGGATCCGGCTTGAGTGGTAGCGATGTAGTCGCTGCTGGTACAGGGCTGATCTGGACGAGGCCAGCTCGCGGGCCTCCTCCAGGAGGTCCACTCCGTCCTCCCGTGCCTCCTGGTTGGCTTTTTCGTTGTAGAGGAGCTTGCGAGGGGAGTCGAACTCGATGTCGGCAGAGAGGACGGCTTCCGATCCGTAGACCAGGAAGAACAGCGTGTAGCCGGTTGACCTATTCGGCGTGGTGCGGAGGCTCCACAACACAGCCAGAAGTTCTTCGATCCAACATCCGGGTGACCGCTCTAACGGCTCGATGAGACGTGGCTTGATGCCGGCTAGCACCAAGCCGTTTGCTCTTTCGACATGCCCGTTGGATTGCGGGTGCGCGACGGAGGCGAGGTCCAGTCAGATGCCCTTGTTGCTATAGAACCAAGCGAAGGCCCCCTTGGTGAAGTTCGCGCCGTTGTCGGTGATGATGCTATTGGGGTAGCCGAAACGGTTGATGATGTCGGTGAAGAAGGTGACAACCGTTGCCCCGTCCAGCTTCCGGATAGGCTTGGCCTCGATCCACATCGTGAACTTGTCCACCGCCACCAGCAGGTGGGTCACGCCTGCGTGTGCTCGCTTGAAGGGACCGACCATGTCAAGGCCCCAAACCACGAACGGCCAGGTGATCGGTATGGTCTTGAGTACCGAAGTTGCCATGTGCCTGAGCTGTCCGAAGCGCTGGCACCCATTGCATGTGTGGACTAGCTACTCGGCGTCCTCGAGGGCGGTGGGCGAATAGAAACCATGGCGGAATGCCTTGGCAACTATCGCCCTTGACAAAGCGTGGTGCCCGCACTCGCCCTAGTGGATGTCCTTTAGTAGCCGGTGGCCTATATCCGCATCAACACATCTTTGGAAGATACCGGATATGCTGCGCTTGTACAGCTCGCCGTTTATGATAGTGTATGTGTGCGCGCGGCGCCGGATTTGCCTGGCCTGCACCTCGTCGTCTGGAAGTTCTCCATCGGTGATGTAGCTCATGAAGGGTTGTGCCCAGGATGGCACTTCCCGGATGACGAGGACGCTCGTGTTCTCCGGTTGACGGGTGTCTGGGGGTCATCCGGATGGCGTATCCGGAACAGCAGCCCCCGAGCCGGAAGGTGCTGCCTGGCCGGAATTGGTGCGGGTCTTCTTCTTTGGCCGTTCTACCGGCTCCACTTCCGTCGTTCCGTCAGCCGGAACGGTTCCTGCCCAGACGATGGAGTCCGATTCTGGCGACGGGTTGATGGATGGCTTGCGCAGGTGCTCCAAGGAGACCCCCGGTGGGATGGCCCTGCCTGGTGGAGCCGATCTTGGAGAGCCCATCGGCTGCCTCGTTGTTGACGCGGGGGATGTGGTGAAATTCGCACCCGTCGAAGGAGGCGCTGAGCTTCTGGATGTGGAACCGGTAGAGGGCCATGTTTGTGTCTCTGGCGTCCCATTCTCCCGATACTTGCTGCACCACCAGGTCCGAATCGCCGAAGCACAGGATCCGGTTGACATCGATCTCCTTGGCCAGCTGGAGTCCATGCGCCAGTGCCTCGTATTCGGCTACGTTGTTGGAGGCCTTGAAGTGGATCTGCAGTACGTACTCCAGCCGGTCGCCCTTGGGCGAGGTGAGCACGATGTCGGCTCCCAAGCCCCCGAGCATCTTCGATCCGTCGAAGTGCATGCGCCAATGGTCCGAATCTGGAACCGGTGGGAGATACTAGGTCTCGGCCTAGTCGACGAGGAAGTCCGCCAACGCTTGCGACTTGATCGTGAGCCAGGGCTCGTACTGGATGGAGTAGGTGGCAAGCTCGATGGCCCACTTGGCAACTCGGCCGGTGGCGTCCTTGTTGCCGATGATTTCCGAAAGGGGTGCTGTGCACACGACCTTAATCGGATGCTCCTAGAAGTAGTGCTTGAGCTTCTTGCATGCCAGGTACACGCCGTAGCACATCTTCTGGTAGTGGGGGTAGTTCTGCTTGGAGAGGGAGAGAACCTCGCTGAGGTAGTAGACGGGTCTCTGAACCGGTTGAGCCTTGCCTTCCTCGGGATGCTCCACCACCAGGACGACGCTGACGACCCGGCTGATGGCTGCTATATAGAGCAACATTGGTTCCTTACTAGCCGGCGTGGCTAGAACCGGTGTTGTGGATAGCATGCGCTTGAGGTCGTGAAACGCGGCGTCGGCTTGCGAAGTCCAGGAGAACTTGTCCGTCTTCTTCATCAGCTGGTACAATGAGAGTGCCTTCTCCCCCAGCCGACTGACGAAGCGACTGAGAGAAGCAAGGCATCCGGTGAACTTCTGGACTCCAAGCAGGTTCCTGGGTGGCTGCATCCTCTCGATGGCCGCGATCTTCTCCGGATTTGCCTCGATACCTCGCTGTGAAACAAGGAAACCGAGGAGCTGGCCGGACGGTACCCCGAAGACGCACTTCTCTGGGTTCAGCTTCATCCGGTACTAGGGAGGTTGCCGAATGTTTCTCCCAGGTCCTCGAGGAGGGTGCGCTTCTCCTTGGTCTTGATGACCACGTCATCCACGTAAGCGTGCATGTTTCGGCCTATCTGCGAGTGCAAGCATTTCTGCATACATCGCTGATAGGTGGCGCCTGCGTTCTTTAGGCCGAAAGGCATGGTTACATAGCAGAAAGCCACATAGGGGGTGATAAATGATGTCTTAATCTGATCAGCCGGGTTCAGCCGGATTTGATTGTACCCGGAATAACAATCTAAAAAAGACAACAAATCACAGCCGGCCGTGGAATCGATGACTTGATCGATACGGGGCAAAGCGAACGGGTCTTTCGGGCACGCCTTGTTCAGGCTGGTGTAGTCGATACACACACACCAGGTCTTGTTCTTCTTCAGCACCAGGACTGGGTTCGCCCGCCAGTCCGGGTGGTAGACTTCCATGATGAACCCGACTGCAAGGAGCCGAGTGATCTCGTCACCGATTATCTTTCTCTTCTCCTCTGCGAACCGGCGCAGAGGTTGCTTGACCGGCTTGGCATCCGGACGCACGTGAAGCGAGTGCTCGGCGAACTCCCTCGGCACACCCGTCATGTCTTTGGGGGACCACGCGAAGATGTCCTGATTCTCACGGAGGAAGTCGACGAGCACGCCTTCCTATTTGCTGTCCAAGCCGGTGCCAATGGTGACGAACTTTGTCGGATCGGAGGGGTCGAGCAGGATCCTCTTCGTCTCCTTTGCCGGCTGGAAGGCTCCTTCTCCAGCCGGCTTGCTGCCAGCCGGAATGTCCTGCAAGGCCATGGCCACGTTGCGCATGATCACACGCTTCTCTTCAGCTATGATGAGGGCCTCTGCCAGCTTGGAACCGGCTGAAGCGCACTCCATCGATCGCCTGAAGCAGCCGGCGACGGTGATCACGCCGTGGGGTCCTGGCATCTTCGTCTTGAGGTAGGCATAGTGGGGGATGGCCATGAAATTGGCGAGAGCGGGGCACCCGAGGAGCGCATGGTAGGAGATCGTCAGATTTACCACCTCGAACCAGATTGGTTCGCGGCGGAAGTTCTCCTTGGTCCTGAAGATGACGTCCAGCTGGATTTTCCCTAGCGGGGCACAGGCTGGCCCTGGCAGTACGCCGTGGAACGTCGTGGTAGTCGGGCATAGGTCGCTTTCGCGAATGCCCAGCTTCTCCAGCGAGGACTGGTAGAGGAGGTTGAGCCTGCTGCCTCCGTCGATGAGGACGCGCGAGAATCGGCAAGTGCGTGCGTTGGAGACGATGAGGGGGTCGAGCACCATGGCGTAGCCCCCGGGAGTCGGTAGATGCTCAGGCTGATCCGCCCGGCTCCAGTTGATGGGGGTTTCCGACCAGTTCAGGTACTGGGGGACCAGAGAGGCGATGGTGTTGACCTCCTTGGAGCGTCGCCTGTGGCTGTGCTTGTCGTCCTGCTCCGTCTCGAAAATGTGGTAGGCGGCATGCGGCTGAGGGTAGCCGTTGTTGTTGTTGCCGCTGTTGCCGCCGTTACCATCATTGCCGGCTCCCCTAGCCGGTGGTGGAGGTCCACCCGGTGGGGGAGGCGGGGGACGAGGCTGGTTGCCCTGGTCCTTTAGCTGGCGGGTCCAGCTGCAGTTCCGGGTGGTGTGCGTAGCCGGCTTGAAGGGACCGCTATGCCACTTGCATAGGCCATCGAACATCTGGTCGAAGGTGAGCCGTGGCTTCTGTCTCCTTGCTTCGTTAGCCGGCGCGTCGGGCACGCCTTCCACAGCATTGACCTGTCGCGCGTGGTAGCGAGGCTTCTGCTATCCGGCCTGGCGGTCCCCATGGAACCGGTTGTCGTTGCCGTGGCGTCTGGAGGATCCGGCTTCTCCAGCCGGATTGCTGGGTCAGTCGCGAGCCGGCTCCATGGGAGTCGGACGGCCGCCCGCGTTTACTCGGAGGGGCTTCTTCATGGCGGCATCCGCCGTGGCGTACTGGTCCGCAACCGTCATGACTTCCGCCATGGTTTTCGGCTCGTCACACAGTAGCCGGTGGCGAAGCATGGTGCCCTTGCGGCAACCCTCGATGAAGAAACCGATGGCTTGGCTCTCCAGGATGCCCTCGCAGGTGTTGCGTAGTTCCGTCGAATTGGCGAGGTACTCGCGGTCAGTCTCGTGGTCGCCCTGGACGCACAAGGCCAGGTCGCGCGGGCGCCCTGGGCGATTGTACGTGTCGTTGAAGTTGCGGACGAACACTTTCTCGAAGTCAGGCCAGGCGTTGATGCTGTTGGGCGCGAGGCTGTTGAGCCACGTCCTCGCCGACCCGGTGAGCATGAGGGGGATGTAGCGCACGGCTGTGCGCTTATTCCCGTGGGCGATGCCGACGGCCGTAGCATAGTCGCTCAACCAGTCCTCCGGTTTCATGCTGCTGCCGTACTTGGGGGTGTCCCTGGGCAGGGATAATTTTTCCGGAAACGGCTCGTTCCGGATGCGGGGTCCGAAACAAACCGGACCGGTAGAATCTTCTTCCTCCATGACGCATGCTTGAGCGAGGAGCTCGATGCGGTCGCGGGCATCCGGACAATCCAGGTTGGGCATGCCTACCCGGCCCGAGAGGCGGGAACCGGCTGGTCTGGGCGCTCCGGCTGGCGGAGGGGGGGGTGGCGGGTTGCTGTTCACCGTCTGCTCCTGGCGCGGCTGGCCCCTGTTGCCAGAGCTGCGACGCCTGCTGCGGGCCTTGGGCGGCTGAGGGCAGGACGCCTGCTGGGTGTCGCGCGGCACACCCCTGCTGTTGGCCGGTAGCTCGCTCCTCCTGGAGTAGCTAAGGTCTTCCTGCATCTGCCGATTGGCACCAGCCTGCTCGTCCGCGACGCGGAGGAGCTCCTGCACGCGAGCATGCTGTCGGGCTCGCTCTCGCCCTCCAGGCTGGGTACTTCCTCTGCCGCGGCTCGCGCCGCGCGCAAGTTCTTGATGGGCGTGCTGTAGGTGGGCCGTGCGAGGGCGGGCGCGGGATCCGGTTCCCCATCCTTTTCCAACCTACCGCCAAGCTCGCCGCCCTGACGTCGTACCTGGCCGCGCCGGCTCGGCTCCGCGGTAGCCGGAGTGAGGCCATGCGTGCGGTCGTATTCGCACCGGGTGATCTTGAGCTGCTTGCGGGCTGCTGCTAGCTCCATGGCCTCATGGAGGAAGATCTGTCTCTCCATGCTGAAGTTGGCCTCCGCCTCCTCCAGGTTATCCCTGAGGTTAACCGGCGTCAGGAGCCGATCAATGGCATCCTCCACCGGGTTTCGGGGCTGCGGGGGAGCGGAAGTTCCGACCCCGTCCGCGCCTCGCTCCCGCGGCTGGCGGGGATGGGAGCTGGAACCGGCCATCATGACCTCTACGCCGCGAGGTGCGGCGGAGGCGCTGCCGTCTGAGCACGACAGCTCCGCGATAGAGATGATTTCCCTAGGGAAACGCTTTGGGACGATGGCGACGTACATGAGGAGGTTGCCGAATAGCAGAACGGTGTCGTTCGCCGGGAAGGAGGTTTCGGTGAAGCAGGAAGCGTTGTCGATGATGCAGTCGAACTTGCCGAGCGTGAGCACCAGGCCGGAGGCCACGCGCTCACTGGCTGAAGTGCGGGGTCCCGTGCGGAACGTGACTCCGGTCGAAGCCATCTAGCCCCACGGTGGGCGCCAACTGTCGTTGTATTGGGAACGGCAGTACCTGAGGAGGTCAGATAGAGGTGTGGGGACCAGCAGGGAAGCTATCGACGGCGTCCGCAGGCGGGATTGGATACAAGTGAGCATAGCGGGATGCAGGAAGTACCCAGGTTCGGGGCCCTCATGGTGAGGTAAAGCCCCTACTCCTGCTGGATCTGACTATGTGGAATACACGAGCTACAAGTGCTCCTTGGGCTGTATACGCTAGCTACTGCCTTAAATGCTGTAAGACCAACCCTTTCTACTGAGGCCTTGCCTCTCCTTATATAGGCTGAGAGGCAAAGGTCTCACTGGCCAGTCCGACTAGCGGGCCCCACAAGCGGGTCCCAGCCAACTAGTCATCTACAGTGTCCAGTATGCCTTGTCCTGTCGGAGTACGAGCGGTATGGCTGTCGTAGGCACAGTGGACGTCGTGCGAGCCTGTCGTCAGCACCGGCCACTGTTACCGCGTCACCCACGCAAAGTCTTCGGTATGCCGGGTAGTTGCCAGTCTTGTCACCGTACAGGGCGTACCGTGCACTGATACACACGTCGCCCTGTCCCATTGATTGAGTCCGGCTATGTCGCCGCATCTGGATACCTCTTGCTGATCCGGCTACCGGGGGATAGCCGGCCTGCCTTGCCCTGTCCGGCTGCATCTGGTCAGCCGGACACGATCCGACTGTCTTGTTTCTTATTCTGTTGGGGTACCTGGGGATCATCCCCCTGACAATATGCCAGCGGAGTACAATGTGAGGTTCTAAGTATAGCACTTTCCGAGGAGGTTTACATCCCATGGACTCCCGACCTCGAGCTGGCCGTCACCCTGTATGTCGATGAGATAGTAGGCGTCATTGCCAAGGACTCGGCCTATGGCGAATGGCCCCTCCCATGGGGGGAGAGTTTGTGCATGCCTTTCTTGTCTTGGGCCAGTCGTAGGACCAGGTCGCCTTCCTGGAAGGTGCGAGTTCGCACTCGGCGGCTGTGGTAGCGGCGGAGTCCTTGCTGGTATATGGTGGTGCGAGAGCGAGCCAGGTCATGTGCCTCGTCGAGTTGATCGATGCTGTCTTGGTGGGCAACCTCGTTGGTCGCCTCGACGTAGTTGGCGACTCGAGGTGAGTCGTGCTCTAGATCAGTTGGCATTACGGCCTCGGCGCCGTACACCATGAAGAAGGGCATGAACCCGGTGGAGCGATTGACGGAGGTGCGGATCCCCCATATCACAGAGGGGAGTTCGTCGACCCAGCATCCTAGGGTGCGCTCGAGGGGCACCTGGAGTCGCGGCTTGAGCCCGCGGAGGACGCTCTGGTTGGCGCGTTCTGCTTGGCCATTTGACTCCGTGTGGGCGACTGACGCGAGGTCGAGTCGTATGCCATGTTCTTCACAAAATTCCGCCATGGCCCCCTGGGCGAAGATGGTGCCATTGTATGTTATGATGCTGTGCGGGTAGCCATACCGGTAGATGAGCTCGCGTAAGAACCTGGTGGCTGTCTTGCCGTCGCACTTTTTTATTGGCTTGGCCTCGACCCATTTGGTGAACTTGTCGACTGTGAATAGGAGGTGAGTGAAGCCAGACGGGGCCTTCTTGAACGGGCCTACCATGTTCATGCCCCATATGGAGAATGGCCATGTGATAGGGATGGTCTTGAGTGCCGAGTCAGGGAGGTGCGTCTGGTGGGCGTACTTCTAGCACCCGACGCATCGTTGGACGATGTTGGTGGCGTCAGCGTGTGCGGTGAGCCAGTAGAAACCGTGCCGCATGGCCTTGGCGACTAGTGACTTGGCGCCGGCGTGATGGCCACAGTCGCCGGTGTGAATGTCCTGGAGGATCTTGCGGCCTTCTTCTGGCTGTACGCAGCGCTGGAACACGCCGGCCACGCTGCGTCTGTGGAGCTCCCCATTGATGATGACGAAGGATTTGCAGCAGCGCACGATCATTCGCGCCTCTGTCTCGTTGCTTGGTAGGATTTTGTGCTCCAAGAAGGCGACGTATGGTCTTGTCCAGTCGCTAGGTTCCACAACCATGGCGACTAAGGCCAGTTCTGGTTGCAGTGGTATCCCGACATCGATCTCTTTTGGTGGGCTGACCGACAGTTTGTGGATGATGTCGAGGAAGACGTCTACTAGTGGCGCTTGTCGGGTCGATCTGATGCGGGAAAGGGCGTCTGCCTCCTTGTTTTTGCGCCTGTCGATCCACTCGATGGAGTAGCCGTCAAAGTGTCCTCCCAACTGGTTGACCGCTTGGCGGTACGCGATCATTGTTGGGGAGACGGCGTCGCACGTCCCGACGACTTGGCTGGCGACTAGGTCGGAGTCGCCATAGCATCGTAGGCGGTTGACGTTCATCACCTTAGCGGCTCTCATGCCGTGAAGGAGGGCCTCGTATTCTGCCATGTTGTTGGTGTAGGGCTTGAAGTTGAGGTGGAGCACGTAGCGGAGCTTGTCTCCTTTGGGAGAGGTCAGTATGACCCTAGCCCCTACGCCGTCTGTGTTCTTGGAGCCATCAAAATGGAGCGACCAGTAGTGGAGGTACGGGAGCTTCTCTGGCTGCTGTGCTTCTTCCTAGTCTACAAGGAAATCAGCTAGGGCTTGTGACTTGATCGCTTTGTGGGGCTCGTATTTGATGTTGTGGATGCCGATTTCGACAGCCCACTTGGCGACTCGCCCGGTCGCCTCGCGATTGCGTATGATGTCTTGTAGGGGCGCGGAGGAGACCACCGTGATGGGTTGCTCCTGGAAGTAGTGTGGGAGTCACCGATGTGCTCGGAATACCATGTACACCAGTTTTTGGTATTGCAGGTAGCGCTGTCGTGAGTCCGTCAGGACTTCGCTGATGTAGTAAACATGGCGCTGTATGAGGCGCTCCTTGCCCTCCTCCGGTCATTCGACAACCATCATGGCACTGAAGACTCGAGTAGAGGCCGCGACGTAGACGAGCATTGGCTCTTTGTCGAGTGGAGCAGCGAGTAGTGGAGCCGCGAGTAGCACTTTTTTGAGTGCTTTGAGTGTGTCGTCGGCCTCCGCGTTCCATTAGAACGTGGGGTTCTTGCACATCAGGTGGTAGAGGGGCATTGCCTTCTCGCCTAGTCGGGGGATAAAGCGGTTGAGGGCCCGACTCGCCCTGCCAACTTCTGGACGTCGCGCAGGCACTCGGGTTTCCCGAGTCGTGCGATGGTGTCGATCTTGGTGGGGTTGGCTTCGATGCCTCGCTTGAAGACTACATATCCCAAGAGCTGTCCGGTGGGGACGCCGAAGGTGCATTTTCCGGGTTTTAGCTTGATGTTGTACCTCCACAGGTTTGCGAAGGTTTCGGCTAGGTCGGCGAGCAGGTCGTCCTGGCGGGTGGATTTTACCACCACGTCATCGATGTAGACGTGAATGTTGCGGCCAATTTGGCTCGCTAGGCACTCCTGCATGCATCTCTGGTATGTGGCCCCTGCGTTCTTCAGGCCGAACGTCATGGCCGTGTAGCAGAAGGCGCCGAATGGCATGATGAACGCCGTATTCTCCTCGTCCTCGACCGCCATCTTGATCTGGTTATAACCAGAGTAAGCGTCAATGAAGCACAGCGACTCCGATCCCGCGATCGAGTCGATGATCTGATCGATGCACAGTAGGACGAACTTCTCCTTCGGGCAGGCGCTTTTGAGGTTGGTGTAGTCGATACACATTCTCCATGTGTTGTTCTTTTTTAGAACCAAGACTAGGTTTGCCAGCCACTTGGAGTATTTGATTGGCCGGATGAAGCCTACGGCTAGCAGGCGCTAAAATTCTTCGGCGATTTCTCGACGGCGCTCTTCATTGAAGGGCCATAGCGACTGCTTTACTGGTCGCACTTTGGGGTCGGCGTTGAGTTTGTGCTCAGCGAGTTCCCTCAGGACACCTGGCATGTCAGATGGCTTCCATGCGAAGATGTCGCGGTTCTCACGGAGGAACCCGATGAGCGAGCTTTCCTATGCGGGGCTTCATGTGCGCCCCGATGGTGACCGTCTGGCTAGAGTCGCCTGGGATGAGTTCGACGGTGCGGGTGTGCGTGGTCACCTTGAACGTGGAGTTTGCGGCGGTTGGTTTCTTCAGGATGGTGGGGTCGTCCTTGCTGATGTTGCCCGCGTATTTCACGAGCTCCTCCGTGTGGTCGGTCTCCGTGGCGATGACGGCATCGGCGAGCTCGGCGCCTTTGTCCTCGCATTCCACGGCCATGTCGGGGTCGCCGTGGATGGTGATGATGCTGCTTGGCCCAGGGAGCTTCAGCGTAGTGTGGGGTCGCCATGAAATTTGCAAATGCCTGGCGGCCCAGGACGCAGTGGTAGGGGCTGCGGAAGTTCACTAGCTCGAATACGATCCTCTCCATCTGGTAGTTTGCCGGAGTGCTAAAGGTAACTGGCAGCGTCACTTTCCCGATCGAGTATGCCTTCCGACAGGGGCCGATACCGTGGAAGGTCGTCAGGGTTGGCTCAATGGCTGCTTCTGGGAGCTGGAGCCTCTTGAACGTGTCCAGGTACGGGATGTTGATGAAACTCCCACCATCCACTAGTGTCTTGGGCAGCCAGTAGTCGGCCACCTTGGGCCTGACTACCAGGGCGACTCGCCCTGTGTATTTTATTCTTGGCACATGGTCCTGGCGACTCCAGGTGATGCTCTGCTTGGACCAGTTGAGGAAGCGAGGGATGTCGACCTGTGTCACCGTGTTGACGGCGACCGCACAGGCGAGCACCTTCTTCTCGCGCTTGGTGCCGAGTCCGGTGAAGGTGTGTAGCGAGCCGACGGCGGTGCCGAAGCCGCTGTCGTTCCCGTTATCCTGAGGTGGGTTGTTATTGGGGTCCTCCCTTGCTTGTCTCGCCTTCTCAATCTCTTTGAGAGAGTGGCAGTCAGCGGTGGTGTGGGTGGCGGGTTTTCCGTCCCTGCTATGGTAGATGCAGGGCTGATTGAGCAGGGCAGCAGGGTCGAATTTTGGCCTTGCTGTGTTGTTGGAGCGGTAGTTTCCGATGTCACGGTAGTTTCCTTCGTCGGGGCGGTAGTTCTTGGATTCGCGCTGGCCATAGCTGGCATTGGCGATGAAGTCGACTCGCCCGTCCGTGCGGCACTTGCCGGTGATGCGGGTGTTGCTGTAGCGCATGTCGCATAGGCGCGCGCTGTCATCGATGCTGGTTCGGCGTCGTCCTCCCGACTCGTCGTCAGAGTCTTGGTTGGGATCTTCCTCCACGTAGCGCTTGGCGATCTCGAGGAGGTCGGGGACGTTGTCGAGCGCCCGGTAGACCCTCTTGATCTTAGCGACCAGGGGTTCATACCGGCATGCGTTCTTGAAGCAATGTATCGTCGTGTCTGGGTGGATGCCGGAGGCGTTGATCCACAATTCTTGCCATCTTTGGATCCAATGGAGAGTCGACTCGCGTTGTCCCTGGATGCATCGCTCTAGATCTTCTATGGTGGTGGCGCGGGTGTAGGAGCCCTCAAAGTGCCTGATGAAGGCGTCCCGCATTTCTTCCCAGGAATCGATGTTGTCGGCGGGGAGCGTGTTGATCCATTGCCGGGTCGCACCCTCCATCATCAGGGGGAGGTAGCGAGCGGCGAGCAGGTCCGTGTGGCCTGTGATTCCCATTGCCATGAGGTATGTGTCCAGCTAGATAGCGGGATCGTGCGTCGGGTCGTACTTTTCGATCTCCTTGGGAGCCTTGAAGTTGGCGGGGTATTTTTCCCCGCGGATCATGGGCCCAAAGCATTGCCGCCCGACTCAACTGAGCGAGCCTCTAGGTTCCGGGTCGCCACGGTTGGTGAGGGTGTGCCTCAGGTCGTTGGGCTGGCGCGACCGCCACGCCTGGTTGTTGATGATGTTCGTTCGGGCATCGAGGGGCTGCCCATTAGCGGCGACCGTGTTATTCGCTGGTCGCGGCTCGTTGGTGGATAGCGCGGGGGTGGCGGCCCGTGGTTGGTTCGCCAAGGGATGCGGTGGTGGGCAAGTCAATGCGTTGGCGATGGTGGGGTGGCCGCTTGATGCCGCCCTGCTTGCTGAGGAGCGGGAGTACATCCGCCCCCGCGGGTCGACTCCCGCGGCTTGTTGCTCGACGGCCCTCACGAGTAGGGCCTTGGCGTACTGGATCTGTAGCGCGCCGTCGCCTTGGACGTCGAGGTTGGCGATCATGGCATCGTTCGCGACGACGTTGTCCATCGAGGTGGAGTATAGTGGTAGTCCGTTGGCGTCGCGGGCTTGAGGCGAGATGATGATCCGCGGTTGGTCCGGCGAGGGCGTGCGGCCGATGGGTGGTGGAGGGGCTCCGGTCGCCGGTGCGCCGGGTGGTGGTCTCGCGGGGTTGCTTCCGCCTGGCGGCGCGTTCTCGCAGTATTCGCGCTCGTCGGCGCGTGCGGGGTCGATTTCGTCGTTGAAGTTCAGGACGCGGCCCTAGATGTTGGAGTTCAGGCGGGTCCTGATGCGGTGCTGGTGATAGAGCGATAGCTCCCGCGTCGTTTCCCGCTCGAGGCGGTATTTCTCGCGCTCGGCGAGTTCGTTGTGTTGCGCCTCCGCGAGCTGCAAGCGGGCTTCCTCCACTTCTGTGGCCGTCGCAGTCGGTAGGATCGGTGTGGCGAACGGATCTGGCGGGGCGGTCGCGCTGCCCTCCATGTAGATCATGTTGAAGCGATTGGATCTGGCACGGAAGTCCTCGGGCGATTCCGAGCTGGAGTCGGAGTCGAAGATCCCGAGGATGGAGGGATCCTTGAAATCCTCCGGGTTGGAGACTCGCGTGATGGAGTCCTCTCGTGATGCGGCGGTGATAGATCCGTCGACCGAGGCAGGGGTCACGGAGTCGGCATCGTCGTTTAGGGCATCGTCGTTGGTGGCAACGTTGTTCTCGGCCGCATACCTGGCGGCCGAGTCGTACTTGGTGACGAGGCTCTTGATGGAGCGGACCTGTTCCTCCGAGAGCAGATCGCGGTGTGGCAGCGATCCGCCGACGATCACCATCGCAGCTGGGTCGACCATGCCGGTGAAGCCGACGAAGAGGTTGATGGAGCCGATCGGCATCACCGTAACGTGGGTGACCGGGCGTGACGACGGGATGTAGCTGTTGGGCAGGATCTGCAAGATCCCGCCGATGGCGATCATGCGACCGGTGGCGAGCGGCCGATCGATCGGCGAGTAGGGTCTCGCCGCAGAACTCAGGCCAGTCCTGCTATGCCCCATGGTGGGCGCCACTATCGTGGAAATGGCCACGGCAGTCGCTGCCACTGGCAGCGATTGATTGTATCGTAAGGAAGAGTTGGCGGCCATCTGCGATGCGAGATGGGGGCGGATGCACATGGGTTTACCCAGGTTCGGCCCCCCGGAGGGTAAAGACCCACTCCTGCTAGATTAGATTATTGGAGAGCGAGTCACAGGGGGGGCGAGCTCGGCGTCTAAGCAGTGAGTCGCTTGAGGGGGTGTATGATGGAACGTGAGTCTCTAGGATACCCTAGGGAGGTTTATATATGAGGCACCTCGCTAAGGTTTACAAGCTACAACCCAACAATATAAGGATTCGGAGGTTTTGACCTAATCTGACCGGGCTTCTGTTACGCTCTTGGGCCTCCAATATCCAGTCGCCGGGCCTCTCCTTCCGTCGTAGTCCAGTCGCCGTCCTTCAGGCGCACTCACAGGCCCTTCGCCCCAATCGGAACGTCCTGCTGGGCATACCCCCTTTGGCATATCCCCATCAGGTAGCTTGGGAGAGACATTGGGGGTCGGTTGTTCCTTGGTGCATATCCTGGTGAGGGGTTGGGATGGTACTTCTGGTGACTGTTGGATCCAGATTGCTGCATCATACGACGTTTGCGGTTGTCGTTTGCCTGGTTAATCTTCCCTTCCATCTGAATGGCAGAGTCGACTAGCTCTTCAAGATCCTCGAAACGGATGTTGACGAGGACAGTATGGATCTCATCATGCAGTCTGTTCAAGAATCTCTCCTTCTCCTTGGCCTCCGTGTTGATTTCATCAGGTGCATACCTTGCAAGTGACAGGAATCTATCACGGTACTCCACCACAGTCATTCTGCCTTGCTTCAAATCTTGGAATTCATCCCTCATTCGGGTGACTAGACCCTGCGGCACGTGGGTGCGGCTGAACTTGATTTTGAAGGCTTCCCATGTCATCACTTGACCATGGTTCATGTTGCGGATACTAGTCCACCACGCTCTTGCATCTCCTGCCAGGTAGTGGGTGGAAAAAGAACCTTCTCGTTTTCATCCACTCCCACTACTTCTAAGTTGTTTGCCATTGTCTGTAACCAGTCGTCAGCATCCGGTGGGTTTTCAGCTTGGTTAAAGATTGGGGGATTTGTATTCTGGAAGTTTTTGAGTTTGGATCCATGATGATCCTGATTTCCATGCCCTTGGTTGTTTTGGGCCATCTGGGCGATCTGCTGCAGTGTTGCTAAGTTGGCTTGGCATTCTGCCCTGCTTGCTTCACGGTTTGCAACTAACATCTGCATGATCTGCAGCATTGGGTCTTGTGATGAGCTTCTCCCTCCGAGGTTTCGACGAGTCATCTGAAGATTGAGATAGATAAAGGGGTAAGAGGGAAAGTTCTAAGGTTCATGGTTTTGGTTTCAAAGCTAAAACTTTGAGTTTGACTCAGGTTTTGCAACTAACTCCATTCATTCATTCAAACAAGCACACGATACAAACACACACACACCACAACATCAAAGGGAAACAGATGGTTTTAAGAACCATACTGCAAGCTACGATACAATGGGACCGATACATCTCATGCTACGACGGTGATCTAGTGCATCTACTCATTGTCGATGAAGTCGGAGTCCTCATCGTCAATGTAGAAGTCCACGACATCCTCCTCCGGAAAGTCTTCATCATTGTTGAGGTAAGAATCCATATCTTCCTAGATGTCTTCACCTTCCTCTTCTTCTTCCTTTGCCGAAAGTTGAGCTTCTTGCTCCTTGATGGTCTTCTCGAGGTAGGCCACCTTCTTACGAAGACGGGCGATGGTGCGATCCTTCTTTTCGCGCTGGAGGCGAAGAGACTGACGGTCCTAGACAAGCAGTGAGAAAGTCTGGGACTTCTGGGCGGCAATGTCACGGTTGTGGTTGGCAAATTCCCTGGCATTGTCCAATTCCTTCTGGCAGTCATACAGCAGGAAGTCAAGGTTCTCCACTTGACGCTTCAACTCCGGGTGACTTGGCATCTCCATTGGCATTCCCATGAAGTCACGCCTTGCATAGTGAGCAAAGCGGGTTCCTAGGATTTGGTTGACACTAAGGGCACATAGACGTGCGAGAGCTTCATGCATTGCCCTGGCTAATCCATCTAGCCAGTTGTTCTCTCTTACAGAGAACTAGATTCTCCTGGATGTTGGTGCTTCTATGCTTCCTCGAAGATCAGCGGGGACTAGCCATTGTAAATCTCCTCCTGCGGGTCCAGGAAGTTGAGCTCCAAGAAACTCCGGATGTGGGCGTCCCAATAACTCAAACAGTGAATCTAGATCCCTCTCGAAGATCAGTTGGTCTCCGTTGCCCAACTGGTAGAACTTGCTGAACTGAGTCTCCATCTATAAGAATTAAGGATGAGAGAGTTAGTGAAGTGATCAAGTGTGTCAAATTTTAGGTAGTAATGTAAGAATTGGAGGAACATGATTTTTTTGAGAGAAAGAATGAATTCCCAAGGGTAAGAGAGGAAATAGTTTTCATAAGTACTCACTTTGGTTTTTGAATTTAAGTTTTTGTTTGGACGTCCATTCTAACTAGGGTCTCCTATGGTCAGGATGGCTCTAATACCAACTTGTCAACACCTAGATTTTTAATCCCACATGCCTGTTATGCCATACATCACAATCCCAGGATTACCATTTTTGCGAGACATAACATATTCGATATCACAGTACATCATCCATTGCAAACCATAATAAGGTCTTACAACAAAATAAAGGATCTCATGATCTAGTTTTAGTATAATCAAGCAGCAGAACAAATAATAAGCGTAGCGGTGGGGTCCATCTTTAGGGGCACATGCAATGCTAACAATGGAAGATAGTCCTAGTTATCATAGCCGTCCTGCTATCCTTCATCTTGGTAGTCTCCTTCATAGTCTGGCCATAGGAATAGCTAGGGACAAAAGCCATGACTACTCTTTAAGTAATCGCAAACTACCACTAACAAGTGTATAGTTCTAGGGTAAATTCTAACTCTAAGTTTACTTCTAAAGTTAAGTTTGAAACCTAAGCTGAGTTCTGAAACAAAGAAAGATAAAATAAAGTTCTAGAATCACTTAAGTTGGGAAGCTAGTGTCATAGTCACAACCCTGTTGTGGTCAAGTCACAATTCATCATTTATTTCATAAGTCATTTTGAAAACATCTGACAACGAAATAGTATGGCCACTCCAACTGTCCATAACCACGGACGCGGCTATTCGAATAGTTTGACACTCTGTAGAGGTGGTACACTTTCACCACAAGATTCGATACATCTGTTAGGGATAACCCTGAATCATCATACTTAGTATGCAGATAATCAAACATAACCTTTCCTTTACACACTCTAGTATAAGCACCTCTCCTATGAGCATGGCCTCCCAACCATGACCATCTGTCATCTTGGGAACTGCATAGGTGGACAACATTGAGAGGTAGCCTCAGCTCAAACCTCTCCCGCGAGGGAACTAATACTAATGCATATAAACTTCCGGCTAAGCCTTACCCAATTCAGGTATTGTTGTTTTATGATAAAATTGGAACGGTTGTCGCATCCGAATCCAACCATCAGTTTTTGTAAAAGGGTTAAGGCTCATGCCTCAACATTTTCATCATCATAAACCATTTGTGTTTCTCAACACATGTCAAAACATCTCAATAGAATGACTCATCATTCCAAGGTTTTCACAATTCATTTTCACCAAGTGTTCCCATATAAAGTGAGTCAAGTTTTGATTTAGCTCAACTACTAAGTTAAGAGTGTTCACTAAGGTGGGATGCTAATCTCAATCTCATGCCATAGAATGACATCTAAACTTAACTAGATAGGTCAAGTTTTATACTCTTTATACTACCTTTCAAACCAATAAAGGACTATAATAAAGTAGAGAAGTAAAAGCTTGGAAGTAAAACTTGGGGTAGGTAATAGTCAAAGTGGTATAACCAAGCATGCCTAATGCATCTTGCTTAGGTTATCTAGATTGCAAGTGTTAGCTTGCAAGGGTTCACTGGTATAGTGCTAGCTTGCCTTGGGTAGTGTAGTGGTTGAATTTTTCTTCCTCCTCCTCTTGTTAGAACTCCTCCTCCTCGTAGGCTTGGTCGGTACTATCTTCTATAAATACATACGGAGTACACAATCACCAAACAATACTTAACTAGTCTACTTAGCACTCTAAAGCACACATTTGATGATCTATTATCATCACAAGCATCACAAGGTTTAATTAACTAGATTCATTCTTTTTATTTGAGAAAAGTAATTACTAATTGAAATTAACTAAGTTTTAATATTCTCCAATTAAAACATGGGATCATGTGGACACATGTCATCACCACATATTCTAACATATGGGAATGTGATTTAAGGGTTTGATCACATTTAATTGAGTTTAAGTTTAATAATTAATGATTTAAAGTGACTAGAAATGCCTATATAGCATTATTTTGGTACTAGTCCAAAGTCACTACATGCAAACCTTAATATCATTACATATTCAGATAGGTATGGTTAAATGTGATTTTTGAGAGTTGGAATCAACTCAAAAGCTATTAGGGTTGATTTTATAAAAATGTTTGAATGTGCAAATGCTTCTGTCTTGTTATTTTTACTAGGAGAGATCTCTAACTCTAAATGAATTAAATCCAACAGGCTTGGATAGAACTTTTCAGAGGCTTTCTCAAAAAAATTCAATTTGGTTCAGTAGATCTTCTTGAATTGAATTTTGAACTAAGGGACATAAGTGAGTTCAAACCTAAATAGAAAGATCTAGATTTGAATTAACTGGGTCACGCGGGAAAGGAAATGGGCCGGCCCAGTGACGCTCAGCAGCGCAAAGGGCGGCTGACAGGTTGGTCCCGCTTGTTAGCGAGACTTAAAATCCGAAACGGTATTAGACGATCTGGGCGCTACGACTAGAATAGAATCAACGATCCACAGTCGTCGTCAACGACGGACTCATCGTCGGTGAGACCGAACCCTAAACGGCCAGTGGGGGTATGGTGAGGGCATACCAGGGCTCCAGCTAGTGTGGCGAGGCGGGCGATCAAACTGGACGGCGACGGCGGGCTCAGGCAAGGTTGCGGCAGCTCCAGGGGTGGACGAAATCGACAGAGACTTCTCCTCCTCTATAGCGGCCTCCTCCGGTGCAATTCCGGCGAACTAGGGCTCGAGCGGCTTCGGCGAGAGAGGGGAAATACTCAGGGGGGAGAGGGGAGTGGAATGGTGTGAGGAGTTTCTGCTGGCGTGGCCTCCTTTTATAGGCTCGACGGTGAGACCGAGCGGTGTGGGCAGGCGTCTCCGGCGAGGGCGGTATAGGGGGCTATCGGCATGGGTGAGGTAGGAGGATGGTGGCTTACCTCCTGGCGGTGCTCTATGGCTTAATGGCGCGGCTAGGGGCGGTGGCGTTTGGTCGGGAGCGTCGCGCGCTCTAGGAGATAGAGGCGGTGCTCGACGCGGCGCTCGACGACTGTGGGTCGCGTGGCAACGCACGGCTATGTCTGGCGGGGTGCTGGGGTCGAGGCGGAGCGGCGTGCACGGTATTGGCTCGAGGGGCAGTCTGTGGCATGCTGGCGGTGAGGGCACTCTGGCGCGCTCTAGCTGCGCGCAGAGAGAATGGGCGGCGGTGCTGGGGTGTGGTCAAGTGGCTGGCAACGGCCATGGGGTGGACCGTGGGCGGCGGTAGGGTGGCGCCTAGCTTGCGGGAGTGGCGGAGAGGGGCTGGCGGTCTTCTGCTGTGTTGGCAACGTTGGCCGGCGAGCATGGCGTCGGGGCGGCGTAGCACTGGCGCCAGGGGCTTGAACTAGGGTGGATTTTTGTCTGGTTGGACTCAGGGGAGACAAGAATGATCAATGCAACTCAAATTGCTCGACAAGATTTGATCAAAAATAGTAATAGTTAGGCTAATTTGATTCTGTCGTCAAGATGTTCGACACAATGGCTGTATGAACAAAATATTTGAATTTTGGGCTGATTTTTGGTGGAGTGTTGTATCTTATGCTTGAGATTCTAGGTGTGCTTGGGTTTTAAAAGTGGAGTTCATTTGAGTGGCTTTTGAATAAGTGTGATCTATACATATGAACTACATTCAAATTTCAAATGTCATTTAAATTCAGTGTTTGAAAGTTTTTGGGGTGAAACAAAGTGGGCCTTGGTACATCACTACTTGTACTAGCAAGGGGTGCAAAGATCCACATTTGTTTCTGTTAGGATTTGAGTTCTTGGAATAGCCAAAGTAGGCATGATGATTAAAATGGCACAAATGACCATTTCCTTCTTTTATTCATTTTGATTTGTTTTTCTTTGGGATTTGTTTGGGAATGATCTAGATGATGTTTAATTCACCTAAAAATCATTTTACAATCAATGGATCACTTAAACATGGCAATTCAAAACAACTCCTAATTTAAATGCATACCCATATGAATGCTTTAATATTTTTAAATGGAAAAGTTTTTGTTAACTCTAAATTTTGAGGATTTGGATCTTAATAACCTTGGATTAGAGTTTTTGGATGTTATAGTGCACTTATAGATCAAAATTTGAGATACTTTCATTAAATTACGGTAATGCCATTCTATTCCATGAATATAAGCATAAAGCTTGAACATTATTGAAAATAAAAACCCTTAACCATAAACCCTAATAACCTCCTAACCCTAGAACCCTAACTTCCTAAATCTAGAACCCTAAACCCTTACCAAGGAGGTATAATGCACTTATAGATCAAATTTTGAAATACTTTTTTTCAATTGTGATAATGCCATTCTATTCCTTGAATATAACCATATATATAAAGCTTGAACATTATAGTTGAAAATTCCATAAACCCTAAAACCTAAAAAATCATAAACCCTAAAACCCTGAACAACCCTAAACCCTAAATCATGAACCCTAAAGCCCTAAACCCTAAAAGCCTAAACCCTAAAATCCTAAACCATAAACCATCAACCCTTAAACCCTCAACCCAAAATAAAACCCTAAACTTAACCCTAGGCTATATATACTTTGAGTGACAATTGGGGCTGTGGGATTTTAAGTCATATTTTGTAGTAGCTTCATGACAAAAGCCATTGTTGTGCCTTAGAAAATTTAAATAACTTCCAATCCTGAAGCTTCCTTTGTATAATATTTTAAATGCTAATACGCACCAACTAGCAAATATGGATAGGTTATTATAAACTATAGAAAAGATATGGCCATGACCTTGGTCATCTGGTTAGAAAGCCATGCATAAACTATACAATTTTTTCTCAAAAGTTATCAAATTTTAAGATTATATTTTTCCGTGGAAACTAGCTAGTCCACATAGTGAGAGACGAAGAGAGAAAATAATGGATGTATTTCTTTTTATATTTTGTTTCTTTGTATTTTTTTTAAATGGCCGAAATTAGGTGTCATTACCATTCATATCAAAAAGTTGAATTTTGCGAAACTCTCAGTGGTTCTCCAATATTTAACTACTTGGTATCTTTGAATTATTTTAAAAAGTCAAGAGCAAGGTATATCACACACTTTCTAGTTCGAAATTAGACATACTTATTTCAGATTATCAAAAAGTCATTGTATTGCATAAATTTAGCTAGAAAGTTTGGAAATTCATGAAAGTTGGGCATTGTTCATCAAATCTAGAATCTTCTTTTGAAATGCCAAGATGCAACGATCTACCAGATATGGACACGCTATCATAAACTATAACAGAGATATGGCAGTGACCTTGGTCATCTTATATGAAAGCCTTCAAAATATATTGTTTATCAATTTCGGCAAACGTGTGGAAACTCATTTATATGTTGGTAAGCATACTATCGTTGGTGTGTGGGTCTAGACGAGGCCAACACGTGAGAGTGGCCACGTCGGAGTAGCGTACGTCGGAAGCTTCATCCTCAAAATTTCTACATGGCGCCGAAACATCCCACGCACATCTATTCAAATATCCCATGCATCTATTCAAATATCCCGCCCCACTTTTTGCAAATGCAAAATTCCTCTTCTATCCCTGCAATAAAAGAGGGGTATAGGTGGTAAATGTGTGTCATCCCACCTATATTCCCCCCATCGTCTCTTCCCCGTCCACACCCCTCCAACCTCGACCTTCCTCTAGTAGCTTCACCGTCGGCCCTCTCTTCCACACCAGAGCTCTTCCACTGCCGGCTCTCGTCATTGAAACTATTTCACCCACTCCCTCGCTACACCGGATCTGCCTTGCTATCACCGTCATCTACCCTACCGGGGCCGCTTCACTGAATCATTCGTTGCTGACCCTGAAATGCCGAGTCACCGCCTCTGCCTCCCTCTTACCCGTCCCACCCGTCCTCCCCACGTAGCGGTAATTTCGCTTGCTCGTTTGCTATATTTTTGGTACTCGTAAGCTACAAAATCATTAGGATGTTGCTCAATATCCTGGATGTTATTTTCATTTCAATTGCACCCTTCATCTTGTATTCACATCATTAGGTCCTATCCACATCATTAGCTTCTCTCTTTTATTCCCTTTCTTACATTCTCACACTATCGGTTTAATCCTCCAACACCAACTCATAGATGCTATTCTTTCCGAGCACTCGTACGGGTTACTTTGGCCAGTTTCTTGTCATGTTAATTAGTTGTATAACCTGCATGCCTAATAAGTTAATAAGTCATTCTACCTAAGACTTTGCCATGAAATTTGCATTCATGTTCTATTGTGTTTCTATCTGCGAATGCTTAATTTGGAAAATGTCCATCTAGTCTGAATTATATATATGGTCATTTTAATGTTATATGTTGGTGTTTTCACTTGCTTTCATCCTTCCAAACCAGCTATCTAGTTTGAAACATACATCTAGTAATTTTTAATGCTATGTTTTTGGTGTTTTTCAAGAGTTTTCATCCTTCCAAGCCAGCTAACTTGGTTTCAAATGTCATGCAGAGAAATGAAAATGGAGTACAAGGACCAGAGTTCCAACTGCTCAGCTCAGATTCTTCTGGCAGATTGACCAGGAGTGGCACCCGCTCGAGAAGGAGCTATTGCCAGCCTGAACGTGCTACTGTAAGTTCATACTTACTTTAAATGATCTCTACTCTATATAATACTACTTGTTTTCCTTGTTCTTTGTCTTAACCTCTTTCACCATATTTTAGCAGACTGCAGTTAAAAACCGGCAGGAGTCCTTGGAAGGCAGGACTGAAAGTTGTGATCCCTCTTCCCATTCATCCTCCCATTGCATTTCCGAAGCAAACAACTTACTTAACAGTCCACCTAGAACAACTCCTGCAGGTGATAAATATATAAAGGTTGTATTGCATGTAGAACGAAAGGGTGTAGCTGCTCTTAGATCTGTAGCTGAAATGATGATGAAGAAGACATATGATACATTGAAGAAAATTGCCATGTACCGATCTCTTATTGATGGTACTGACACATTGTAATCTTTCGGAATTACGATCTTGTTATATAACCTGTTGTAACAAACTTTTATTGTTGTGTAATAAGTAGTTTTAATCTGAGCATGTTTATTAATTGATGTCTTGATATGCACCTCTTCTGCCAAAAGTAGGCGCTAGCAAAAAAGGCCGAAATAGTAACAGGTCGGAGGAGTAGCATGCCGAGCATTGAAACAATGTGTGCATGGACGGCCCAAAACAACCAGAACAGTAAAAGGCTAGAATGGTAGAAGGCCAGTATAGTAAAAGGCCAGTACAGTAAAAGGCCAGAACAGTAAAGGCCATAGCAGTAAAAGGCCAGAACAATAAAATGCCATAGCAATAAAAGCTAGAACAGTAAAAGGCCAGAATAGTAAAAGGCCAAAAGAGTAGAAGGCCAGAACAGTAGAAGGCCAAAGCAGAGAAAAGGTCGGAACAGTGAAAGGCCGGAATCGCGAATGGTCTCAATAGTAAAAGGTCAGTGCGGTGGTAGGCTAGTACAGTAACAAGACGAATACTGCCACCCTGAATGGGAAAAACCCCAAACACTAAAGGGCCTAAATAGTAACGGGGCGAAATTCCTAAAAGGCTGGAACAGTAACAAGACTGAATAGTAAAAGGCTAGATTGGCAACATGCTTGAATAGTTTCAGGCCGTCTTGATGCAGGCCACAATTTACAGCATAGTGTTGGGCTAACCTAGGCCTTAAATAGGCTGAAACAGTGTTGGTCCCAAAAGTGTACGGGCCGCTGCTGTCGATTCCAGACAGTGCAGGACAAAACAGTAAAGGGCCGTGTTCCTATTGGGCTCTCCACATGGGCCGGCCCATTTAATTATTAGCAGGCCTTGGTTGGGCCTGGCTTCCACCATGGTTTCTACGACCGTTAACAGCAGTAACCGGACGTTAACGGCGGCTACCACATGAAAGGTTGTGTGATGTCAGCAGTCAGCACGGCTGGCGAATAGATCTACGACGGAACAAGTTTTCATGGCCAAAGGGTGCGATCCACCACGGTCAGAAAAAAACCGTGGTTGATTCATTTGTGACGGGGCTTTTACCACAAAGGGCATCCATCGCGGAAGACTTTTTAGCCACGAAAAACGGGCCTTCAACCATGAAACCACCCCCAAAATTTCATAACATGGTAGGATGTATTCTCAGTATGTGTAGATAGTTATTATTAATATACTTAATGTATGAATTTTTCTCTAACAAGACTATTGGCTAATAACATCTTAATGTTTGTTAAATCATATTTCATACATTAGAGAAAAAAATCGTCCGTTGTAAAAGCCAACTTTTCTTGTAGTGACATAATAAATAGGTTATCCTAATTATGATTAATTACAACATGCTAGTGGTGCATCCTACATCCCCGAGAATGCTTTAGTCCTATTGATATCAAACACCATTCCTAATGCATTCGTTACGTGCTTTATTTTACTTGTTTTATTTACATTTCTGTATTCAACCAAAAACGTTTCAAACACCCTTTACTCGAAATCAAAGGAAGCTTACAAGTATCCTTTGGTAGATAGTGACGAGGGGCACAAAGTCCTTAACCAAATAGCTCTCTGTGGGTTCGATACTCTTATTTGAAAACTTGCTACAATAGATTTGTGCACTTGTAGTCATCATTGGTGCACTTAGTGAACATATTGGTTTTAGGTTTTGTCCTTTGATAAATTAAACATTAGTTTTATTCCACATTTATTAGAGCCTAAACCGTAATAGTTTCAAAATGCCTATGCACCCTCCTCTAGGCAACTTCCATTTCCCTTTATCCTTTGAATGTTAACCATATAGGTTTTCAAGAAACAAAAAATGAGCAGTTTAGTAACTCCTTTTTAAAAAACTTGATAGGTGATGACTGGGTTCCTGCGTCCAACAACAGTATTATTGCAGTACTAGTAGCGGCAACTATTTATTAGAAAGATCGATCTCGAAGGAGCTTTGCAAGATGGAAACTACACAACCCCACAACTACATTGTCAATGCAGCCACATTCGCACCAAAAACGGTGTTTGGAAATAGTCTACACTATGAGTTGCTAGAGTAATAGTAAACAAGAGAGATTTAAAGTAACTAGTAACAAAGTAAGTAAAGTACTAAAAATAAACTAGAACAAGAACTAAACTAAAGGGGGTTGTAGCTGTAGGATTGAACGGAATGAGAGAGGGTTTCTAGGCTTCGGTCTGACTAGTACTGGATGGGCAAATATATGTGCGGATCCATTATCTACAAGAGATTACTTCAAAATATAAATGTTCCCCACTTGATTATCGGGTTGTCACACTGTGTAGTATGCATGATTCTCACGTGTCACTCGCGAGGCAAACGTACACTTCCAGACCAAGGGATCCCATGAACTCATCTCGTAACACATGTAATCGAATACTTGGATCACAAACACATGCTAACTTAGCGCACTAGATCAAATCTCAACCTAGAACCTAATAAATCACTCACACATGGATGAACAACAAAACATAGATGAATATATTAATAAAGTCACAACCATGTTCAATCTTACAATTACAAGATCTAAGACAAGAGAGAGAGAGATGGAGACGATGTTGGAGATGATGACGATGAATGGTGCACGCGGTGAAGATGGGGGAGCCTCCTTATCCTCCTATTGATTAATGGTGTGGATATGTGGATCTTGTGTGCGGCGGCTATGGAGGTGGCGGAGAGGCAGGGCTCCACCCCTTAGGCATGGATGGATCATCCCCTCGTTCTAGGGTTTTCCCCTCTTTAAATAGGCATCTCGAGGTCGGTTTTGTGAACCGACGGAGCTAGGGGCCGAATATGCGCATTAGGCCTTCACAAATGTTGTTCCATTTGACGAAACGAAGTTGTCGAAGGGTGGTACAACCTCACGGTAAGGGCATGCTCCGCCCGTACCAGTGGTCGTTATCCCTACGGTACTCCATAGTATTTTGGCTGCCATTTCTTCATACAGACTCTGATTGAGGTGTTCTTTGGCTCGTTGGATTCGTATGGATGAGGGATACAACAACATGGCCTTGGATAATCATTTCGAGTTGATGTAAAAAATCAACTTTTTCCTCCCCTCAAATGGCTAAGTTTGGTGCCTACAACTCCTCCATATTGAATCCTCTTGGCTTATTTTATACATGATTCTCCATAGCACCTACACACAAATGAAAGACAAGAAAAAGGTAATAAAATCCTAATCATACACAATAGGTATAGTTATAGATAGATGTAACATGTAATGAGTGAAAATATGAGTATATTATATACTTAGATATGCATCAATTTTGGACTCACCAACTTCCCCAAGATAGACTATTGCTCGTCACGAGCAATAAAGTGGCTTATGGACAAGGTCATCTTGTTCATGAGGAATGAGTCAATAACATAAATGAGGCAAAAATTGAAACAAAAGTATAATATCGGATGTGGAAGATCAATGCCGTGTATCCCTATTTTCCCTGCAAGCTCAAAGTAGGAAAGAACATATTCATACAAGGCAACACAAGCTTAGTTATGTCAATCCATAAAAGATCAATTAAAACTTCAATGCTCCATGTCAAAAAGTGAATATAGCTTGAAAGCAAACTTGTGATCCTCTTATTGAGCCTTTTAATAAGTTTTGTATCTCCTTACTTTTGTAAAGTAAGGGATTCAATGAGAATATGAGTTTACTCATGGTTGGCATTCATATGAGTTCAGCATTTCATCCATTTGTTAAGCTCATCAAAGTTTAGAGAGATGACAAGAACACTATACAAGCTTTGGTAAATCATGACAATCAAAGTAGAGTTTAATATAAGTATAAATAACTAGAAGTGTAACAATCAATCCAATTCTTCTAGTTAACTCTCAGCTTGCCAAGGAGCACCAGGATGTTTTAACAGCATAATTGAGTAAGAGAGTTCATGTCCTAAGTAGCATAATAGTTAAATGTCTTATTGAAACCCACAACAATAAATCAAGGCTATCAAAAACACTTCCAATCCAATCATTGTCTTTCAAGAAAATTCATAAAGTAGTAATGAGACCATGCTAAGGACTTGTTATGTGGATCTTCATTTTTTCTATTTTTTCTTCCTTCAAGGATCACTGAGTGTTTCTTTTACAATAGCTTGCATAACCTTTGAGAGTACCAATACTTTTGCCCATTATGGTGACATTTATGACACCCATGTCGTCAACTCATAGCCGAAATCCGGGGTTGTACCATAGATGGTTCGTAGGCCAGCGGAGTTGTTGGCATCCAAAGGTGTGCATGAGAAACATAGAACTTTTTAACCAGTACCATGGTTTTATCCACAAGGTTAGCTTTGGCATGTATCACAATTACCGCTAGAATTAATTTCAATCAAACAACTCCTTTCAAGAGTGTCATCAAGTCAATCAAAACATCTATGGAGTTAAGTATCTTCAAGGGTAAACTCTCAAGACAATCATTCATCAAACAAGTCATAAATTTCAGACTTTTCTTGTTGTACTTGTTTGGAAATATTATTTCCAAGGCAAGACTCGGTTAGCTACAAGAACTAGAGAAAAAGCTTCCACAACTAATCATCATACCAATAAAAATATTTACTATAACTATTTTGAATTACTCCCACTAGCATGGCATCTTCACAAATCAACCAACTATGATAAACAATTCAAACTTCAAAAGTGGGAGCCAAAGTTTTTAAGTGTAGAAATCATCGCAATGTATTTTTTAGAGGATCACAATGTTCTTATCAAGTTGGATAAAGATATTAACAACATGCATCAAGCTCTAAATCAACTCTTATGAATCCTAACAAAAGCAAGTGCATCCATTATATAAACATGAAACATAACTTACCCAAGCAAGCATTCAAAAAACATTGGGATACATGATTGCACAAAAAATTTCATCGAACATGAACATTGCACAAGACACTACACATGCAGAAGTAACTTCCCCAAATTAGAAATTTTGTAACAACCAAACTTGAATAGATTACCAAAAATAAAAGATAAAATGTAGTTATCAAAAGAGAGTGTGAGAAGTGGTTACCTCCCCAAGCTTGAATAAAACAAGGGTGATACACTTTAGCATCGAGGTGCGAATAACCTCACTTTTGATGAACATGGACCAAGTTGCTTGTGCAAGTATTTACACGGTTGGCACAAACCATCCACGTCATCACACAAGGTTCAAGTCCATGCGAAAATAACAAATGAATTAAAAGCAAATGATTCATTGTACGAAGGGAGTTTGTTCACCCAACCATGATAAGAAAATAAAATAAACACAAAAACACTACAGAGAATTATAGGCTAGGTATTTTCGAAGGTAGGTAAAATAAAATGAAGTATAAAGGAACATGTAGAAGGTAACCCACTAACTTGAGATTGTCAAAATAAAAATATTGGAAGGGTTATAACCTTTTTGTACTCGTCACTGCCCTTACTGCGTGATGTTGCTCCTTAGTACGGGCACGTGGTACGGACAGGCTCCACCTGTACTGCACCTTGTCTTCTCTTTTTTTTAAAGGTTCCGACGAAGTTGGTATGACCGGGTGGTACAGGCGGGATGCGCCCGTATGGGTGGTTGTTAAAACTTCAGGTTCCTCTCTAAGTTCCTCTTCATGTTTCCTTTGCCTGATAACAAGGTCGGTACGGGCGGATGGTACAGACGCGTCTGACCGTACCATTGCTCGTTAAGCATGTTATCACCTTCCTGGAGAATTTCCTACTTATTCCGAATTATCACATGAGCGGTACGGGCACGCGGTATGGACAGGTTCGCCCGTACGGCTGCTTGTTAAGCTTGCTGGAAGCTCCAGAACAAGTTGTTTTTCTCCAAAAATTATACTAAGGACCTGAAACATTAGTCCAGCATCCAAACAAAGCAAACATATATTTCTGTTGAGAATATTTAACCAAGATATGCAACACATGATTAGAGCAACAATAATTCTACTTGTCAAAATAGTCCCAAGCCAACTCTAATAGGAAATCAGGAATATATACAAGTGCCAATGCAACATGAATGCAACTAAATTCAAGACACAAAATTAAGAAAGACACCTAAAAAACTTTCGGGTTGCCTCCCCGGAAATGCTTTCTTTAAAGCCATATAGCCAGGCTTAGATGCTCCATCAAATCATCCACCTGGATCCCAGGGGATATCAATTCGAGGTGTGATGGTACTTACCTCTAGCAAGGAGTTGGAGAATCTCATAGTGGAGTATGGTCGAAGTCGTACCCTCTTGCGGTGCATCGGCATCATATATACAAATAGGTTCTCGCTCTCAAGTGAGTGTTGATGCACCAAGATTTTGTGAGCATGCCTCCTTATGTAGGTGCAACAAAAGGATTAGAGGTTGAAATATAATTATTAAACCTTTACCTTGGTTACCATTGTAGGGGAACACTTCATAATATTCTTCCTTTGCAACAGGGAGTACATCAGGTCCCTGCATATTAGCATCAAAAGATTCATAGCAAAGTTCTATCTCTAGTTCATCATTAGTAATGCTTTCCTCATGAGTGTCTAGGCACAAGGCCTCCACAGATAAATTACAATCAATTTTAGCATTATAAGAATCATTACTAGAGAGAGGCATCATAAACAAATGTAGTATTTGTAGTGTGCCAATCTTTGTCAATCTTACCTTTGTGCTCCTCATTTTCATCCTGTGATTCTTGCAAATGATTATCTTCAGGCACTACGGCTTTACACAGTGCCTTACTCTCCAACACAAGTGCATTCGCACTAAGATGTCCTTGACAATACTTAGCAATATATTGCAAGGTTTCATATGCCATTTGTAAAAAATCATTATCACTACTCATCATAAGTATCATTATTTTTTGGACTAGTTTATGGGCACCTTCATAAATAACATACTCTATAACTTTCCTATTAGCATCACTACTATTGTAAGACGCCAAAGATTCATCATAGGTATGAGAACATTGAAAGCAAAAATGCCTGGCACACATACAGTGAAGAAATATTATTCGATATGAAGAAAATAACGTGTGAGCACAGTAGATTACCTAATAATACATATCGTATACTTGCATACCGTTAGTAGTTATGAGTTCTTCATTGTACGCACCGTCTTATTCTTTGGCAACCATGTACATGGATTCTTTTCGTCCCATATCCTCCTTTGCAAGTTGAATATGCTCTAAAATAGAAATATCACAAGGTATGATTAGTAGCAAATGTTCTATAACTTTTGTTTTATAAATTTTTATGGGTTTTTGGTTTTATAATTTTTTTGTTCTTTTCAAATAAGTGAAAGCAGTAAATAGCAACAAACAGAAATAAACTATGTGCAAGTGGGTAGGTAATAACCAAAAGCTTTCTCCCGGGAACGATACCAAGTTGATGACTGGGTTCCTGCGTCCAACAACAGGGTTATTGCAGTACTAGTAGCGGCAACTATTTATTAGAAAGATCGATCCCAAAGGATCTTTGCAAGATGGAAACCACACAACCCCGTAACTGTTTTGTCAATGCAGCCACGTTCGCACCTAAAACGGTATGTTTGGAAATAGTCTACACTATAAGTTGCTAGAATAATAGTAAACAAGAGAGATTTAAAGTAACTAGTAACAAAGTAAATTAAGTACTGAAAGTAAACTAGAACAAGAACTAAACTAAAGAGGGTTGTAGCTATAGGATTGAACGGAATGAGAGAGAGTTTCTAGGCTTCGGTCTCACTAGTACTAGATGGGCGAATGTATGTGCGAATCCATTATCTACAAGAGATTCCTTCAACAAATAAATGTTCCCCACTTGATTACTGGGCTGTCACACTGTGTGTAGTATGCATGATTCTCACATGTCACTCATGAGGAAAATGTACACTTCTGGACCAAGGGATCCCATGAACTCATCTCGTAACTAATGTAATTGAATACTTGGATCACAAACACATTCTAACTTAGCGCACTAGATCAAACCTCAACCTAGAACCTAATCAATCAGTAATACATGGATGAACAACAAAACATATATGAATATATTAATGAAGTCACAACCATGTTCAATCTTACAATTACAAGATCTAAGACAAGAGAGAGAGAGAGAGAGAGAGATGGAGACGTCGTTGGAGATGATGAGGATGAATGGTGCATACGGTGAAGATGGGGGGAGCCTCCTTATACTCCTCTTGATTGATGGTGTGGAGATTTGGATCTTGTGTGTGGCGGCTATGGAGGCTGTGGAGCGGCAGGGCTCCTCCCCTTAGGCATGGATGGATCCTCCCCTCGTTCTAGGGTTTCCCCCTCTTTAAATAGGCATCTAGAGGTCGGTTTTGCGAACCGATAGAGCTAGGGGCCGAATATGCCCATTGGGCCTTCACAAATGTTGTTCCATTTGACGAAACGAAGCCGTCGGAGGGTGGTACGGTCATACGGTCACGCTCCGCTCGTACCAGTGGTCGTTATCCCTGCGGTACTCCATGGTATTTTGGCCACCATTTCTTCATATGGACTTCGATTGAGGTGGTCTTTGGATCGTTGGATTTGTATGGATGAGGGATACAACACCATGGCATTGGATTATCATTTGGAGTGGATGGAAAAATCAACTTTTTCCTTCCCTCAAATGGTTAAGTCTGGTGCCTGCAACTCCTCCATATTGAATCCTCTTGGCTCCTTTTATACATGATTGTCCATAGAACCTACACACTAATCAAAGACAAGAAAAAGGTAATAAAATCCTAATAAAACGAATATTGTGTAAAGACCATGTGGAAATGAATGAAAACTAATAATCATACACAATAGGCATAGTTATAGATAAATGTAACATGTAATGAGTGAAAATATGAATATATTATATACTTAGATATGCATCAATTTTGCACTCATCAATAGGGAATAGAAAATTTTCTTGGAATTACTTACTTGTTGTAGGTACTGTAGCAGGTATTCTAGCAAGTGTTAATTGTGATCTTTTTGAGATCATTACTTGGGGCATTAAGAAAGTTTCAGTAGGTGTTGTTCTTAGAAATAAGTTTTCTAATTCTACAGTTAGGATTACTACAATTTATGGGTCTGTCTGTGAGGATAAGAAACAATATTTTATTTCTAAACTCCATGAGCTTTTTATTAACTGGGAATGTCCTGTTATGATTGGAGGTGACTTCAGCCTAATTAGATCCCCTATTGATAAGAGTAATGGTAATGTAGATTTTAGGTGGATGGATAAATTCAATGAGTGGATTGAGATGTGGGCCCTTATGGAGATAAGCCTAGCTAGTAGGGCCTATACATGGGGTAATAACCAGAAAAATCTTATTATGAGTAAGATAGATAGAATTTTCTATTCTACAAATTTTGAGATGTCTTTTTTCCCTGTCTAGTGCTAGAGCTTTAACTAGGATTGGGAGTGATCATACCCCCATTAATTGGGAGTTTGGTGATGCTCATATCCTTAGAAAGAACAGTTTTAAGTTTGAAAAATGGTGGATCTCTGGACCAGATTTCAAAAATGTAATTAAAAAAGCTTAGAGTATTCATGTTCATGGTGTTGATGTAGTGGATATTTAGCAAGCTAAAATTAGATATTTTAGGAAATTAGCTAAAAGGTGGAATGCTAATTTAGAGGCTGCTCTTAGAAAGAAAAAAATTGGATGAAAGAATATGAATTATTAACACTAAATTTAAAACTACTCATCTTACTATTAAAGAGTGAAATGGATCGTATGGGAACCTAGAGGGAGGGTTATCTGGCCAGGACACTTTCTCCGACCCTGACCAAATATCCGGGGGAATTCCACCCGCCAAATAGAGCATTGTGTTGTTGGTCCTTAGCTGAAATTTGGGAGGGGCGGATAATCTGGCCTTGGTTGGGGCTGTATAATCCGTGGGCAAACCTCCAGCCCAGTGCCAAATATCCAGCCAAAAAACCACCCCCTTCTCCAAGACATGTGCCTAGTCCTTAGTCGAATCTTGCCAGGGGCAGATTATCCGGTCCTAGCTAGGGGCGGATAATCCAGCCTGACAAACCTTCTTTTTCTCAAATTGACTAGGAGTTCTTTTGGGGAGAGTTATCTGCAGCACTTAACGCACAATTAAACAATCCTTGGTATTGTTATCTAACATAGCAAACACTAGGGATCATGAAATGCTCTTTCAATCTCCCCCTTTTTGGTGTTAGATGACAATACTAGGATTTGCAATAAAGCACATAAACCAAAATGCACTATGTACCCAAAAGGATAAGAGGCTCCCCTCAATGTGTGCATACCAGTAATTTGCATTGGAATACAAATGCACAACATATAGGTTCGAAGTACCTTTTATGATTTGGATATAGTGTGCAAGAAAGCATTGAGATACAAATCATACCACCCATACAATGTGTCTCAACCAAATATAGATAGTTAGATAGATATGCCTCAGAAGATAGATCCAATATCTCCATAGATGTATCCATATATAATCCATTAGCCTCATAGAATAATCCCGATATAATTCCATCGATAAATCCAGAGTGGTCCATAGATAAATCCAAGTCACAATGTCACACAAAGAAAATAGACACTTAAAAAGTTCAATGCTAGATAAATGGGTACAAGCACAGATAAAAATGTGCAGATAAAACAAATGTTTCTTGTAATCGACCCATGAAAATCCACGAAGTTCCTACTAGAACTACTTCTCCCCCTTTGGCATTGAAACGCCAAAAGGGGAAAAGAGCGATGTTAGCGCCCCTGAAGATCACTCATCCTCGTCCTCGTCATCATCATCATACTCCTTGTCTTCTTCCTCGTCTCCATCATCATCCTCCACCTCATCATCATCATCATCACATGTCGTAGGAAGTGGAGAGGCCCTCGTCGGGGATGGGAACAAGTGTCGCTCCATCTCATCATAGTTGATACTAGAGGTGTTCCACTGAGAATACGGTGTAGGAGCGGTCTGCTTTGGGGGGTTGCCTTGACCCCTAGAGACATGATGAGGGATTAGTTGCTGAGTATGAGCCATATCATGGCGTTGGAGGTAGGCATCATACTGACCCTTCTGGGTATTAACTCCCATTCACAGAATGTTGCGTTGAAACTAGTTGAGTTGGTTTACCTCTCTAGCAATGGTTGGGACTGGGGACCTCCTCCCATGATTGGCACCACCAGGTCGAGCATCTCACATTAAAGTATCAGACTCAACAGGGACAAAGGTAGTCTTCTTCCTCTTGATATATGGTTTCTTGACCTTGTGTTTCCCATCCAACACACCACTGAAATCTACATCGAGATGCATAGCTTTGATGAGCTTCATAATATATGGAGCATAAGGAATAGAATGCATGTTCACCATTACATCATACATCTCATGGTAAATGAAGTCCATGAAATCCAAGGAGTAATTGAAGGAGATATGCCCTAGAGGCAAATAATAAATAGGTTTTTATTGTTATATCTCAATTAGTTTATAATAGTTTCATATTGTGCTATAACTGTGCTAAGTAGAAACATTGGTACATGTGTAGTATGAAACAACCAAGTCCCTAGTAGCGTCTATTCATACTAGTTCATTGGTCATGAGGATGATCCGGGTTTCAAGATCATGGGCATTTAAGCCAATTGACAACGGGGTCATATCATTGGAGAATGATGTGATGGACATTCCTCGAAGGATTGCAACATGATCAAGTCATATAAGTTCATTGTTGCAATAGCTATACCTAGACTCCTTTTCCTTAGACCGTGAGATCATATTACTCACTATTTCCCGAGGCTGCTTAGACTACATCAACCAGCATCTGGTAATACGGTGGCCATAAAGGTGTACGTTGGGTATTACAAAGGAACAGTAGATGGCATGTGATTGCAAGACCGGGATTTGTTCACCCACATGACGGGTAATGATACATACGGTCGGCTTGGTGAGATTACATCCATAAATGTTGCAACATGTGACTCGGTCACGGGGATGTAATATCACGGTAATAAGAAAATAGAGCTTGTTGTGAACGAGATTGAACAAGGTATGTGATACCAATGATCAGATCTCGGATAAGTCTAATCAAGAAACAAAAGGAATTGGATGCTTCATTTACTGGTTCAAACGACATTGTTATCAGGAATGCATAGGGGTCACATGGATATCCCTGGTCCCTCTGTTGATCATTGATATAGATCATGTCTAGAGCATTCCCGAGCCGTGAGAGGATACACTTAAGGGTACAATGAGAGTGATCATTCATAAGACGGAATCACAGTAGAGAAAGAGAAAGTCGGAATCGTTCTGTGGAGAAATCCAAAGCTGTTCGGAGAAAAAATAAAGGACCGAAATCATTCCAGGAATTCTGAAGTTGTTCGGAGGATATAGAAAGGGGAACCGAAAGGTGTTTCGGGTTGAATTAGGTTTTGTAATATGTATTTACATATTAATTAGTGTAATCAATATTAAATATAATATTAAAATCTAATTTGAAGGGTTATTCTACTAATGGGCCAAACTTCCTAGTGAATAAGGGCCCATGAGGGAAAACCGAAAGAGGGAAGGGCAAAGGGCCAAGAGGGTCAAGGCCTAGCCGCCACAAGGGGGCCCACCCGGATAGCCTAGGGTTGTGCGTGGGGTGGGGCCCACCCCTATATGGCTGGCCCATGAAGCCCTAAGGGCCCATGGACCTTCCCCTCGTCTCTTCCCCTTGTTTAGTCCCACATGGCTTAGCCTTTGAGAAAGTCACACCCCCTTAGCCTATATAAAGGGGTTCCCATGGGTGGGATGAGACACACCATCAATTGGAGAAGTCCTTTGGTTGACTTCCTCCTTCCCTCTCTCTCTAGCCCTTGTGACCATGGCCCAAAGTTTGGGCTATGCGAACAAGGCACACCTGCAGTACGTCGTTGCGCTGCAGGGATTCCTAGCGGGGATATCAACTTCTGCACTCCCGGCGGTATCGAGGATCCGGAGGTCTCATCGTGCACTGGATGTGTACGAAGACATGAGGCGCAACACTTGGGGCAAGATGGAGAAGGAGCAAGGGGTGACCTGCGAGGAGCTTCGCGACCTTGAGGTCGGCTACGAGTACGAGTACATCAACCACGTTCCCCTCGGAACGTTAACCGCGTACGGTCTACAGGGTATGTATTCTCTACTCATTTGCCGTTACCGCATTACTACATAGATAGATCCTAGGCAGTTTTTGGGGTTCCAACGTAGGAAAAAATTTGCTTTCTGCTGCGGATCCCCTTCAGTGGTATCAGAGCTGATGTATGCGTAGGAGTGCTGTACGGCCAGTACGCACAAGTTTTGTGCGGGCATTGATCCCTTAGTTGTTACCCTCTAACGTGTACTTGTTTATATTGCGATATTGTTTGATGAAGCGGCCCGGATTGACTTTACGCGTATTCGTACGCGAGACTGGTTCCATGCTCAACATACGGCTTGTATCGTATAAGTGGCTAGCAGGTGTATGTCTCTCATTCGATAGTTGATATAGCATTTACAACGGAGGGTCCCGAAAGGGGTGTAGTAGAGACAAATGCTAGATCCATGTTGTTATTGGAAAGTTCGTAGTTTAGAAACGACTCTATTGCGAAAGCCCTAACAACCACGTAAAACTTGCAATAGATAAAGTAGAGGCGTCTAACTTTATTTTGCAGGGGGCATGTGATTATGATATGGCATTGGTCGTTGCGAAGGTAAAGTAGTTTACTTTTCTGTTACTAAGTAGTATAGTAATAGTCATCGTTCCTATGGACGACCTAGTGGAGGCATCGTGGACTTGGCGTCAAACCAAGAGCAAGATGGAGATCATGCCGGAGCGCTCGATGGAGATCAAGGCGCAAGAACCACCATATCATATCACATTATACATATGATGTTGATACCTATTTTACATCTTATTGTGTGCTAGTATCAAGATACTCAATGGTAGCAAATAAGATAATCCCTATTGAATTCCAATGTTCCGTGTTCCCCTTGTGTGTGCACCACCAAGAATGTTCGTTGGTATGAGGCGCCCTACGGTGAGTAGGGGTCAGACATATCTATGTTCGCATATAGTGGGTGTAAGCCATGTTGCACAGCGAATACACACAAGTTAGATTTGGCGAGCCTAGCATGTGTAGACATGGCCTCGGAACAAAAGAGATCGAAAGATCGATAATGAGTCACATGGATGATTTGATTGGCATTATTGAATGTCTACCTTTGATGCTGCATTGATGGTCATGACGATCGGGGGAGGTGCAGAGGATAGGGATCATATGATCACTAAAATCGTCTAGGGGATGACAATTTTAGTGGAGACCAATTATAAATTGATCTCTTATTACTACAAGAAAAGTTGGCTTTTAGAACGGACAATTTTCGTGGTTGAAGGCCCGTTTTTCGTGGCTAAAAAGTCTTCTACGACGGACGCCCATCGTGATAAAAGCCCCGTCACAAAAGAATTTTTTCCTGACCGTGGCGGATCGCACCCTTCAGCCACAAAAACTTGTTTCGTCATAGATCTGTTCACCAGCCACGTTGACTACTGGCGTCATGCAAAATGCCACATGGAAAACACCGTTAACGACAAGATACCGCCGTTAACGGCCATGGAAACCGTGGTAGAAGCCAGGGCCAGCCAAGGCCTGCTCAGAATTAAGTGGGCCAGCCCATCAAGAGAGCCCAATAAGATTACGGCCCTTTACTGTTTCGTCCGACACTGTTTGAAATGGGCCCAAAGATGTGGTCAGTAGTGGCCCACAAATGTCAGGCCCGTTAATGTTTTGGCCTGAAAAAGCTCGTAGTTTCCGAACACTGTGCGACCCGTTAACAGTCTACGACAAGTAGACCCGATACTGTTAAAGCCCACTTTCAGCCCGTCACTATTCTCACAGCTCCTACGAACGGCCCACTTTTGAGAAAGTTTGATACTGTTCTGGCCTTTTACTATTATGGCTCGTTACTATTCTGGCCGTCTACTATTCATGTCCATCATTGTTGTGGCCCTTTACTGTTCAGGCATGTTATTGTGCTTACTGCCGCTATTCTGGCCTACTACTATTCAGGCTTGCTACTGTTCTGGCCTGTTTGCTTTTCTGGTCTATTACTGTTCTCGCCTGTTACTGTGCTAGGTTGCTACTGTTCTGTTCTGCTGGTGTTTTGGCCTACTACTGTTTTGGCATGTTACTGTTCTGGCATGCTACTGTTCTGGCCTACTACTATTCTGGCCTGCTACTATTTAGGCATGTTACAGTTTTGGCCTATTACTGTTTTGGCATGTTACTGTTTTGGTCTATTACTGTTTTGGCATGTTACTGTTTTGGTATGTTACTGTTTTGTCCTGTTACTATTCTACCCAGTTGCCGTTACTATTTCGGTAATTCTGAAGGCCATGCAAATATCATAAAAGGAGTATAATTAGTGATCATCTTTTATTTTTCATGGAAGGTGCAATAAAAGAAGGGCAAATAACAAAACCCTATACAGTTACCTGATCGACCTGGCTGGCCCAGTTATGGTACCGCCATTCGTGGAAGGCGTCACCTAATGCCTACATGGCCTATGTGAGTTATCTAGATATTACATCAGTTGCAAACTTCTTAAAAATATTACATAATGTGAACAAAAGGGAAATAAAATTCAGCATTTCAATTGCCAATCAAGTTGATAGCAGAGTCCTCAATTTTCTTTCTCTATCCATCAACTGCATCTCCCTTTGAGTGTGATAGCTATATTGGAAAACCACCTTGAGACGTTATCTTGCAGTCCCCTCTTTGGTGGCGATAGCAATAATTGCAGTCTGAAACTAACTAATAACAAGTTAATACAGCAAAGAAGACAAACTACTCATAGCTAAGAATGAACCATATAGGAATTATAACTGCATAATACGAACATGTAGAGCAGGAATGCAAACCATGAATTAACTATATAGTAGAGGATAGTTATGTCATTGCCTAGGACGAACCAGAACCAGATACGAGATGTCATGGTGTGGCTTGTGAACCTGTAGAACAGGATAAACAAACATTAGACAAGTATGCCAACAATTAAATGAGCAATCAAACAAAGTGTTTCTTAGAATTTCAGTATAAACTAGCCAGGTCATTTTAGCAAATATATATGGAAGCAGTGGTATCTCCTGGAATGCAAGAGTCATTGGGTGACTCGGAATTTGCGGTGAGCTACACAATGGCATGTAGTTACTATCGTAGCTAAGCATGAACCACATAGAAATTATAACCACAACATACCAGAACTTGTGAGCAGGAATGGAAAACATGAATGAACTATATAGTAAAGAATAATTATGCCATTGATTAGGATGAACTAGCACCAGATAAAGAAAATATATAATGGCATCGCTGGTGGACCTGTAGGCTGTGCAAACCAACATGTCCAGTGTTGCCTTTTTTAGCTCCACGCAAAGAAATAGAAAATAGTCAGTGTTGCAGCTTTTGAAGAACTAGATGGCAACAACAAAATTATAATCAAACTAGTACGAAGAGTTTGAACGGGTACTATAGGATAGCAGAACGATGCCAGGGAGGGAATAATAGCAGGAACTTAGCTCAGGAATAACCAGATAGAGTCAGTAACTGTGGAGAAGGGAATCCACACTAATATTTTCCACTGACATTACACTTTGGAAGAACTACACAATAGCAGGCAATTACTGGTGTACGGAGCAGCTAAGATAAGAACATGTGCACGACAATATAACAGACATGAGCATGACTTGAAATTTGTAGAGCAGCGAATGCAAATGAACATGTCTAATGACATTGTATGTACTAGCATGAAGAACAGGCGTGCCTAGTGACTTGCATGTACTAGCACGATTAGAAAAATGCAGTTCACTCTGACAGGCTTGAACCTGCTATACCGCTGACAAAACAAAAACCGGTTGGAGATTTAGTTACCTTGGTTGCAGAGGCTTCTAAGCATCATCGGTACCATGCGAGTGATGTCCAGGTCACCGAGGGTGCTGCGGTTGTGGTGGCTGTTGGCGTTGGGGAAGCAGATCTTGGGCGGTCGATGCTGGTGCAGTCAACAGTGACAACCGTGTAGCAGGTCTGGAGCAGTGGACATGGAACTTGTTGAACTAGATCCCGTCTGGTGGACAACGGTGAAGCTGCTCCAGTACGGTTGGGTAGCTTTTGGTGGCAGGGAAGCAGAGCATGGGCGGTCGATGATGCCATAGGCGCGGTCAGCGAGACCACAGCTCTGGTGGAGTGGCAGAGAGACCCGGTGAACTAGATCTGATGGGGTGGGCATCGATGAAGCGGCTCCGGTAGTCGTGGAATTTCCGCCGGGTGGTGCGTGCGGTGGTCATGGAGGTGAGGGCGTGGGAGAGAAGCCTGGGATTTTGGGAGGGCTAGCTGGAAAAACTGCGCGAATCGGGACTATGGAGGTGAACAGAAAAACAATTATGATCGTGCCCCAAGCTACTGACTTTAGCATGCCCATAGGGCGTCTGAACAATGGGTAGAATGGGAATTCTAAAGTCAAAAGTTTTTGAAACAGAGGAGCGCGAAATGCTTCAAAGTCGGTGTGTTATTTTGCCGCTCGACAGAGGTTTTGAATTTGGCTACCGGCCAAATAATAATAATAGAAATGTGGTACTCCCCGGTGGGAGATTTCGGCTCAAAGTTTTTGAAATAGTGGGGCGGGAAATGCTTCAAAGTCGATGTTTGATTTTGCCGCTCGATAGAGATTTTGAATTTGGCTACCAGCCAAATAATATGTCGTGGTGGTGTCACGGCAGATGCCATGTATAGGCTAAAGGTGGGGACTAATACTCGCTAGGGGAATCCAGGGAGGGATAGTGAAGTGATTCTCCACACAAGAGTTTGTATTGATTTACTTCCAAGGTTACAAGTGCTCCTAGAGCTGTATTGGCGAGAGGAGGAAGAAGGAGCTCTCGTACTCTCACCCACGGATCACACCTGAAACCCTAGCCCAAAACAGATTCGCAGAGAGATCAACCCCTTCTACAGAAGCCCTAGCCCCCCTTTTATAGGGGAGGCTCGGTTTCTGCCTAGGGCATATGTGGAGGCATATTCCTAAGAATATGCCTCCTCCCAAAGTGGTAAGCCGACCGGGGTGCTTTTTCCCCCGCGTCACACATGCTTTAGCTACGTGAGCCTCTGCGGCGCCCTCGTCAGCCGACACGGGCGTCGTCACGCTTGTCGGCCACGCCCCGGTGGTCCTGTCCTTGCTCGCTTCGCTCAGGCAGTGCGTACCAGGGCTCCTTTTGACCAGCGAGATTCCTTCCTTCTCCTAGAAGCTTGCTGTGACCTGGATGATGGTTCATCCGGCCACACCCGTTCCTGCATACAGGTAAAACATGCACGTCCGACTTACTGCTTAAGTCGGATGAGACCTAGTTAGGCGAACGCCCCCAGGTCTGGATTACCTCGTGATTCGGCCTACCTTGAGGTGACCCGGCCAGCATCTGCTTTGGCCTTGCCGAACCTCGGCTAACTCGGCCTTTATACCCCGGCGTGACCTTACCCGGGGGTATCCCCCCAACATTAGTCCCTGAAGCTGGTGCGGTCTTAGCTGCCTTGGCCGCTAAGGCCACACCAGGTTCAATCTTGTGCCCCGGTCGTTATTGTCGAGTTACCTCTGTACCTCGGACTGCTTGGATTTACGTTCCCTTCGCACATTTCAAGTTTTCACTTGCCGGCCGGGTTACCACAGTTCCATCCGGGTCTTGCTTCCTTCTCTCATACGCTAACCCGTGTGAAGGGTAATCATTATGTCGTCTTATTTTAAGGGACGGTACAGTAACCGCTGGAGTAATTGTCAGTTATCACTGTGCGTGGGACACGTCACGCCTGCCTCCTCGTTTACCGCATCAGCGCGTCACGTCACCGGACTCTCTCCGCCCTGTGGCCCTCCGTGTGGCTCCTCACTGATTGGTCCGGATGGGTGATACACGGCCACAGCGTGTGGCCGGTCCACAGGGCGCGATCCCACTCACCCCTGGCGGGAGTGGTTAAATAGCGGAGGGGTGCGTCCCTTAGGATTTTTCCCCCTCCGCACCCCTCTGCCCGCTGCTATTCTTCTTCCTCTTCCTCGCGACCGCGCCGCTGCCAGCATCGCCAAATAGCAGCGTCGCCGCCGCGCTTCTCCGTCGCACCTCCGCGTCGCCGCCACCGCGACGCAAATTTCTCGCCACGGGTCCGCGCCAGTCCCGGCCACTGTCCCCCGCCGCCTCCAGTGCCAGCGAGGGCCTCGAGGACCAGATGACTGAAGAGGAACTCATTGTTGCTAAGCAGGAGATGGAAGAGGATGCCGCGGTGGCGGACCGCGGTGCGTGGGCCGGCTCCTGGGTCTGCCAGGATGACCTGGACTGGCTCTACCAGACCAGACGCATCCCTGCTGGCGTCGCCCCGCGTCTTCCTTCCAACGAACTGGCCCCCTCACCCAATCCGGGCGAGTTCATCGTGTTCCTGTCCCATTTCCAACGGGGCTTCGGCTTGCCGGTGAGTGATTTTTTCCGGGACTGGCTCGGTACATACCAACTCCAGCCACACCACCTTCCAGCCAACGCCATCACCTCTCTTTCTGCCTTTGCTTCTACGATCGAAGGCTACGCCGGACTATGGCCCATGAAAGAGCTATGGATCCGGTTCTTCGGCCTTCGTCGCAACGTCATTCCCAACATCCACGCTGATCTGGAGGACAAGCGGCTCACTCAATTTGGAGCGGCCTCCATTTCACCCCGGCGATTTTCTGTTTTTCCCTGGGTCACCGGGCTAGAGTCCTGCAAAGGATGGGCCCGGACCTTCTTCTATGTCTGGAATACGGGCACCGAAGACTTGATCCGGTTGCTTCCCTACACTTCGGGTCCACCTAACCCGGACCTGTGGGATGTGATCCCCAAGAAGCCCACAGCCTTGGCCAACCAAGTGAGCAAAAGGTTCGCGGAACTGAAGGAGCTCGGACTATGCAACGAGGATGCCATGATCACCTTTGTGCGTAACCGAATCTCACCCCTCCAGAAGCGCACCCACAAGGTGTGCCACATGAGCTACGGCCGCGATCCTAACCAGACCTCATCCTTCGAGCTGACCAACTCGGAGATTTATCGCCGGGTTAAGGCTCTCTTCACCACTCACAAGGACTTTTCCACTGATTGGACTTGGGGGATTGAGCATTTCTGCCGTGACCGGCTTCCTCTCACGGTAAGTTTCATGCTGCAAACTTAACCCGGACTAATTACATGTCAGTTATTGTTGCAATTTTTGACTCTTTTGTTCGCTCTTTTCCTCAGCAATTCCTTCAGCAGACCCTTGAGGACGGCACCAATCCGTCCCTTAAGTGGGCGTCGGACCGGGAGACTCCGGATGAGGAAGAGCCGGACCAGGAGATGTTCCTCCCTATGACCAACGCCACGAAACGACCCATGGGTAAATCCTCTTCTATTAGAGATTGGGCCGATGATGAAGATGACTCGGAAATCGAGGTGATTGAACCTTTTGAGGTTGTCCCCCTTTCTTTTGCTTTTCCACCATCAGCTCACCCCGGCGGTCATATTCATGAGGATCCCCCTCTCGCTACGGGCGAGCCTGTCCTGGTGGCAACGAAGAAGAAACGTGGGGCTTCTTCGAGTTCTTCCTCCGGACCCTCTCAGCCCGTTAAAAGGCGAAAGAAGTCCGGGGACAAGACTGCCCCAAACCAGCATGCAAGGCCCTAGCACGAAAGGCTCGGAAACCCAAAGCGGCCGAAACCTCGGATGCGTAAGTCCTTCTTTCTTCTGTAACTCGTTCTTCCTTACTTCATCGTAATTTTTCTTCTGACGTTATTCGATTTTGCAGGGCTCTGGTGGAGGTCCCTCAAAGTGGATCTAGCATCTCTTCACCTCTCCGACCTAGCCCTTCTCCCCGTCGTGACGACGAGTCACGCCCGCTGAGCCCTATCCCAGAGGGTTCTGCGGCCGCTCCGGGTTCAGCTCCACCTCGGCAAGAGGAGGGTAACCTTGGAGTGGGGGAGACCGGCCTAGCCGGAGCAACGGCATCCACCGCCTCGACAACACCTCAACCAGCAGCCACTAAGGCTACTTCGGCCCCAGCACCAATTCCAGTACCAGCAAGCAGACCAGCACCAACTCCAACCTCGGCATCAGCACCAACTCCGGCAGCGAAAACTTCATCGACGGCACCAAGCCCAGCAGCGAGAGTACCAGCACCTAGTTCCTCTGCATCTTCCGAGTCCTCTCAACCTCGGCAAGGAACTACCCCGGCAATTTCTAAGGGGAAAACCACTGCTACAGCTTCCTCTACCCAGCAAGCCAAAGGCAAGAAGGCTCCAGACGCTACCAAGCCCACTGCCGTCGAGTCTGGGCAGCGCACCCTTGTGTCAATGCTCCCCAAGAAGACATCAGCGGCAAAGGACGCGCCTGCCGAGCCAACCGAAGCCCAGCAGTTGGTTCTGCACACTAGCCCCGCCCTTGCCTTGGTGGAGAGGAAGGAAGCACATGCAAAGGGCTTGGTGACGCCCCATATGCCCACCAGAGAACGGTACCCCCCCGAGCCTGATGGAATTTGTTATGAATTGGAACAAGGCCGAGATAGTCCAGGAATCTGATCTCCCGGAAAAGTTTGGTCCTGCCGAGTTTTCCGCTTAGATGAACACGGCCGCAAAGGCCATTAACCTCACTGGGCGAATGATGGAGGTACGTTACTTCTCCTTGACAAGCTGTAGACAATAACCATTAGTCCCCGAGCGTCCGGGGGAGTGACTTGTTATTCGGCCGGATGCTCTTTTAGCTCTGTGAGAACTTCGAATATGCACACACCTAGAGCCGGGTTAAGTTCCACTTGGCCCGGATTTTAGTACACTTCGAACATGCACACACCTAGAGCCGGGTTAAGTTCCACTTGGCCCGGATTTTAGTACACTTCGAATATGCACACACCTAGAGCCGGGTTAAGTTCCACTTGGCCCAGATTTTAGTACACTTCGAACATGCACACACCTAGAGCCGGGTTAAGTTTCACTTGGCCCGGATTTTAGTACACTTCGAATATGCACACACCTAGAGCTGGGTTAAGTTCCACTTGGCCCGGCTTTTAGTACGCTTCGAATATGCACACACCTAGAGCCGAGTTAAGTTCCACTTGGCCCGGATTTTAGTACACTTCGAATATGCACATACCTAGAGCCGGGTTAAGTTTCTGTATCTCTTTTAGGTGACCACCAACCGCCGGAGTGCTGAATTCCAATGCTCACTGGATACGCACAAGAATCTTCGCGCAAAACAGGCTGCACTTATCATGGAGTACGAGAAAAGGGGTAAATTTCTTTCTTATCCTTTCCTCATTTTTCTTCAACTTCGTTTGCCGAATTAATCTGATTGTTCGGTTCCCGCAGCTGGGGTGGAAGCTGAAAACAAGATAATGCGGAAGAACTTGGAGCAGATCAAGGGTACGTCCTTCTTGTCTGTCTTTACTGTGGTTTCCATCGGCTTTCCTCCTTAGCTCGGCAAACATTTATTCCTCGGCACTGCCGGGCCAACGCACTATTTCAGCATCGCTTGAAGATAGTGTGCCTGTGCCTGACGTGATGCTACATTTTCTCGAACAAGCAGGGCAGCACCAAGCCGAACTAAAGAAGAAAGATGATGAGCTCTCCCTCCTCCGGACCAAAGACGATGAGATAGCCAAGCTCAAGGCTGAGATGGCTAAAATGAAGGCGCAGCACCAAACCGAGCTAAAAAAGGCTAGCCAGGACTACACCGAAGAACGTGAGCGCCTCAAGCTCCAAAATGCTAAGGACCGTGAGCTTCTTCAGGAAGCCGAGGTCAAACTTGAGTCGGCAAATGCTGAGCTCGAGCAGCTTCGGAAGAGTCGTGATGCTTGCACCAAGGAATTGACCCGGATTCACGGTCACATCTCACGTAATTTCTTTTCCTTTATCCTCCTTATTTCTCCAGGTTACTTCATATGTCTTGTTTTCTCAACTTTGTCCTTTGCCTTGTTTCCCAGGCCACTTTCCAGAGGGTACTACTATTGCAAGTGCTGCTATCGCCAATTTCCGCCGAGAAAGGGGTACTCCGGTCGCTCCTGAGGGTGAGAGCATTCCCTTTGACATGGAGGACCTGTTGGTCAGCCTGTCGTCTCGCGTGGAAATCATTAAGAACTACGGCAAGGACCTCCTCGATGTTTCAATCCGAGTCTTCAACGCCTTCTGGCCCGCCGATGATGCTCCGGAGAGAGTCACACAGCTCGCTGAAAAGCTTTCGGAAATTGAGACCCATCTCGACCTCTGGCGAGAGTCCGCTGGACGTGCTGCAGCCGATACCATCCTTCACCACATTCTGACATGGTATGAGAAGCTAGATCTTAGCCTCCTCACATGCCTGCGCACCAGATCCAAATGGACAGATGACCCGGAGTGGGTAGCTCGGCGCCAGGCTTGCGCCCACAGCCTCATCGAATATGCCCCATTCACGAATGGACTGAGGGTCCGAGCTTCCTGGAAGTCGCTGGCGAAGAAGAAGTTGAGAACGTTGAAGATGATTCGGGTGGGGACAAAGAGGACACTGCCTCGGATATCAAAGAGGGCGACGATGATGCCGAACTTCCTCCCGCTGCTCCTTAAGTAAAAACACTTGAAAATTTATGAGATCCCCGGTATACCGGGTGGAATTGTATTCCAAACACATGTGATATTTTGCTACTAAGTGCTTATGCCGGATTAACTTGGGCGTAGTCCCCGAGTTTCTTTTTCTTGTTCGTTCAATCTTTTGGCTTGGATCGTGTTTACCTTGATTCGGTTTTACAACTTACGAATCCGAGCTTGAAAAATTGTCTTAACAATACTAGGAAACTTTTAGACTTAGCTCAAAAATAAAACTGTATAACAATTTGAAAATGAATACGGGGTTAGTCTGAACCATAAACGTCAGCTCTAATAAATTCTTTTCCTTAGTCGTTTTTCATGTGCTACGCAATTCCAAACTTGTTCTCTTGCTTGCCATGAAGCCAATTCTTGTTGGACAACAGCAAGTCGAAGAGTTGGGTTTTTGGTGCTCACACACTACTAATCCGAGTTAAGTAGAATAACTTACTCCAGCTGACACGCAGAAAATAACAAACATTATTAAGGCAGTCCCCGAGTTACTGCTCGAGGTGCCAACATTTCATTGATAAGCTCATTGCCGACATACATACCGACATATGAGATAACCCGGATACATACACTTCTTATCTAGGTGTAGAAAGGCCGAAGTAGAGCTATGTTCCATGGTCGCTTGGATTCCTCTCCGGACCTGTCCGCCTTGTTCTTTTCCTGTGGCTTTGCATCTATAAGATAGTAAGAATCGTTGTGCAATGCTTTGCTCACGATGAATGGCCCTTCCCATGGGGGGGATAATTTATGCATTCCAGTAGTACGTTGTACCAACCGGACCACCAGATCGCCTTCCCGAAAGACTCGGGGGCACACTTTCCGGCTATGATAGCGTCGGAGATTTTGCTGATATATGGCGGATCTGGACAGTGCGAGTTCTCTCGCTTCTTCCAGCAGATCAATATCATTTTGCCGGGCTTCTTGCACTTCGGCTTCTGTGTATTGGGTGACCCTAGGCGAATCATGCTCTATGTCGGCTGGTAATACAGCGTCTGCCCCATATACCAGAAAGAACGGCGTATAGCCTGTTGATCGATTCGGAGTTGTTCTTAAACTCCACAGTACCGCTGGTAGTTCTTCTATGCAGCACCCCGCTGATCTTTGCAGCGGCTCAATGAGCTGGGGTTTTATCCCAGATAATACTAATCCGCTGGATCTTTCCACTTGCCCGTTCGATGCGGGGTGAGCTACCGAGGCTACGCCCAGCCAGATCCTCTTATCCCGGCAGAAACGAGCAAACGCTCCTTCCACAAAATTTGTGCCATTGTCAGTTATGATACTATGAGGATAATCGTACCTCAAGATGATATCCTTGAGAAACGTTACGGCCGTAGCTCCATCACATTTTCTTATAGGCTTTACCTCAATCCACTTCGTAAACTTATCCACCATTACCAGAATGTGAGTCATATTTCCCCTTGCTGGTTTGAACGGGCCAACCATATCCAAGCACCATATGGCAAATGGCCAAGTGATTGGGATGGTCTTGAGTTCCGACATTGGCATATGTGTCTTGGTAGCGTACCTCTGACAACCATTACATTTTCTCACCAGATCTTCTGCTTGCTCTAAGGCATTTGGCCAGTAGAATCCGTGCCGGAAAGCTTTTGCTACCAAGGCTCGGGATGAGGCATGATGCCCGCATTCCCCTTGATGTATATCTCGGATGATTTCAAGCCCTTCTTCCGGGTCAACACACCGCTAGAGGACATTGGTCACACTTCTTTTGTATAACTCGGAATTGATGATCATGTAGGCCTTTTCCCTCCTCTGTGTTTGCCTGGACAGCACCTCCTTAGTGGGTAACGTTCCATCCTTCAGGAATTGAAATATAGGCAGTGCCCAAGCTGGTATTGGCCACATGGGGAACACGTCCTCGTCTATCTCCATCTGATCCACCGGCATAACTTCAACCGGACCATGCTGAGCAGTCCCTGGGTTTATCGAAGCAGTCCCCGGGTTTGCCGAAGCAGTCCCTGGGTTTTGCGCACCACTTCCTGTGTCCACGTCCATGGGCACAACTCCGGATTTTGCGTCCTCCGGGACGTAGATTGACTCGGATTCTGGGGATGGCCTGATGGATGGTTTCCTGAGGTGCTCTAATGCTACACCCGGTGGAATTGCTTGCCTGGTTGACCCGAGCTTTGACAGCATGTCGGCAGCCTCATTTTCCACCCGGGGTACATGATGAAATTCGCATCCCTCAAAGTAACCAGAAATCTTCTGCACATGAAATCTGTATAGTGCCATGCTTGGATCAAGGGCGTCCCACACTCCGGACACTTGCTGCACCACCAAATCCGAGTCGCCAAAGCATATGATCCGACGTATACCAATTCCTTTTGCTACCTTGAGCCCATGCACAAGTGCTTCATACTCAGCGACATTGTTTGATGCGGTGAAGTGGATCTGCAGCACATATCTCAACTGGTCCTTCTTCAGCGACGTGAGTACAACTCCGGCACCTAGCCCGGTTTTGGTCTTTGATCCGTCAAAGTGCATTCGCCAATAGTTCGGATCCGGAAGTGGTGGTTCGTACTGTACCTTGGCCCAATCCACGAAGAAGTCCACCACAGCTTGAGACTTGATGGCCTCTCTCCTGTCATACTGCGGCGCATAAGGTGCTAGCTCAATTTCCCATTTTGCAATTCTGCCGCTTGCATCCTTGTTACTCATTATCTCGGATATGGGGGCCTCACATATGACCCGGATAGGATGCTCCTCAAAGTAGTGCTTCAGTTTCTTGGCGGCCATGTACACGCCATATGCCAATTTTTGATAATGTGGGTAGTTCTGCTTTGAGGTTGACAACACTTCACTCAAATAATACACCGGCCTTTGCACCGACTTACCTTCCTCATTGCGCTCCACCACCATCACTACACTTACAACTCGGTTGGTTGCGGCTATATAGAGTAACATTGGCTCCTTTGATAGTGGTGAGGCTAGCACTGGTGCCGTGGCTAACATTTTCTTTAGGTGGGCAAAGGCTTCATCGGCCTGCGGTGTCCAAATGAACTTATCCAACTTTTTCATGAGTTGGTAAAGAGGCAAAGCCTTTTCTCCCAACCGACATACAAACCGACTTAATGAGGCCAGGCAACCTGTGAACTTCTGGACATCGTTAAGACACTTTGGCAATTCCATTCGTTTGATGGCCCGGATTTTGGTTGGATTGACCTCGATACCTCGGCTGGAGACGAGAAAACCGAGCAATTTTCCAGCCGGGACACCAAAAGTGCATTTTTCCGGGTTAAGTTTCATCCAGAACCTTCTCAGGTTTGCAAACGTTTGCCTGATATCATCAAGGAGCGTTTTGCTTTCCTTGGTCTTGATAACCACATCATCCACGTACACCTGTACATTTTGACCTATTTGGTCATGCAAACATTTTTGCATACACCTCTGGTACGTTGCCCCTGCATTACGTAACCCAAACGGCATGGTGCGATAGCAATAAGCCCCATACGGGGTAATAAACACAGTCTTTATTTGATCATCCGGATTCAAAGGTATCTGGTGGAAACCAGAATAAGCATCAATGAAAGACAACAGTTCACATCCAGCAGTCGAGTCTATGACCTGATCTATTCTTGGCAGCGGAAATGGGTCTTTTGGACACGCCTTGTTCAGGTTCGTGTAATCGATACACATACGCCAAACCACTGCCACGTTCGGGTCAACCTTCTTCTTTTCCACCAACACCGGATTAGACAGCCAATCCGGGTAAAGAACCTCCATGATAAATCCTGCAGCTAGCAACCGAGCTATCTCATCTCCAATGACTTTCCCCCTATCTTCGGCGAAGCGACGGAGAGGTTGCTTCACCGGCTTGGCTCCGGGTCTCACATTCAAAGATTGCTCGGCCAACTCCCTCGGAACACCTTGCAAGTCTTGTGTGGACCAAGCAAAAATGTCCCGATTCTCACGGAGGAAGCTGACGAGCTCGCTTTCCTATTTATCACTTAGCCCGGCACCAATTATTACGGTGCGCTCCGGGAACATGTCATCAACGGGAACCTTCTTGGTATCTTTCGTGGCCTAGAAAGAGACAGTTCCATGCGGGTTACTCAGCGCCGGCATATACTGCTGCGCGGACTGAGCCAATGCCGCCACCTCTTGAATTTTTCTTTTTTCCTGCGCGATCACAAGTGACTCGGCTAAGTTTGATTCGGCCGAAGCACACTCCATGGAACGTCGGAAGTCCCCAGCAATGGTAATCACTCCGTGTGGTCCGGGCAATTTCATCTTCAAGTAGCTGATATGACAACTTGCCATGAACTTGTTCAGCGCTGGCCATCCGAGCAACGCATGATACGCGCTTTCTAAGTTCACCACTTCGAACTCCAGATTTTCAGTTCGGCAATTATCCCTCGTGCCGAACAAGACGTCAACCCGGACCTTGCCTATGGGCTCGCAAGAAATGCCGGGCACAATGCCATGGAAAGTTGTCCTCGTGGCCTGGAGCATGTTCTCTGAGATACCCAACTTGCGCATTGTGTCCGCATACATGATATTTATGCTACTGCCGTTGTCGATCAGTACCTTTGAGAACCTTACGTTAATGCTAGGTCCAATGAACATAGGATCCAACACCAACGCATACGAACCAGGGCTCGGCATGAGCTTGGGATGATCCCTAATGCTCCAGGTGATTTCCTGATCAGACCAAGGCATGTACCTCATCACTGCAGGCATTACTGCATTCACCTCCATATGCCTACGCTGCAAGCTTTTTCTATCAGTTTCTTCTATGGTGAATACACAGTAGCTCTGGTGATGCTCCCTGTACTCGTTTCTCCCCTCATTTCCGGGGTGCCTCTGATCCGGCTGATGCTGATTTTCTACCTGATGCACTGCATCCCTTCTTTCATTATTATCATACCTCGGCGGAGGGGGAGGCAACATTAGCTGTTGCGTGTTCGCTCCGGAGAGCAATTGCTGCCGGGGTAACTCCTGCCGAGGCTGATCATTCCGGGGTGCCTGAGCATTCCCCGAACCACCTTGCTCGATCTTGCGCATCCACTCGCATTGCCTCGTCGTATGACCCGCTGGGTTGTTCGGATTTGGCGTGTGAAACTTACACGGCCGGTCCAACATCGACTCGTAAGTATACCTCGGACGGTCTTTCCTTTCTTGCCACTGCTTCTTTTGTTCCGGTATCCAAGTTTTCTTCCCATCGTTCCTTGGAGTCCATTGACCTCCAGTTTTCTGGCGCTGGCTACCCCCTGCTCCGGGTTGATCTTGATTCACAGCTGCAACTTGGTGCGAACCGTACCAGTGGTCCGGTCTATCACATCTCCTTTTTCCTCTTTAATCATTCCTCCGGGATGATCCGGATCCATCCCTCTGATAGTACTCATCGCTTGACTCGTTTGACGTGAGCCTTGGTTGGGTCGGGTCACCCAACGCATACGAATCTGCAATCCAGATCATTTCTGCCACGTAGCTGGCATTTTCCATTGCAACTTCATCCACAGCTCGCTTCCATATCTGCACCCCTGTGCAAACCATGCTATGGCCTGTGATTCTATCACGCCCTCACATGAGTTTCTCACGGTACACCACCGGGTCTAGAACTCCCGGTCTGTCTCATTGGGTCTTTGCTTGCACATAGCTAGGGTCTCTGGCCTATTTGGCCTTTGATACGTACTCGAAAAATTGCTGACGAACATCTCCTCGAAATCTATCCAGCAGTTGATGCTTCCTGGTGGCAAATTGTTCAACCACACCCTTGCTGGGCCTTCCAACATCTGGGGTACATACCGTACAGCCCATCTCAGGTTGCCTGTGGCAATTTTTACAGCCGTAGCATAGTTTATCAGCCAATCCTCTGGCTTGGTGCTACCGTCATAGGTCTTGGTGCCCCTGGGCAGCTGAAAGTTCGGTACTGATGGCTCTTTCATGAACCGGGGTCCAAAACACGCTGGACCCGGTGGACCTTAACATTCAATCTGTTTCGACCTATACAGTTGATCCAGTTTCAACCTCGCATCGTCCGGCATCAAATCCCTACTTCCCAATCTCGACCCTATCACATGATAGTCCGGTCTTGGATATCCCGCATTTGCCATCTCCGAATCACCATCGTTGTACCGGTTTTGCTCTTGCGGCGCACCTTTCTGTTGCACACCTCGGCCGGCACTGTCCTCTTGCCTTGGTATGTTCCGCTGCTGCAGTTGTCTTGCTCTAGCTGAGTTTTGCTGCCCGGCATTGCCGTTGACAACGTTCCCTTGACCGGCATTGCCTTGGTCGCGGTTACCTCGGCCAGCTTCGCCTCGGCTCACACTCCGTCAATCATCATTTTTCTGCGCTTCTTTTTCTTTCCCTGCCCGTGTCGGGTCATACGGGACAATCTGTTTGTTCCGTCTGGCCGAGGTTACCACCTCCTCTCTCCTTGGACCGCCATGAGGGGACGATGCGGCTCCAGCGGATTTTTCCGGGTTACCCACCGCCGAATGGACGATCTTGGAGGCTCCAGCTCTTTCTGGGTTTGCCCTGAGTAGTTCCTCGTTTTTCCTATTTGCAATCCGAACCATCTCGTTTACCCGATCTTGCTGCCTTTGTCGGGCTTCACCCGTCAGTCCCTCTAACTCGGACGCAGCTGCATCCGCTGCTCTGAGGTTCTTGGCCGGGGTACTATACCTCGGCAGCCCCACGGACAAACAGTTTTCTCATTCCTCGATTCCAGCATCACCTTCTCTGTTCATCTCGCTCATGAGATTTCTCCCTTTGACTTTTACATTATCAATCTTGTTCGCCTTAGCGTACTCACGCAGCGTCATGTTCAACGACTGCTGGGCCGCGGCTATTTTCTTTGCGCCCTCTAGTATTTTCTGCCTAGTTTCTTCCAGCTCGGCCTGTGCACGAGCCGGATCTACCGCTGCTACTACAGGGTTTGCCAAGCTATCCATTGCCTCTCTCAACACGTTTTCCAGCCTCTCTAGCGGAGGACCTCTACCTTTCCTTTGTGCTTTGGGCGTTACCTCCGGATCTGGCGCCGGATCTTTGCTCGCACCCGCACCTGGCGCTGTCATCATTACCTCTGCATGGCCCGGGGAACGAGCGATACGCTCCCCGCGAGCCACAGTGAGGGGCGGTTCGCCTGCTTTGACGATGTGGCGCGGATGAACGCAAGACACGTCCATCGCAACGTAGACCTTGTGTGCGCCGAGCTTGACGAAGATGCCGTTGCGCGGGAGAGGGCGCGTGCTGAAGCAGCCTGCGTTGTCGCTGGCGAAGTCCCACGCTCCAAAGCGCTGAACGAGCCCAGAGACGATGCGCTCGCCGGTGGCGATGAGGTTTCCCGTCCGGATTTTTACCCCTGCTAGCGCCACTAGCCCCACGGTGGGCACCAACTGTCGTGGTGGTGTCACGGCAGAAGCCATGTATAGGCTAAAGTTGGGATTAATACTCGCTAGGGGAATCCAGGGAGGGATAGTGAAGTGATTCTCCACACAAGAGTTTTTATTGATTTACTTCCAAGGTTACAAGTGCTCCTAGAGCTGTATTGACGAGAGGAGGAAGAAGGAGCTCTCGTACTCTCACCCATGGATCACACCTGAAACCCTAGCCCAAAACAGATTCGCGGAGAGATCAACCCCTTCTACAGAAGCCCTAGCCCCCCTTTTATAGGGGAGGCTAGGTTTCTACCTAGGGCATACGTGGAGGCATATTCCTAAGAATATGCCTCCTCCCAAAGTGGTAAGCCGACCGGGGTGCTTTTTCCCCCGTGTCACACATGCTTTAGCTACGTGAGCCTCTGCGGCGCCCTCATCAGCCGACACGGGCATCGTCACGCTTGTCGGCCACGCCCCGGTGGTCCTGTCCTTGCTCGCTTCGCTCAGGCAGTGCGTACCAGGGCTCCTTTTGACCAGCGAGATTCCTTCCTTCTCCTAGAGGCTTGTTGTGACCCGGATGATGGTTCATCCGGCCACACCCGTTCCTGCATACAGGTAAAACATGCACGTCCGACTTACTTCTTAAGTCGGATGAGACCTAGTTAGGCGAACGCCCCCAGGTCCGGATTACCCCGTGATTCGGCCTGCCTTGAGGTGACCCGGCCAGCATCTGCTTTGGCCTTGCCGAACCTCGGCTAACTCGGCCTTTATACCCCGGCGTGACCCTACCCAGGGGTATCCCCCCAACATAATAATTAATAGTAAAGTGGTACTCCCCGGTGGGATATTTGTCCTCAAAGTTTTTGAAATAGTGGGGCGGGAAATACTTCAAAGTCGGTTTTTGATTTTGCCGCTCGACAGAGATTTTGAATTTGGTTACCAGCCAAATAATAATTAATAGAAAATTGGTACTCCCAAGTGGGAGATTTCGGCTCAAAGTTTTCGAAACGGTGGGGCGGGAAATGCTTTAAAGTCGGTGTTTGATTTTGCCGCTCGATAGAGATTTTGAATTTAGCTACAGTCCAAATAATAATTAACAGTAAAGCGGTACTCCTCGGTGGGAGATTTGGCCTCAAAGTTTTTGAAACACTAGGGCGGGAAATGCTTCATAGTCGGTGTTTGATTTTGCCGCTCAATAGAGATTTTGAATTTGGCTACCGGTCAAATAATAATTAATAGAAAAGTGGTACTCCCCGGTGGGAGATTTGGCCTCAAATTTTTTGAAACGGTAGGCGGGAAATGCTTCAAAGTCGGTTTTTGACTTTTCCGCTCAACATATATTTTGAATTTGACTACCGGCCAAATAATAATTAATAGAAAAGTGGTACTCCCTGGTGGGAGATTTGGCCTCAAAGTTTTTGAAATGGTGGGGCAGGCAATGGTTCAAAGTTAGTGTTTGAATTTGCCGCTCGACGGAGATTTTGAATTTGGCTACCGGCCAAATAATAATAATAGAAAAATGGTACTCCCTGGTGGGAGATTGGCCCTCAAAGTTTGAAACGGTGGGGCAGGAAATGCTTCAAAGTCAGTGTTTGATTTTGCCGCTTGACAGATAATTTGAATTTTTCTACCGGCCAAATAATAATAATAGAAAAGTGGTACTCCCCGGTGGGAGATTTTGGCTCAAAGTTTTTGAAACGGTGGGGCGGGAAATGCTTCAAAGTCGGTGTTTGATTTTGCCGCTCGACAGAGATTTTGAATTTGGCTACAAGCCAAATAATAATTAATAGTAAAGTGGTACTCCCCGGTGGGAGATTTCGCCTCAATGTTTTTGAAACACTGGGGTGGGAAATGCTTCATAGTCAGTGTTTGATTTTGCAGCTCGACAGAGATTTTGAATTTGGCTACCGGCCAAATAATAATTAATTGAGAAGTGGTACTCCCCGATGGGATATTTGGCCTCAAAGTTTTTGAAACGGTGGGGCGGGAAAAGCTTCAAAGTCGGTTTTTGACTTTGCCGCTCAACAGATATTTTGAATTTGACTACTGGCCAAATAATAATTAATAGAAAAGTGGTACTCCTCGGTGGGAGATTTGGCCTCGAAGATTTTGAAACGGTGGGGCGAGAAATGCTTCAAAGTTAGTGTTTGATTTTGCCGCTCGATAGAGATTTTGAATTTGGCTACCAGCCAAATAATAATAATAGAAAAATGGTACTCCCTAGTGGGAGATTTGCCCTCAAAGTTTTTGAAACGGTGGGGCGGGAAATGCTTCAAAGTCGGTTTTTGACTTTGCCGCTCCACGGAGATTTTGAATTTGACTACCGGCCAAATAATAATTAATACAAAATTGGTTCTCCTCGGTGGGAGATTTGGCCTCAAAGTTTTTGGAACAGCGGGGCGGGAAATGCTTCAATGTTTGATTTTGCCGCTCGACAGAGATTTTTAATTTGGCTACCTGCCAAATAATAATATTCGAAAAATTGTACTCCCCGGTGGGAGATTATCCCTCAAAGTTTTTGAAACGGTGGGGCGGGAAATGCTTCAAATTTAGTTTTTGACTTTTCCGCTCCACAGAGATTTTGAATTTGACTACCGGCCAAATAATAATTAATAGAAAAGTGGTTCTCCCCAGTGGGAGATTTGGCCTCAAATTTTTTGAAACGGTGGGGCGGGAAATGCTTCAAAGTCAGTGTTTGATTTTGCCACTCGCCAGAGCTTTTGAATTTGGCTACCGGCCAAATAATAATAATAGAAAAATGGTACTCCTCAGTGGGAGATTTGCCCTCAAAGTTTTTGAAATAGTGGGGCAGGAAATGCTTCAAAGTCGGTTTTTGACTTTGCCACTCCACAGAGATTTTGTATTTGACTACCGGCCAAATAATAATTAATAGAAAAGTGGTTCTCCCCGGTGGGAGATTTGGCCTCAAAGTTTTTGAAACGGTGGGGCAGGAAATGCTTCAAAGTCAGTGTTTGATTTTGCCGCTCGATAGAGATTTTGAATTTAGCTACCGGCCAAATAATAATAATAGAAAAGTTGTACTCATCGGTGGGAGATTTTCCCTCAAAGTTTTTGAAACGGTGGGGTGGAAAATGCTTCAAGGTCAGTGTGTGATTTTGCCGCTCGATTGAGATTTTGAATTTGGCTACCGACCAAATAATAATAGAAAAAAGCTAGTAGATCATACGCTATCTGTCTTGGAATTCAAGTCCTAGAGTCACATCAACTAATCATCCATGAGCATAATAATTGTGCAGACTGGTATTTTGAATTTGGCTAGCATCCAGACAACATTTGGATAAAAGGTGTACTCCCTAATCAGGAATTGAAGGCCGAGAGTGACATTAACTTATCATCTATAATGAAAATTGGATAACTCCGATTCAAACAGGTTTTGCTACAGGTTTTGCTGCTCGACTGATATTTTTTAATTTCGTTAATGGTACTCCCTTGGTACGAATTTAAGGCTGATTCACATCAACTGATCATCAAAATACTTACCATATTGGCAAAGAAATTGGATACATAATCTCTGATTCAAACGGGGTAGGCGGTAGGATTTGTCGATGAACTCAGATTTTGAATTTGGCGGTTGTCCAAAGAAGAAAAAACCTTTGTGAGGTTCATGAATCCAAGGCTGAGAGAGTGAGGTTGGGGCACAGGATTTTTGTGTATCGAGCATACGATAAACAGATAAAAGCATGATGTGAAACAAATACTCCCTCCGTTTTTGTTACATGGCCCCAAACACAACCCGAGCTCTGTAGCAGGAACCATTTCACAGGACCATTGTACTCACCTTTTATTGTCAGGGTTCATCTTCAATTTAGACAAGTCTCTTCATCTATGGGCTCTCGATAATTCTACTGATCTCGTAACATATTCAACACCGCATCGCATGCTAATGCTTTCTGTCTCATATCATCGATTGCTCGTCTATGCACTTCCCATTCAGCCCGTAGTGCTACAATTTCTTCCTGACTAGACAAATATGGCGACTTGGACTTGGACTTGGACTTGGACTTGCACTGCCACAACCTAGCATTACACAGGAACGTGCTTTTACGGTGACCTTCACCTTTTAGTACTATTTTAAATGTTTCCAGACATTCTTCTTGGGTTTGTTCCAGAGCATCTTTCCCAGGTTTTGCCATCTCCTCATTCATCTAAATATGTAAGGTTATCAGTTGGTAGACATGGGTGAGATAAGAAAAGCTAATACAAAGAAACATGCATACAACACATTTAACCTGTCTATGAACAAATCTTACAAGTTGGCATGGCTGATTACGCATCATATATATTGTAGTAAAAGTATAGTTATCTGCTCATACTGATAAGAATTTTATCACTAGCATGCAATAACAGGACTATGCCAACATGGCATCTGCCTGTTTCTTCATCACCGGGTGCATGATATACACAAGACAACTCTTTGTACAGCTAAAAACTAAAACTCACACTAGTTGGAAATCATCTATTACTTAAATTAAAAAGAAAACTGGGCAGAAGTTCAGGCAGTGTTGCACATCTAACTATACATATAAATCACTGCAGGTGTGTCATCACAAAATATCAATCGAACAGAAGACTTACAATAACACTCTCAGTGGAGGGATTGAGCCCTTCTTTTTTGCTCGTCTGGCATGCCTGGAATTTTTGATGCATTCTTACTGCACCTTTCTACAAAGTGGACGGAACACATTATCAAAATATAAGAAGCACAAAGTCTGTAGAAGATTAAAAAGTAATTATTCTTACTATTGTGCTTAGGTGGCCAATCAATGCACGAGATCCAGTTCAGTTTGTTAAGCGTTGTGCGGCACAATCTCTTGTTTTTCTCAGCGTTCATCTGCAAAAGGAGACTAGTGATATAGATGTGCAAATAGGAATTTTGAATGTGATATGGTATCAGTCTTCACAAACCATACCGTAATCTTTGGATCAAACTAGTGGTCGAGAAGATCTATCCAGTGTTGGTCAGTCATAGTGTGTTCCATAGGAGTCGTTCTTTGAATATCCTTGCTTGCCTTACCATCAAAGTATTTACTCTTTAGCCTATGGCGCTGCTGGCGCAAAGAATAGGAGAACATGTCCATGAGAACATACTCTACATCCTCATTATCCTGATCGAAGTTGAATTTTTTCTGTCGGCAAGAATGGGACTTTTGATGTGTTATGTGACTTAGAATAGAACCAAGAGCAAGCTTGAATGCATGGGACAGAGCACCGTGGCTTATGTGTAACTTCTGTAGTAATGAATTGTAATGGTCAGGGGTCTATTGGTGGATCTTGAACGATGCGAAGATGGGAATATCATTCTTGACAAAAACGCCTATTTCGGATGCTAGAAAAGCAGATTCTTCTGGATCTTCTGGCCTTCGCTTGCCAGGCACAATAGAATTGATGTAATATCTATCTGGAAATTTTAGCTTCAAGCTTTTTTCCTACCGTTGGCCCCCTTTTCTTAAATCTTCGTGTAGCTACCAATTCAACCATTACATCAAGCTTGCACGGTATATATAAGGAAGCATGCATCGATAATCCTTGGAACACATACCTTGTTTGGCGACGGGGTGATCAACAGGTTGGTGATCATCGCTAGCTTGTTGGTGTTGTGCCAGCAGTGTTAGGCAAGTAGAGGTCAAAACTGGTTTGGCTATCAATTGTTGCTGGGTATCTTGATTGGAAATTGGTGATTGTGGAATGTGTGGGATGGTATTTGCTACCTCTACTACTGTTGGAACCTGTGGTGTGTCGCCAAGACGATACTTTTTAGCCGTATGTGAGTTTCCTGATTTTCACTTATTGTATTTCACGACGCGTGTTTGTGTTCCACCGGTAGCATTAGCAGGACTGCTTGTCGACGCTTCGCGTTTGGTACCTGAACGTGTCTTACATGAACCAGCTGATTCCTGACACACATAAACAATACTTCAATCTTTTATAGTTCTATATGTAATGAGATGCACATGGAACAGAAGAATAGTAAGGCAAAATGTGCTCTATATATATGATGCATGAACTAGGCAGAGGGCATTGCAAAATATTTGGTGGGATTGAAATACAAAATATGGAAAATGTAACAGATATCACATTTAAAAAATAGAGCAAGCACCTTGGGGGTGGACAAGCTGGCAGACTAGCAGGGAGGTCCTCGACGGGTCCAACTTCCTGAGTCAGGTCTCCCTCGAAATATTGATCATCAATAGAAACTAATGCTGAATCGGACACTTGTCGATCATAGTTTTACCCCCTACTAGTACCTGCTAGGGTCTTAGGTGAACCAGCTGATTCTTGACACACATAAGAGATACATTAATCTATCAAAGTCCTATGTAAAATGAGACGCAGATAGAACAGAAGAACAGTAAGGCAAGATATGCTGAACATATATGATGCATGAACTAAGCAGATGGCATTGCACAACATTTGGTGGGAATTGAGGTACGAAACATGGAAGATGAAACAAATATCGCAATGACAAGACAGAGCAAGCTCCTTGGGCAGTGGACAAGCAGGCGGATTAGGGAGGGGGTTCTCGACTGGTCCATCTTCCTGAGTCAGGTCTCCCTCTGGGTTTTGTTGATCTTGAGGATAAAATTCTGCATCTGAATCCTGGACTTCATGATTGGTGGTGGTAGCTACGAGAGATCTAACTCTCTGCGGGCCGAGCGACCTTGCATATTTGGAATTCTTTAATAGTCTATCTTCCCTAATCTTTCATTCTTACTCATTAGGCAGCCGCAAATCACCTTACATGCATCAGCAAAAAATATATCTTATGAGATTTATGAGCGAGGTGTGTATAGAAGAGGAAGTTAGTACAGTGCTAGCAAGCAGTTCAAAGCTCTAAAGGTACAATGACAGACATATGCTTAATTGCTTATATGATGCCTTGACACGAAATGTCGGCGTACAAGATAAAAAACTCAGTGCGAGAATGCAGTGAAACAAGCGATGAACTAGTTTCAGACATCAAATGCGTAAAGAGCATATGAAGTGTATGGCGGCAACCTTTGTGACCGCGATTACACGATTTCCTTCTCGTGCCTTTGTTGGACTTATGGTGAGCTATGACCTCGCCATTCGCCCTTAAGCGGGTTTGCCTCCCCATCTCTCCGGCGCTATGGACAAGGCCGAGGAAGCAGATCCGGTGATGTGGAGTCGGGGAAGTGGATCCAACGAAGCTGCGACGGCGTTGCTGAGCCGGCTCTGGCACCGTGGACCTCGTGTATAGAGGAGCTGATCTGGTGCGGGCCGGCATCGGGAGCTGGTAAAACGTCTTCGCCGTCGCTACGGTGGCATGCTAGTGGAGAGGCTGTGAAGGGGAGATGGGACGGAAGGAGCACAGCCATGGTCGTGCAAGGTGATCTCGAGGGATTTGGCCCGAAGGGTGCTGGTGGTACTAGTATGTTTGAATCTTTGAATTATGTGGCGCATGGGAATTTACAAGAGAAACCATTTTGAGGAATGGCCTTTGGCGCATTGTTTCTGGACCAAAGGGCGAGATGAAAATTTAGTATCGTTTGAATTTTGGACGTAGGAGCCCATTGCGGTGGGTGTTTCTGGCGCACTGCTTGGTGGAAGAGGTGATTTTGGCTTGTGGTTTGTCGCTCAGTTGATTTTTTTGTACTCGGTCTACTTCTGCAGTCTAAAAGTTTGACTTTAGGGCCACACAAGTATATAGTGCACAAATTTATTCATGGTAATGGGCACGAACTACCTTTCATGGTAATGTGTTAATTTTCGGCAAAACGTGTTTCTACAGATCTAAACAAAAGTGCAAAATAAGGCTTTTCCATTTTCTGAATGGCTAGAATGAGACTAGGATACATTGTCTAGATGAAGCCATTAGGTACAGTACAGTTTCATACATCATGCCAAAGAAAATATCAGGCTGACAACACAATGAAAGTCATCCTCATTATTCGAAATAACAATCTATTCGCATGGAGGCTCTTTCATAACCCTTCGAGAATCATCTTCCTGCAAAGATGCGTGGAGAATCTCTGCTCGTGCTTTGACCTGTTCCAAAACTGTCACGTTGATCTCATTGACATCTGCATCAGCCGAATTGGGAACACGATTTTCAGCGACTAACTTATGAAGATCTGCGGCAGCATCAAGGCCATCTTCAATAGTAGAAATCCATCCTCGGTTCAATTCTCTGATCCACCGAGTGGCTGTGTCGAAATCCTTTTGGAGAAGCCTAATCTTAGCTATGGCCATGCACCATACTTCGGTTTGGTTCATAGAAATGGTTGTATCACTGGCACGCTGAGTATCTGTGATGCGAATCTCCTTGGCAGGGACATGATCATGCACCTGCTTCAGCAAATTGCAATGCAGCAAATCAATCAGTAAATAACACGCAAGATGCAAGAAATAGCCATGTTTAGGGTACTTGACCAAGCCATGTTTCTGTACCAGTTGTGTTGTGCCGAGCGGGGCTAGATCCGCATGTCCAAAACTCTTCAGGATTCCTTAGCAAGACAAGGCATGTTTCGGCAGTACATCATTTTCCATGCCTTACAAAAAATATATACTAGTATGACAAGACAGGGCAAGCGAAGGCTAAACTACTCTCAAAAATAAAATGCATAACCACAGCGCGCGTATATGCAAAATGGAGGCAAACCATTATCTGGGAAGGATTGTTGGGGGTTATCATTGGGTAGCGAGGCTTCGTACTAGTGCGAGATAACCAATTTGGCTTGACGACTAGCATTTGCCTTCTTTTCTCTTCGAACCGATCCCGCAGTACTGCAACTAGCATGCATTAGAAATAATTGGTAACGAGAAGGCACAACAAGGAAGCAATGAACTACATTCGGAAGTAGTAGTAGTAAAGTAAAAGGAAATCGGGCATAGTAAATGTGCAGCAACCTTCGTCTCGGTTGTACGGACTTCTAACCATCGCCCTGGTGAGGGGTCCGCGTGGTGTACGCATCTCTCGGTTGGGGTGGTGGGGAAGCTGACACTCTAAGTGGGGGACGCAGATGCGATGAAGCAACAACGGTAGCGTGGATGACGGTGTTGCTGAGTAGACTCCGGCTACCTGGAAGTCGGCTAAGGAGGGATGGGATATAGGATGATGTGAGTATGGATTGTGGAATCAGCGGGCGAGCGAGCGAGAGGCCCCATCAGTATGGAGGTAGCTAGCGTTTGCTGAGAACTGAGAAGTGAAGGAAGGGTTAAATTTTGGGAAAGGTAGAAGGGAGGGTCCCGCCAGTAATCCTGTAAAATTTTGAACTAGAAGATCCTGCCAATATCACGCGAAAATTTAGTGCTGAATCGCGCTTGGCTCACCTCCCGAGTAGTATTAAAAGGAAGGCTCGAAAAGCAGCACGCATCGAATGCGATGGGACGGCGGCGTGTGCAGCTTGTGAAGAAAAGTCGGAGTCTAGTACGGTGGCGGATACTAGATGAAAAATAAAATTGGCGTGGTGCTGGCTGCCAGCCGTGGCCCTCATAATTTTTTTTTCAAATTCATGTAAATACATCAAATAATTGATCAAACGATCAGCATTCAAAGTTATTTGTATGAATGGGGCCCATATACTGTAGTGAGCAAAACGGCTGAGTGAACTTGGGTTTCTTAGCTAAACGGTGCACATATGCATATGCCAACTCATTTGAACTAATTTAGGCAGACAGACCTAGGAATCATAAGGAAAACATGCATGCTTCGCAATGTTCGGAAACATGGCGCGCTTGTCGCATTCCGAGCCAAATTCTTTTGATTTATTTATTCGTACCAAGCATCCTCGTAATCACTTGGAAAAGTGAAAAATGTTCTTTCATAATTGTCTGAAATTCCCATGATTAACATTGTTTACTACGCCAAGACGCACCCATCTATCCGATGTGAGAACCGTAGCATAAAGTGTAGCTAGGGTATCGATATATATGGCCATGACCTTATTGGTCCTTCGGACTGAAACCCAAGAATATTCATACATTGTAGGCTACTAGTAAATTGCACGTACCATGCACGTGAGACTTAGATAATAGCATATGGCATATCATCATTATATAAAATTATAATAGGTAAAGCACAAAAAATTATAAATTTGAACAACATATATAAAGTATGGGTGTATATTTGGTTCTTGTACTTTGTATCATCATGTAGAAGTCAAAGATTATTAGCTACCTAACACTTAAAATTTTTGGTGACATGGTCTAGAGAAACGAGGGAGAGGATTCTAGGAGTATGATGGAGAAGTGTGTTTTGAGGTTTGTGCATAGCATTCATTCTGCTGAAGACTATATATAGAATCTTCTAAATGCTCGAATGGAAAAGAAGATCCAACGGTTGGAAATATTGGGATTCATGAGTATTGATCCAACGGTTATCATTCAAAGTTATTCGTATCTTACCACTATTAGTAAATTGCACATGTCCTGCACGTGAGACTCAGATAATAGACGCCTGACATATCATCACTATATAAAATTATCTCTATTATTAAAATTGAGCAGTTTTGAATTGGATCCATAGCACCAATCCTAACCGTTGGGCTGTTAGATCCAATGGTTCAAAGCAGCTATATTCGTGTTAAATAGTACCTAAAGCAAACTCCACCATGTTCTAGAACCATGATTTCACCACCCCCAAAATTTCATAGCACGGTAGGTTGTATTCTCAATATGTGTAGATAGTTATTATTAATAGACTTAATTTATGCATTTTGGAGGTGGTGACATGATGGTTCTAGAACATGGTGGAGTTTGCTCTAGGTATGTACTATATATTCAACACGAAACCAGTTGCTCTGAACCATTGGATATAACAGCCCAACGGTCAAGATTGGTGCTATGGATCCAATTCAAAACTGCTCCACTACAGTAGTAGAGAGAATATAGCCTACCGTTCTACAAAATTTTGGGGGTGAGGGCATGATGGTTCTAGAACATGCATGGTGGAGTTTGCTCTAGGTACTATACAACATGAATCCAGCTTCTCTGAACCATTATTGGATCTAACAGCCCAATGGTTAGGATTTGTACTATGGATCCAATTCAAAACTGCTCCATTATAGTAGTAGAGATAGAGATATCTTACCACTATATAGTGTACGAATAACTTTGAATATTTACCATTGGATCAAGACTCATGAATCCCAACAGTTCCACCTGTTGGATCTTCTTTTCCATTCTAGCATCTAGAAGATTCTATTGATAGTCTTCAGCATAATGAATGTTATGCACAAACCTCAATACACACTTCTCCATCATACTAGAATATTCTCCCTCGTGGCTAATAATCGTTGACTTCTACATGATCTTATCTTATCTTATCTTATCTTACCACTATATAGTGTACGAAAAACTTTGAATGTTGACCGTTGGATCAAGATTCGTGAATCCCAGCATTTCTTGCTATTGGATATCATGTAGAGGTCAACAATTATTATCTATATAAAACTTTAAAATTTTGGTAACATCCTGGTCTAGAGAAACAGGGCAGAATATTCTAGAATGATAAGTGTTATTTGAGTTTTGTGCATAGCATGCATTGTGATGTAGACTATCAATAGATTCTTCTAGATGCTTGAATGGAAAAGAAGATCCAACGGCTCGAAATGATGGGATTCATGAGTCTTGATCCAACGATCAATATTCAAAGTTATCAGTACACTATATAGTGCTAAGATAAGATCATGTAGAAGTTAACGATTATTAGCTATCTAAAATATGATTTTTTTGGTAACATCGTCTATAGAAACGAGGGAGAAGATTCTAGAATGATGACGAAAGTGTATTTTGAGTTTTGTGCATAGCATTCATTGTGATGAAGACTATCAATAGAATCTTCTAGACCATTAAAAAATAGAATCTTCTAGATGCTAGAATGGAAAAGAAGATCCAACGGCTGGAAATGTTGGGATTCGCGAGTCTTGATCCAACGATCAATATTCAAAGTTATTTGTACACTATATAGTGCTAAGATTATAACAGGTAAAGTAGAAATAATATAAATTTGATCAACATATATAAAATATGGGTGTATATATATATTTGGTTCTTGTACTTTGTACATCATGTAGAAGTACGTCAACGATTATTAGCTATCTAAAACTTTAAAATTTTAGTAACATGGTCTAGAGAAATGAGGGAGAAGATTCTAGAATGATGGAGAAGTGAGTTTTGTGCATAGAATTCATTGTAATGAAGATTATCAATAGAATCTTCAAGATGCTAGAATGGAAAAGAAGATCCAATGGCTGGAATGTTGGGATTCGTGAGTCTTGATCCAACGGTCAATATTCAAAGTTGTCCGTACACTATATAGTGGTAAGATCATGTAGAAGTCAATGATTATTAGCTACTAGTAAGTTGCACGTGCCTTGCACGTGAGACTCAGATAGTAGACATATATCTATATACAATTATAATTGGTAAAGCACAAAAAAAATATAAATTTGATCAACATCTATAAAGTATGGGTGTATATATTTGGTCCTTGTACTTTGTATCATCATGTAGAAGTCAAATATTATTAGCTACCTAACACATGAAATTTTTGATAACATGGTCTAGAGAAACAAGAGGGAGATTCTAGTATGATGGAGAAGTGTGTTCGAGGTTGTGCATAGCATTCATTATGCCTAAGACTATCAATAGAATCTTCTAGATGATAGGATGGAAAAGAAGATCCAACGGCTCGAAAAGCTAGGATTCGCGAGTCTTGATCCAACGGTCAACATTCAAAGTTATTTGTACACTATATAGTGGTTTGTAATGAAGACTACCAATAGAATCTTGAAGATGCTCGAATGGAAAACAAGATCCAATGGCTGGAAATGTTGGGTCGCGAGTCTTGATCCAACGGTCAATATTCAAAGTTGCTTGTACACTATATAGTGGTAAGATCATGTAGAAGTCAACAATTATTAGCTACTAGTAAGTTGCACGTGAGACTCGGATAGTAGACGTATGACATATCATCATCACTATATACAATTATCTTACCACTATATAGTGTACGAATAACTTTGAATGTTGACCGTTGGATCAAGATTCATGAATCCCAACATTTCTAGCCATTGGATCTTATTTTCCATTCTAGCATCTAGAAGATTCTATTTGCAGTCTTCAGCATAATGAATGTTATGCATAAACCTAAAAAAACACACTTCTCCATCATACAAGAATCTTCTCCTTTTTTCTCTAGACCATGTTATAAAAAAATTCATGTGTTAGGTACCTAATAATATTTGACTTCTACATGGCATACAAAGTACAAGGATAAACCCATACTTTATAGATCTTGATCAAATTTATAATTTATTGTGCTTTACCAATTATAATTTTATATAGTGATGATATGTCATACGTCTACTATCTGAGTCTCACGTGCAAGGCTGTCTCTTTTTCCCAACCCGAGCCAACATCTGCCTTTTCCCGAACCGAACCGACAGTTCCCGGTTTCCGAACAGTTCCCGGTTTCCGAACAGTTCCCGGTTTCCGTGTCTTTTCCCCGAAACCGAGCTCAATCCGAAACACCTAACTGGCTGTGTCACTAAGCGAAAAGCTCCTCTGAACCAGTTTTCCAACCGACTTACAGTAATTGGTAAAGCACACAAAATTATAAATTTGATCAACATCTATAAAGTATGGGTGTATATTTGGTCCTTGTACTTTGTATCATCATGTAGAAGTCAAAGATTATTTAGCTACCTAACACATGAAATTTTTGATAACATGGTCTAGAGAAACAAGGGAGAAGCTTCTAGTATGATGGAGAAATGTGGTTTGAGGTTTGTGCATAGCATTCATTATGTCGAAGACTATCAATAGAATCTTCTAGTAGCTTGAATGGAAAAGAAGATCCAACTGCTAGAAACACTGGGATTCGTGAGTCTTGATCCAACGATCAACATTCAAAGTTATTCGTACACTATATAGTGGTAAGATAAGATCATGTAGAAGTCAATGATTATTAGCTACTCCGTACTACGAAGAAGATTCTAGTATGATGGAGAAGTGTGTTTTGAGGTTTGTGCATAGCATTCATTATGTTGAAGACTATGTATAGAATCTTCTAAATGCTAGAATGGAAAAGAAGATCCAACGATTCGAAATATTAGGATTCGCGAGTCTTGATCCAACGGTAAGCATTCAAAGTTATTCGTACACTATATAGTGGTTATATCTCTACTACTATAATGGAGCAGTTTTGAATTGGATCCATAGCACCAATCCCGACCATTGTGTCGTTAGATCCAATGGTTCAGAGAAGCTAGATTCTTGTTGAATAGCACCTAGAGCAAACTCCACCATGCATGTTGTAGAACCATCATGTCACCATCCCAAAGTTTCATAGCACAGTAGGATGTATTCTCTCTACTACTATAATGGAGCAGTTTTGAATTGGATCCATAGCACCAATGCTAATCGTTGGGCTCTTAGATCCAATGGTTCAGAGTAGCTAGATTTTGGTTGAATAGTACGTACCTAGAGCAAACTCCACCATGTTCTAGAACCATCATGTCACCACCCCCAAAATTTCATAGCATATTATTAGGTTGTATTCTCAATATGTGTAGATATAGTTATTATTAATACACTTAATGTATATGCATTCTTTCTCTAACAAGACTATTGGTTAATAAAAACTCATTTTTTGTTAAATCACATTTCATACATTAGAGAAAAAATGCATATATTAAGTCTATTAATAATAATTATATACACATATTTAGAATACATCCTATTGTGCTATGAAATTTTGGGGGTGGTGACATGATGGTTCTAGAACATGGTGGGGTTTTCTCTAGGTACTATTCAACATGAATCCAGCTGATTTAAACCATTGGATCTAATATCCCAACGGCCGGGAATGGTGCTATGAATCCAATTCAAAACTTCTCCATTATAGTAGTGGAGATCTAAAACATGAAAATTTTGGTAACATGGTCTAGAGAAATGAAGGAGAAGATTCTAAAATGATGGAGAAGTGTGTTTTGAGTTTTGTGCGTAGCATTCATTTTGATGAAGACTATCAATATAATCTTCTAGACCATTCAAACAAAAATAATCTTCTAGATGCTAGAATGAAAAAGAATATCCAATGGCTGGAAATGTTGGGATTCATGAGTCTTGATCCAACGGTCAATATTCAAAGTTATTCGTACACTATATAGTGGTAAGATAAGATTATAACAGGAAAAGCCAAAAAATATATAAATTTGATCAACATCTATAAAGTATGGGTGTATATATTTGGTTCTAGTACTTTGTATGTCATGTAGAAGTCAGCGATTATTAGCTATCTAAAACTTTAAAATTTTGGTAACATGGTCTACAGAAACGAGGCAGAAGATTCTAGAATGATGGAGAAGTGTGTTTTGAGTTTTGTGCATAGCATTCATTGTGATGAAGACTATCAATAGAATCTTCTAGATGCCAGAATAATGGAAAAGAATATCCAATGGCCATAAATATTGGGATTCGTGAGTCTTGATCCAACGGTCAATATTCAAAGTTGTTCGTATATTGTTTACCAATTGCAAGATATGCACATCTACTTGATTGTAGTACTACCAAATATGGGAAATTTACCATAAACTATGATGTCGATATGTCCACGACCTTGCGAGGTTGCTCGGCCTGAAACTTGTTCATAAAAAAACAAGATGATTATTAATCCAGTAGATGGCTTGAATTTTGGGGAAAAATGGTTGCTGGAAGTAGATTGATGTGCCGTACCCAGTCGCAGGTGCGCAGCGCCACACTGTGGACGAGGAAGAGACAAGCCGGACTATGCACCCGCGGCTGCAGAGAAGAGATCGATGGAGGATGGATGGTGAGAGCCAGCGAAGGAGAGAGAAAACACAACTTGTTTTGTGTGCATATTACTACTACTAGGTCCATATATTTACTACTAGTGGAGTGTACCTCGTGTCAGCAGCCCATCATAGCTTTGCTCTGACATCGCTTAGTAGAGTTGTTACCTTTCCTAGTATTTGGAAACTCGCATTGGCAAAATTGTTTACCAATGCCAAGATGGACACATATACTTTCTTGTAGTACTACCAAATTACCATAAACTATGATGTGGATATGCCCATGACCTTGCTTGGTCACTCGTCCTGAAACCTGTTCATACTTATACATGGTAGGCTATTTTTGTGAAGCGGTTTTCTTCAAAAGTTGTGAAAACTCATGTTTATTATTTTTCATGGCAGGCAATACAATAAAAAGGACACCATGCATGAGTCCCCCTGTTTCTGTTGCCTATTTCTCTCTCTTTTTGAAAAGCAAGGTCAACTTTGTCGGCATGCAGTCTAGAAAGAAGTTGAACCTTTGAAAACTCCCGGTCATGTTCTCGATATATTGGCTATCTAGTGGGCAACTTCAAAAGATTTTTATGAAATTTAAAGAGCAATTGGCAGCTCACATGTGGTTCAATATGATTTCACCTAATTTCAACACACTCCCTCCGATCCATATTAATGTTCATAGATTCATCTAGATTCAAATGTATCTAGTCATGTTTTTGTGCTAGATACATATATCCGAATCTAGACAAATCTGAGAATATTAATCTGAATCGGATACAATAGTGTAATTTAAGTGGGTTAATTTATCAACGAACCTTGAAAACTCAAAGAATCTAGGAATCACAAGTAAAACATGGATGGTTCGCTATTTCCGGAAACATGGCGCGCTTCTCACATTCAGTGCCACATTCTTCTGATTTTCTTCACTGCTAGTACAATACATCCCCATAATCAGTTGGAAAAGTGAAAAATGATTTTTCCTAATTGTTCGAAACTCCCACGGGAAACATTTTTTACTAGGCCAATACGCACCCATCTACTCGATGTCAGAACCCTATGTAAAAGTGTAGCTAGGGTATACATCGATATATAAGGCCATGACCTGATTGGTCGTTCATGCTGAAAACCAAGAATTAATAATGTTACATCATGGTGGGTTATAATGTGAATCCGTTTTCCCTAAGGTTGTCGAATCTCATGTTTATCATTTTTCTTGGCAATTAATAATACTACTAGCAAAAGTACCCCAATCGTAATGAAGTCTCATGTTTTTGTTTTACACTTTATTTTGTTTGAATGTTTTCCATACACTGTCAAATTTGTCGGTATGCAAATACTAATCAGTAATGGCATTTTTCAAAACTATTATTGGCCCATGATATATTGGCTGCCTGGGTACCTTCAAAAGAATTATGGATATTTTCAAGAGTAATAGTCTATCACGCTCACATGTATTCAAGTTTGACCTAATTTCGTTTAATCGACTTAGAGTCATACATTTAAGTGCACGTGGAGCTTTAGCTTGGAAGTTTGAAAAATACTTAAACTTGGGAACCGTAAGAAAGAATTGTCCACTTTGTATGAAAATTTGGTAGGGCCATTCTTTCTTATTTTTCTACCAGTAAAAGTACTTGAAAAACTCACACTTCTGGTATTGCCTACTATATCATGTACTACTATGTCTGAACTTTCTTGGGTTTCAAGCCAAATGACCAAGGTCATTGACATACCCTATCTTCATCAAGATAATGACCGTGTGCCCATATTTTGGTATAGCTAGGTCGGTGCTTGTTAGCATGCATGGTAAAGAAGTAAAAGTATTTTTTGGAAGGAAGTGTGCTCAATATGGCTTAGAGTTCATAGCATGTGCCATTTATTTACTATAGTACATAAAGTGGTTGGATAAAATACATGTTATATTTTTCAAGCTTAATTTTCTAGCTAATTTCACCCACTCAGACGACTTTCCGTCGATTTGTCGAATTAGGTCGAAATTAATATTCTACAAGTGCGTGAGAGCTAGTTCAATAGTATAACCGAGTGTTAGGTATAACAAAGTGACACGTCATCTATTGTCGGCTTTATACCAGCATGTACAATACCTAACATTTGAACTATAGAACAACTAGCATTACATGCAACAACCTCATCAAAAAGCAAGAAGAATACGAGTAAAATGAAAAAAAATCTATGCCCGCTTGAAAAATCCTAAAACTTGGGAATTGTAAGAAAGCATGGTACACTTAGTCTGAAAATTGGGGCAGTGGCATTCTTTATTTCTTTTCTGGGACCTGGGTACCGTAGGTCCTGAAGGAGCGAGACACTCCAATTACCGCACTTGGGTTTGTAGTCGTCGAATGTGGTCTGAGGACCTTATTGTAATTATTATTATTACTTTTGAGACTTTTTTTATTGGTGTAGATGATTATTAATCCAGTAGATGGCTTGAATTTCGGGGAAAACAGTTGCTGCAAGTAGATCGGTGTGCCGTACCAAGTCAAACGTGCGCAGCGCCACGCTGTGGACGAGGAAGAGACAAGCCGGACTATGCACCCGCGGCTGTAGAGAAGAGATCAATGGAGGATGGATAGTGAGAGCCAGCGAAGGAGAGAGAAAACACAACTTGTTTTGCATGCATATTACTACTAGTAGGTCCATATGTTTACTACTAGTGGAGTGTACCTCGTGTCAGCAGCCCATCATAGCTTTGCTTTGACATCGCACTACCTTCCGATTCCTCCTCCCGCTGCTCTCGTGCTACCTCCTTTTTTTGGAGAAGGAGCCACCTCCCTTTTTGAATAGTACTAGTATGGAAGTGGAGTAGTACTTTGCTTTATACAGAGAAAAATATTTCCATCGCTTAGAAAATTGGAGTTGTTACTTTTTCTAGTATTTGGGAACTCCCATTTGCAAAGCTGTTTACCAATGCCAAGATGCGCACATCTACTTTCTTGTAGTACTACTACAAAATTCCCATAAACATGGATATGTCTGTGACCTTGCTTGGTCGCTCGTCTTGAAACCTGTTCATACTTATACTACATGGTATGCCATTTTTGTGAAGCAGAGTTTTTCAAAAGTTGTGAAAAACTCATGTTTATTATTTTTCATGGCAGATAGTACAAGAAAAAGGACGCCATGCATGAGTCCCCCTATTTTTTTGCCTATATCTCTCTATTTTTTCAAAGCAGGGTCAACTTTGATGGCATGCAAAGTCTAGAAAGAAGTTGAATCTTTGAAAACTCTCGGCCGTGTTCTCCATATATTAGCTGTCTGGTGGGCAACTTCAAAAGATTTTTGTGGAATTTAAAGAGAAATTGGAAGCTTACATGTGGTTCGAAATAATTTGACATAATTTTGACAGACTCCCTCAATCCATATTTAATGTTCATAGATTCATCTAGATTCAAATGTATCTAGTCATGTTTCTTTGCTAGATGCATATTCCCGAATCTAGACAAATCCGAGAACATTAATTTGAATTGGAGACAAATCAGATAAGAGACGTCTGACATATCCTCACTATATAAAATTATAATAGGTAAAGCAGAAAAGATAAATTTGATCAACATATATAAAGTATGGGTGTTATTTGGTTCTTCTACTTTGCATCGTCATGTGTAGAAGTCAAATATTATTAGCTACCTAACACTTGAAATATTTGGTAGTAACATTGTTCTAGAGAAACGAGTGATAAGATTCTAGTATGATGGAGAAGTATATTTTGAGTTTGTGCATAGAATTAATTATGCTGAAGACTATCAATTGAATCTTCTAGATGCTATAAAGGAAAAGAAGATCCAACGGCTGGAAATGTCGCTCGGATTCGCGAGTCTTGATCCAACGGTCAATATTCAAAGTTATTTGTATTTGTACACTATAGTACTTGGTAAGATAAGATTGTACGAATAACTTTGAATGCCGACCGTTGGATCTCAATACTCGCGAATCCCAATATTTCCAACTGTTGGATCTTCTTTTCCATTTAGCATCTAGAATATTGTATAGATAGTCTTCGGCATAATGAATTCTATGCATAAACCTCAAAACACACTTCTCCGTCATGCTAGAATCTTCTCCTCGTCTCTCTAGACCATATTACCAAAAAATCAAGTGTTTTGGGTAGCTAGTAATCTTTGACTTCTACATGATGATACAAAGTACAAGAACCAAATATACACACATACTTTATGTATGTTGATCAAATTTATAAGTTTTTGTGCTTTACCGATTATAATTTTATATAATGATGATATGTCATACGTCTATTATCCGAGTCTCACGTGTAGGGCACTCCTCTCGCTGCTCTCGCACTGCCTACCTTTTAGAGTAGCAGTACAGAATGAGGTGGCGTACTTTGCTTTATAGAAAAAATATTTCCATCGCTTAGTAGAGTTGTTACTTTTCCTAGTAGTTGGAAACTTGCATTGGCAAAGATGTTTACAGATGCCAAGATGCGCACATATACTTTCTTGTAGTACTACCAAATTACCATAAACTATGATGTGGATATGTCCATGACCTTGCTTGGTCGGTCGTCCTGAAACCTGTTCATACTTATACATGGTAGGCCATTTTTGTGAAGCGGGTTTCTTCAAAAGTTGTGAAAACTCATGTTTATTATTTTTCATGGCAGGCAATACAAGAAAAATGACGCCATGCATGAGTCCCCCTGTTTTTTTTGCTATTTCGCTCTATTTTTCCAAAGCAAGGTAAACTTTGCCGGCATGCAAAGTCTAGAAAGAAGTTGAATCTTTGAAAACACCCGATCGTGTTCTCGATATATTGGCTATCTGGAGGGCAACTTCAAAAGATTTTTGTGAAATTTAAAGAGCAATTGGTAGCTCACATGTGGTTCGATATAATTTGACCTAATTTCGACACACTCCCTCCGATCCATATTAATGTTCATAGATTCATCTAGACTCAAATGTATCTAGTCATGTTTCTGTGCTAGATACATATATCCGAATCTAGACAAATCTGAGAATATTAATTTGAATCGGATACAGTAGTGTAATTTAATTGGGTTAATTTATCTACGAACCTTGAAAACTCAAAGAACCTAGGAATCGCAAGTAAAACATGGATGGTTCGCTATGTCCGGAAACATGGCGCGCTTCTCGCATTCAGTGCCACATTCTTCTGATTTTCTTCGCTGCTAGTACAAAACATCTCCATAATCATTTGGAAAAGTGAAAAATGTTTTTCCTAATTGTTCGAAACTCCCACAGGCAACATTGTTTACTAGGCCAAGACGCACCCATCTACCCGATGTCAGAACCCTATGTAAAAGTGTAGCTAGGGTATACATCGATATAGAAGGTCGTGACCTTATTGGTCATTCGTGCTAAAAATCAAGAATTAATAATGTTACATCATGGTTAGCTATAATGTGAATCCGTTTTCCTAAGGTTGTCGAATCTCATGTTTATCATTTTTCTTGGCAATTAATTATACTACTAGCAAAAGTACCCCAATCGTAATGAAGTCTCATGTTTTTGTTTTATGCTTTATTTTGTTTGAATGTTTTCCATACGATTTCAAATTTGTCGGTATGCAAATACTAATCAGAAATGGCATTTTTCAAAACTATTGTTGGCCTATGATATATTGGTTGCTTGCGTACCTTCTAAAGAATTTTGGATATTTTCAAGAGTAATAGTCTATCACGCTCACATGTATTTAAGTTTGACCTAATTTCGCTTAATTGACTTAGAGTCATGCATTTAAGTGCACGTTGAGCTTTAGCTTAGAATTTTGAAAAATACTTAAACTTGGGAACTGTAAGAAAGAATTGTCCACTTTGTATGAAAATTTGGTGGGGCTATTCTTTCTTATTTTTGTACTAGTAAAAGTACTTAAAAACTCACACTTCTGGTATTGCCTACTATATCATGTACTACTATGTATGAACTTTCTTGGGTTTCAAGCCAAATGCCCAAGGTCATGGACATACCCTGTCTTCATCAAGATAATGACCGTGTGCCCATATTTTGGTATAGCTAGGTCGGTGCATGTTAGCATGCATGGTAAAGAAGTAAAAGTATTTTTTCGAAGGAAGTGCTAACAATATGGCTTAAAGTTCATAGCATGTGCCATTTATTTATTATAGTACATAAAGTGGTTGGATAAATTATATGTTATATTTTCAATCTTAATTTTCTAGCTAATTTCACCCACTCAGATGACTTTCTGTCGATTTGTTGAATTAGGTCTAAATTAATATTCTACAAGTGCGTGAGAGCTAGTTCAATAGTATAGCCGAGTGTTAGGTATAACAAAGTGACACGTCATCTATTGTCGGCTTTATACCAGCATGTACAATACCTAACATTTGAACTAGCATTACATGTAGCAACCTCATCAAAAAGCAAGAAGATTAGACATTAATAAATGAAAAAAATCTATGCCCGCTTGAAAAATCCTAAAACTTGGGAATTGTAAGAAAGCGTGGTACACTTAGTCTGAAAATTGGGGCGGTGGCATTCTTTATTTCTTTTTTTGAACCTGGGTACTGTAGGTCCTGAAGGAGCGAGACACTCCAATTAGCGCACTAGGGTTTGTAGTCATCGCAATGTGGTCTGAGGACCTTTTTGTAATTATTATTATTACTTTTGAGACTTTTTTATTAGTGTAGATGATTATTAATCTAGTAGATGGCTTGAATTTCGGGGAAAGCGGTTGCTGGAAGTAGATCGGTATGCCATACCAAGTCACACGTGCACAGCGCCACGCTGTGGACGAGGAAGAGACAAGCCGGACTGTGCATCCACGGCTGCAAAGAAGAGATCGATAGAGGATGGATGGTGAGAGCCAGCGAAGGAGAGAGAAAACACAACTTGTTTTGCGTGCATATTACTACTAGTAGGTCCATATATTTACTACTAGTGGAGTGTACCTCGTGTCAGCAGCCCATCAAAGCTTTGCTCTGACATCGCACCGCCTTCCGATTCCTCCTCCCGCTGCTCTCGCGTTGCCTCCTTTTTTTGGAGAAGGAGCCGCCTCCCTTTTCGAGTAGTACTAGTACGGAAGTGGAGTAGTACTTTGTTTTATACAGAGAAAAATATTTCCATCGCTTAGAAAATTGGAGTTGTTACTTTCCTAAGTATTTGGGAACTCCCATTTGCAAAGTTGTTTACCAATACCAAGATGCGCATATCTACTTTCTTGTAGTACTACTACAAAATTCCCTTAAACATGGATATGCCAGTGACCTTGCTTGGTCGCTCGTCCTGAAACTAGTTCATACTTATACTACATGGTAGGCCATTTTTGTGAAGCGGCTTTTTTTAAAAGTTGTGAAAAACTCATGTTTATTATTTTTCATGGTGGGTAGTTCAAGCAAAAGGACGCCATGCATGAGTCCCCTTGTTTTTTTGCCTATATCTCTCTCTTTTTTCAAAGCAGGGTCAACTTTGCTGGCATGCAAAGTCTTGAAAGAAGTTGAATCTTTAAAAACTCTCGGTCGTGTTCTCCATATATTGGCTGTCTGGTGGGCAACTTCAAAAGATTTTCGTGGAATTTAAAGAGCAATTGGCAGGTCACATGTGGTTCGAAATAATTTGACATAATTTTGACAGACTCCCTCTGATCCATATTTAATGTTCATAGATTCATCTAGATTCAAATGTATCTAGTCATGTTTCTGTGCTAGATGCACATACCCGAATCTAGACAAATTTGAGAACATTAATTTGAATTAGAGACAGTAGTGTAATTTAAGTGGGTTCATTTATCTACGAACCTTGAAAACTCAAAGAACCTAGGAATCACAAGTAAAACATGGGTGGTTCACTATGTCCAGAAACATGGGAATCTCAAAACACTTCTCCATCATTCTAGAATCTTCTCCCTCGTTTCTCCAGACTATGTTACCAAATTTTGAAGTTTTAGATTAGCTAATAATCGTTCACTCTACATGATATACAAAGTATGAGAACCAAATATACACCCATATATTATAGATGTTGATCAAGTATATTTTTTTTGCTTTACCTATTATAATTTTATATAGTGATGATATGTCAGACGTCTATTATCGGAGTCTCACGTGCAGGGCACGTGCAACTTACTAGTGTACTAGCAGCAATAGATGAATTTGTTGGATAACTTACATGTTATATTTTTCAAGCTTAATTTTATACTCCCTCTGACCCAAATTAGTTGACTTAGTTTTATGTAGATTCGGATGTATCTAACACTAAAACAAATCTAGATACATGAATCTAGACAAATCTAAGTCAACTAATTTGGGTCGGAGGGAGTAGATAATTTCACCTGAAAGTGCATCATGCTTCAATCAACACGTTCGGTGGAATTAAAAGGTTACATCAAAAAATAGAAAATTACATCCAAGTCCATACAATTGGCACAAAGGCCCCTAAAAATTAGCTTGGAAAGGAAGTTGGGTCTGGCTCAATTTCAACCGAGCAGCTGAGCCATACTCTTGCTACTAATGTTTGCTTCACACATGAAACACAGCGCGCACCTGCGTGTTGATCCTGGTCGAAGGGACGAGATTGCTCGGAACGAGTAGAGGAGCACACTACCCCCATACCGAGTCGATTCCCCCAGCCGCACCTTCGTCGGCCGCAGGTTCCTCATGCTCGAGCTCGAACTTGAGCATGTCCTGATGGTGAGCAAGGGCCAGCATAGGATCGATAGGCTCGAGAGGACCCAAGATGGCATCGTCTTCCATGGCCACGGCGACCGAGGGCCCACCCGAGTTGTCTACCACGGTCGCATGCTCGCTTGCCGCGGGTTCCTCACGCGTGATCTCGAACTCGAGCATGTCCTGATCGTAAGCAAGGGCCAGCATAGGATTGATAGGCTCGAGGGGACCCAGGACGGCGTCGGCCACGGCCACGGCAACCTCGCACCCAACCGAGTTGTCTGCCTCGATCGCATTATCGCTGGATGCAGGTTCCCGGTGGAAGGATTAGCCGCTGTCTTGCACGGGATTAACTTGGCCATGGTTGATGTCTAGCCAGAGCGCCTGCCCGGACACAGCTCCGTCACAGTCAAAAGGGAGGCCCACCAGGACCGACGCTTTGTTGTAGAGGTCCACTTTTATTTGCCTGCCGTGTTGACGCCTCCATGACGCGGCCAGTGCAGAATCGGTAGCCTCGAGGGGGCCCAAAATCGCGTCGTTGGCCGGTAGGGCCAACGCACGTTTACCGTGGGCGACCAGGCACTCTACAGAGGTGGCTCCAACGGCGGTATGTTCCCGCTGGGTGAACTGTTTCGGTGCCTGGCCTCGAGCCAATGCAGACCTCTGAGGATGACGCAGTCAATCCACCGGGATTCCTTCAAGTATTTGTGAGGGTAACATGCCTTTGGTGGAAGAAAGGATAGTAGAATGAAGGAGAAAGTATAGTACTAGTAGTACTACTAGCGGTGTTACTCAGTTTTGACCCAGCATTTCTCCAAGGAGTAGTTTTTTTAGATGCTCCAAGGAGTATGCAGAGCGACTGCTTGGCGGCACGTGAGTTTTTTCGCAGTTGGTGGTTATCTGGGGCATTAACTCACAAGAGAAATGTCATATCGGTACTTGTAGCGGCCATACTTTCAGCTGGCCGCAGTCTAATCGGATAGTAGGAGTGGTAGTACTATACACTCTTGAAACAGAGGTGGCGAGCAGCTGGCAGCTCGAGCAACGAGTCTGGTAAATTCTTGGAGTATGTATGTACTCCAGTATACAGTAGTAATAAGTTGCACATGCCTGATCGTACAGTGACACAAGGTACAAGAACCGATTATACACCCTATACTTTATGGACGTGGCTCAAAATTATAATTATTTTTTAGTGATACCAACACAATCTCTTTCATCATTATAGTAGGTTGACTCCTACATAACACAAGGTACAAGAACCAATTATACACCCTATACTTTATGGAAGTGGCTCAAAATTATAATTATTTTCAGTGATACCAACACCTCATCATTAATTGTCGTGACACATAAGCATTTTCCATGCATGCAATAAGGTCTTTGACAATAGGGGAGTCTCTTAGCGTCGCATACTAGGCAAAATGATTTTGTGGCATGTCAATTACTACTAGTAGTAGCTAAGATACATCCCTTGCACATAATCATAGGCAAAAAGAGTTGATTGCCCAATAAAATGCATGCATGAGAGAAAAAACATTAAATTAAGATACAACCTCTAAAATACAATGCATTGGAGAGGTTGTCTATTAGGTATTTATAACTCCTATGGTAAGCTACACCCCATTGTGAAAGGCCTAATGCATGATACAGTACGTACCACCTGATACCCCCATTGGGGCTAGTCCCATACTCTCATCCCAAACAGAGGTATAGTAGTACTAATACCTCCATCCGGGAGTAGTACTAGACTACAGTATTTAGTCTTCCACATAGCCCTAGGTTGTCAAAGCGACGTGTACACTGGGTCAGAGGGAGATAATTAATTGGGGAACACAGCGCTTCCCTAGTTTTCTCCTCGCAGGTCTCTTGCCAAAGAGATAAGGTATCGGTTCATGGCCGTTGAATTTGGATGGACGGACGATATTGCCTAGAGTGAGATGAGGAGTCTAGTACTCCTAGTTTTAACTATTGTACCAGTCTCTCTCGCTCGCTCTCATCAACCCTCTTAGATCTGCGCTCCTCCCTCTGCTCTCTCGCTCGGTCTCAAAATCCCTCTTAAATCCGCCGCAGTTGAAGAAGACGGCTCTATGGCGGACGAGTGGTTTGAAGCTATGATTGACATGAGTGCAATGAGGCAGGCCTTCAGCTGCAGGCTGTGTTCTCAAATTGTTCGTCGTCCCGCATACATGGTTATTACTACTTCTTTCATCATGATGTTTTCCACAATAGTTCGATACAACTCTTGTTTTGGGGCTAAATCTCTTTTTCTTGCATGAGCAGTGCTTTGGCAAGGCCGCGGTGTACATTGCATGTGCACAATGTGTTGGAAAATTGTTAGATGGCTAGTGCCCGGGATGTGAATACGGAGGCATCTTCGAACCAACCACTACCGTGGATCAGATGTCCTCGGGAATGAAGCTCAAGTGCAGCAACAAAGGTTGCGACATGCCTGGCAGCTTCCTCGAGTTCATCGAACACCAGAGGGCGTGCCGGCACAGGCAGAGGGCGACATAGGTTCTTGACAAAAAAGAACCGTATGATATTCGGGTGTCTATGTGTGTGCTGATTCCGTCTAGAGAATGGTTTAGTTTCTGTCATGGTTGTGTTGTACCTATACTAGTTAGGTTATATAAATAAATTGAATCATCATCGCATCCATATAGTTTCTCTCTTTTACCGATAGTAAGGGGAAGTACCACCAGCATGTGCATCTACATAGTTCCTCTCTTTTTTTAGCTAAAAAGCTTGGAAATCCATAGAACTTGGGTGGCCCTCCACAGCGTATGCAAATATCGGTGCCCAAACCACTTCTCATTCATCCGGCGCAGGTGCCTACGCTGCACAGATGATGCCACAGAAAAACTAAGGATATGTTAAAATATGTGTCTTCCCTGTCCAGCTCAACAACCCTTCCTCTATTTAAGGCAGAGACAACAACCATCCCTCTCGTCACGTGGGATTAGTAACTTACATGTATTGGTGACATGACATGATAATTAATGATGAAAAATAGGGATGTATTACCATAACATCACACATTTATATGAATCTAGAACCTAATTAATTAGGTCTTGCATGACACCACACACGTGTTATCACCCACTATGAAGACAATAACATATGCAAGTTACTAGTATATTTAGCCTGGTCATGGTGGGGAGTAACTTAACATGCATATGTTACTAGTCTAAGTTACTACCTCCATTTTCGTAAAATAAAATAAAATAAGTTACTACCTCCATTTTTGCAAAATAAAATAAAATAAGTTACTACCTCCATAGTGGAAAGTAACATAGGTGTGGTATCATGCAAAGTCTCATTTATTGCAATGTAGACTCGTTTTGTCTTGAAATTCTGCCGCAAGCGCACTGTGTAGTGAGGAGAGAGAAACAATGATTTTCTAGTTCTTATGGCCGAGTCATACTGGTATGGTCGACCGCAAGGTTTCTTACGGGCTGTTTGGTTTAGTGGCTATCCAGTGGATGACAAGGGATATCCAGTTTTTGTGTGGTTATCCAGTGTTTGGTTTAGAGGGTGGAGGGGATATGGATAACCACTTTTGGCTTAAAATGGTGGTTGAGCATATCCCACAAAAAGAGCTGGATGAGCTCAAGCACTTTTGGATAGCTCCTCCAAAGTGTTTTCCTGTTTGTAGATTTTGACTGGCTATCCCTAACCACTTTTTTCCCACTTTATCCAAACACAAAAAATGGCTACCCCTAACCAGCTGGTTGGGGATATCCTCATCCCCTAAATGACATCCTCTAAACCAAACAGCCCAGCTTAAGACCGAGTGCTATAATGTTTAAATTCCACTAAGGTCGACCACAGGTGTCTTATATCTGACCTTATTTTCACATTAGAGACGCCCTTATGGTAACATAGCTAGTTCCCCAATTCTCTCTCTCGTCATTTAATTGCATGCCATGTCATCTAAATGCTTAGTTGGCAATACATCCAGGACTATGTAGTACTACCCAAATTACTCCCACTAGCACTATGACGAACCTAAATAGAACCATGAAGAGAGGACGAGCCAGGGATGATGTTGGGGAGTGACGAGGTAGCGCAGACCTGAATTTTGTTCGAGTAGTCCACTATCAGGGTCCATTTGATTCCAAGGATTTGCCTAGGAATTTTGTAGGATTAAATCCTATAGGAAATTTTCCTATGATGATTGTTTGATTTGTAGGATTGATTCCCATAGGATTTTTTCCTAAGGATTCCTTTGTACGGTACTAGTTTTCGTCGGAAATCAAACATTCACCCATACCTCTTTTTTAGATTCCTACTATGGTGCAATCAAACACACTTTGGTGCATATGAATTCCTATAGGATTGGAGTGAACATGACAATGCAATCCTACATTTTACCTATTCCTACGATTTTCCTATCCTACAAATCAAATAGGCCCTCACCATTTTCCCCTGGCCTCTTCCCCCTCATCCAGGCCAGCACCATGGACTAGCCCCCGCCCCCTCACCTCCCCCACCCCCCAAAAAAATCCCCAAATGGCAGCGTCGCCGGAACTAGAGTGCTCCTCACAGGAGCGCATCATCGAGTCTGGCCCCATGTCTTCCGTGCCTGCCGTGTCTCCATAGCCACAACCGACTTCTCCGTCTTCAAACCGCAGTTAGTTAACACGGCGATGTCGTACACAATGACACTGAAGATCTTCTTCTCGAGGATGTACGAGCTCAGGAGGATGCATGGCTCCATCCCAGCCCCTCTAGAGGAGGACGATGTCGCGACCACACCCTGCGAAGAGTAAGTGTTGAATCTCATCCTGCCTCCCAGCAAACTGCGAAGAGCGAGCAAGGTCGTGGGAACTATGTGCAAGGTTCTTGGCCGTGTATGGCTGCTGAAGAACCTACAACTCATGGCGGAGGAGTGGGACATCATCATGCCGTACGATATTGTGCACCGGCTCTGGTTTGAGGCGTGTATGTGGGTCGACGGGTTCCACTTCGACCTAACCCTCAGCCGGAATCTCCGGCTCATCGTCAACTTGTCGGCTCTTCAAGACTATTGGTACCTGGTTGAGCAGGAGGATGGCCACTGCAGCATATGCATGCAGGCGTTGTCGAAGCACACAACGGTGCGTATCCGGGGATGCAACCATCCGTACCACCGCAAGTGAATATTCACTTGGTTTGAGACCAACGCTAGCTGCCCTATCTCCCGAGACAATGTGCGCACCCATCTCTACTAACATGAGGTATATATGCCCCCTTCTGTATGAAACTTGTCTTGTGGTTGATAATTAATTAATATACTGAACCAATGTTTCTGTTGCACGCCAAGTGAACCTGTTCTATATATGTTTGCACTTGTCGAATTAAGCTTAATCCAATTTAGACAGGGAAAACAATTAGTCTAGGATTACAATCCAACAAGAATTTGTCATCATGTCTCATACATTTTACAAATAGAAAACCAATACGAATCACTGTTCATCATATCACTGCATAATATGAAACAACACTAATCATCATCACCATTTTCACTTTCGGCACTGCCGTGTTCTAGATCCACATATTCCCACTGGGTTGGATCTTCTTCCCCTTGCCATTCATCATACATGTCTTGAGATTCATCAGGTAGAACCATTTTATTCATGTCTTAACCTCGAAAGTGATATCTACTTGTCCATCATGCGCAGAGCCACCTCTGGCAATCAAATTTTCATCGACGTCAGCCAGTTCAGTTACCATACAACCACTGGGATCATCTTGGTGGGTAACATCTGTGGTGACTGGCTCGTCATACTCATTCACAACATAGGTGCTCCTTGCCTCAAACTTCTGCACATATTGCCAGTCCTAATTATCTCTGTCATCCAAGAAAATTACCTTGGAAACTTGAGTTACCAAAATATAAGGTTCCTCCTTGTACCACTCGGCAGTAGTATTGATTGATATGAAATTCCCATCATTTCTGGGGACTCTTTTCTTGTTCGGATCTCGGTCATACCAATAACACTTGAATAGAACCATGGATCGACCACCAGTCTTGTCGTTATAATTAAACTCAATAACCTCTTTTATGCAACCATAATGATCATAGTCATCTGACTTCTTCATTTTGGTTGTCAAGTGCTCTCCACTGGTCGTGATGCCACTGTTTTGTGTCTTCAGATGTTTCTCACGCTCATAAGTGTTGTAGTGGATACCATCGTCATTGCAAGCTAAAGTTGTCTGCACCCTCTTTGCCGGACCACGTGATAGGGCATAGACACCATCACTAACATCGCTTGGATTCTCTTTACGCAGCTTTGTGATCTGTGGTTATATAAAATAATCAAGAGGTCATCTCATGTGCACAATTCGTATGCAATTCAAAGTTCAATTGACCATCTTACATGATTCCTAAACCATTCCTGAAACCCACCCCCACATACTGGTGCAGCATAATCTTTTCCTTTGGTTGCTTTAAATAACCTACAAAAACGATACTCAAGTAAGACATCTGAACATATCTTGCTACAAGTTTCATTTCATAGATGTGAGATATGTATGAATAGTGCTTACGCAACAAAGTTTTCAGCCTCATCAGCGTTATTTAGCACATACCAAGTAATTTGGCCATATTCGTGCTGCATTAATGTTCTATGTTCCTTCTTTCCTACTAGGCGACCACTATGGTTAAAAATAGATTTTTCAACTTCTTCAATTCTGCCACCCATACTAGATCTCGTTTTACAATCAGGAATGTATCTTGAGCAAAATGCAAATGCTTTAGCAGCAATGTATGCCTCTGCAATGCAAGCCTCTGCTCTAGCCTTGTTCCTAACAGTACCCTTGAAAATGCAAAGTCGGCGTTCTATAGGGTACATCCATCCGTACTGTACGGGACCTCTATAAAGTGCATCTTTAGTCAGATGAACAACCAAATGCACCATCACATCAAAGAAGGCTGGTGGATATATAAGCTCAAGCTTGCACAGGATTTCTGCTATGTCCGTCTGAAGACGTGCTAAAACTCTTCTCTCCAGAGTTTTGCTATAGATTTCCTTAAAGAACTTTCCCAACTCTGCAAGCACGTTGTACAAATCCTTGTTCACTAAACCTTTAACGCCAAGAGCTAAAAGCCTTTGTAGTAGGATGTGGCAATCATGAGTTTTCAACCCTTGGAGCTTGTTCCCCTCTGCATTGATACAATTTGCAATGTTGGAAGCAAATCCAGATGGGAACTTCACACCTCGGAGGAAGTCACAAAATAGTACTCTTTTATTTATCGGCAAGGTAAATTCTGCACCTTGAAATTTGTAATGTTTTTCACTGCCCTTATCAACCGTATCTTCAGGATGCAGCTTCAAGTTGTTGTTAGCGCTGAGTTTTTCGTAGTCAAGCCTAGCATTATAGCTATCTTTTGTCTTCGATGGAATGTTGAGTAATGTGCCTATAATGCTGTCACATATATTTTTCTCCATGTGCATGACATCAATATTATGTCGAAGTGTCTTACTATCCCAATACGGCAAGTCCCATAGAGTGGATTTGTGCTTATAAAATATTCTCGGTTCCTTTTCCTTCCCTTGGGAATCTACTGCTACTTATTCCGCTCTCTTCCTTTTGGATGTTGCTCCTACTATCGATGCATCTTATGTATTCTTTCTTTTACCTCGTCTGGTAGCTGGTTGTTTTCCTGGTTTGACATTTCTGACCTTTTGTAAATGCGCCTGCAACTCAGCTGCAGTGAACTTTTGTGGTGCAGTGCCATATTTAGTCCTCTTTCCATAGAACTACAATTTTTTCAAGTGAATTTGTGGCCTTGGGGAAGAAAAAAACCGGTGGCCAAGGAAACCAGTCTTATTTTGTAGCCTCACTGTGACTTGTTTTGTCTCACAGTGAACACATGCATTATAACCTGCTGTCACTCTGCCTGACATAGTGCCAAGAGCTAGAAAATCGTGGGTGCAGAATAACACAACAGCACGCATAGGGAACTTGGCATCTTCATGGTTGCTGGCAAGGATATCAGGAGTCATGACACCCTTCCATAGTTCCTGCAAGTCTCGTATAAGAGGTTGCATGAACAGATCAAAATCCTTCCCAGGTGATTTGGGACCTGAGATGAGTAAAGCCAGCAAGCAATTCGACTGATCAGTGCATGCCTAGGGAGGCAGGTTGTAAATTGTAACAAGTACTGGCCACATGATGTATGAGTTACTCATGTTTCCAAATGGGTTAAATCCATCTGTAGCTAGGCCAAGTCTCAGATTCCTTGGATCCGCTACAAATCCTTGATGGGCCTTGTCAAAGTTCTTCCATTCATCGCCATTAGCTGGATGTCTGAGTAAGTAATCATCTGGCTTGATAATCTCTTTGTGCCATCTTATTTCCTTAGATGTTTGTTCTGACTGAAACAACCTCTTGAATCTATCTATAATTGAAAAAAATATCAGAACCTTACAAGGATCTTTCTTCTTTTTATCACCATTTTTCCATCTTGATTCGTTACATACTGGGCATTCATCGAGGTTTTCATAATCCTCCCAGAACAGTACACAGTTATTTGGACAAAAATGGATCTTATCATATGATAGTCCAAGTACATTGATGTACTGTTTCATCTCATAAAAGGATTTTGGCAGTCCTTCCCTAGGGATTGACTCGCTGTACACCTTAATCACTGAATCGGAAGCTTTTTTGGTAATCTTGTTGAAAGACTTATCCTTCAGTAATTTCATTACCAGTTCGAATCTTGAGATACCAGAATCAGGGTCCACTGAACACTTGGCATCTTCTATCAGGTTAGAAAAAAGTGATCTTTTAAGAGAAGGAGCGCCTTTTTTGCTTGTAGTGGGGTACATGTTCCTTAACAAACCAGAAAGGTCCTCATCCTTGATCTGACGAGCTTCAAGAGGATCAGCATTAGCTAGAGGATCAAGAACAGGCTGATGATATGGTTCGCCATGTTTAGTCCACCTAATATATGTGTGTTGCATCCCATTAACGAAAGTATGGTCTGCGACTCTGCTCTGACTCATCTTTTTATAATTAAGGCATTGTCGGCATGGGCAAAACACATCCGAGTCGCTGTTATGCTATCTAACAAACTTCATGAATTCATTAACACCTTCCCAATATGAAGGTGTTGCTTTTTTCCATTCAGTATCCAATATATGTCCATATGTTGAGGATAGAGATGGTCAGAAGCTTTCAAGATATTTCACCGAATAGGTTGATTTCAGATCTAATTAAGCCAAGATATCTGAGCAACCTGATTGAATATAGAACTATAAATGCCACGTAATTTTAGCTTATTTCAGAAATTGAGTGCAGAACTATGTTACATATTTGAGAGAACAGATCGACCGAGCACAAAATAACAACCAATTCGAACAAACAGATCAAGTGCAGAACAATGTCAAACGAGTAGATCGAGTACAAAACTACTTCTAGGGAATGATTGAGCGAACTAAGGATATTATAAGCGTACCGTGGGGACCGACCAGCTGACCGCTGGCCTGTGTGCGTCTCGAAAAGAACGGCGCCGCCATCAATGGTGTCAAGCCGCCCCGGCTGATAGACGGAGTAAGAATGTTTTAGTGCGCGGCTTGTGGTTTTGACTGCATGCGTGTCTCTAGAAGAATGGTGCAAAGAGACAGTAGCTGGCTGCTAGAGTGAAGGCGCGAGTTGGAAGGCGCGAGTGGGAAAGTTTTGGCGCGCGGGGGGTATGTATCCTGCTTGTCAACAATTTTCACGCGAAAATATCGGCCAAAATTTTCTCCCTCGTTTTGTTCTTCCTTGTTGAGGTCTGAAATTTTTATTACTTAGCCCATGAAATTAGCCTATCAGACCCAATCATAACCCAAAACCTTCAATTTGGCCTTTTCATTGCCTTGTGGCCACCGACCATAGCGCATTCCGTTTCGGAGTGAGCCCATGAAGAATAGGGCATCCGCCCCTAGTTATCCGAGAATCTTTTTAATTCGGCCTTTATGGTCATCCCCTTCCCTAGTCCCCCCCCCAGAAAAAGCTCCGCCTACCTATGTTGTTTTGTTGAAACTACTGCATTACTAGTAAGTTCCACGTACCCTGCACATGAGAACCAGATAATAGACATATGACATATCATCACTATATAAAATTATAATAGATATTTTTCAAAAAAAATCAACATCTATATAGTATGTGTGTATATTTGGTCCTTTACTTTGTACCATGTACATTTAGACCTAGCAATGGACCGATGTCAAAACAGCGGACGGGGCTGGAAAAAATTCCATCATGCGCACATTTCATTTACAGAGAGGCTGACACATGGGACCCAGCAGCACAGCCTTATAGAGATGCTGCATCGAGCAACATTGTCAAGTTCGAAATAGGGAGGCACGAGCGAGAAAAAAGTCCAGCGTGGTGAGAGGCTGACATGGAGGGCCCAGCAACATTATCAAGTTCGACCCGAAAAAATAGTCCAACATACACACACGCCTTTTCAAGGTCAGGAAGCTGGGGTTTTTTCGAGCGCAGGGTCAGGGAACTGCTGAGCACAGGCCAGTGAAATTTGAGAAAGGATCCCATGGAGCATAGGCAAGAACATTTTGATTCGGCCTTGTCAGGGTCAAGGGACTGCTTAGCACATCCCAGTGAAATTTAAGAAAGGAGCCCATGGAGTATAGCGCATGTAGATGGACCATGTAGAATAGCCCAAAATATTTTTAATTCGGCCTTTTGAGCATTGCCCACACCTCTTAAAAAAACTTCGCTATATTTTTAAGAAACTAGTCCATTATATATGTGGCATTTTATAAATTGAAATGCCAGGAGGCTGCCCTTTTATTCTTAAATATATAAACACGAACACACGACATCTTTTTATAAACATTAAAACCTATCTTGAAGGTACTAAGGAATGTATAATATTATATTTTTCTATAAATATCTTTGGCCTAGTGGCGACACACACAGTTTAAATCTATTGGAAGTCCAAAATAGCAGACGCGGCTGAAAAAAAGGTCTATCATACATACACATATTTCATTTAAAGATAAACCGACATGTGGGTCCCACCAGTGTGGCCTTATACAGGTGTTGTATCGAGCAACGTTGCTAAGTTCGAAACAGGGAGGCGCGAGCGAGAAAAAAGTCCATCATGCACACGTTTGTTCTAATGAGAGGCTGACATGGGGGGCCCAACAGCCTGAAAAAACGGCTGATGCAACGAGCAACGTTATCAAGTTCGAAACACAGAGCGTGGGCAGAGAAAAATTTCAATCATACAACTGATCCTTCTAATGAGAGGTTGTCATGTGGGACCCAGCTACGTGACCAAATGACAGATTCGTCAAGCAATGCTATCTAGTTAGGAACAGGGTGGTGCTAGAGTAGAAAAAAAAGTCTGTCATACCCACGATTCTTCTAATGCAAGACTGACATAAGGAACCCACCAGCACGGCTGATGCAGTGAGCAACGCTATTAAGTTCGGAACACGGAGGCGCGACCGAGGGAAAAAATTATATCATACAACATTTCTTCTAATGAGGAGATGACATGTCGGGTCTAGGAGTTTGATTAAACAGCTGATGCAGCGAGCAAAGCTATCAAGTTCGGAACACGAAGGCATGATAGAGGGTAAAAAATCCATCATACACATGTTTCTTCTAATGAGAGGATGACATGTGGGGCCTAGCATCGTGATTAAACGATAGATGCATCGAACATCGCTATCAAGTTCGGAACAAGGTAGCGCGAGCGAAGGAAAAAATCCATCATACACATGTTTATTCTAATGAGAGGATGACATGTGGGGCTCAGGAGGTTGGTTAAACGATAGATGCGTCGAGCAGTGCTATCAACTCGGAACAGGGTAGCGCCAGCGAAGGAAAAATTCTATCATACACACGTTTCTGCTAATGAGAGGATGACATGTGGGGCCCAGCATCGTGATTAAATGGTAGATGCATCGAACATCGCTATCAACTTTGGAACAGGGTAGCGCGAGCGAAGGAAAAAAATTCCATCATGCACATGATCCTTCTAATGAGAGGCTGACATGTGGGACCTTGCATCCTGACTAAATGGTAGATGCATCGAGCAACGTTTTCGAGTTCAAATCAGGGAGGCGTGACCAAAAAGTATGGTCCGCTAGAGACACTGGCGTCCGGGACCCACACGCCTCAAAAGACTTCGGCGAGTCAACATCGTGCAAGGAAACAAAAATCTTGCTTCTGCCATGCGCCAGCCGAGCATCCTCCATATTTTTAGCAGATCCATCGTAGTAGAGGGCTGCGAAACCGGGAAAAAAAGTTTTCCATCGGTCCGAGCCGAGAATTTCGTCGCGAAAGACGCGCCTTCTACGACGACCGTCGGGCCAATTCGTTGCGGAAGGAAACTTTTCTTGTAGTGTATTATGAACTTAATCTAGATGTCTATTTGCAAATATCTTAGTAGATTTTGGCCTATCCCATTGAGTTCCTATGCGACCATGGGAATATATTGCTTAATTTGGAACTTAGCAAAAGGGTCCAACTTCATAGATTAATACCCACGCCTGAGGGATATCCTCGTAAAAGGTGATCTTCTCTTCTTGATACAATAACCATTAGGAAATAATTCGATGACTCCGGAATGTTTGTGTTTTCTCCATAGTCATCCAATAAGCCATTCTCCATTCGATGGAGAGTTGGGCTACATTTTGTACTCTACAAAATAAGGCACATAGAGTATGAGCCGTTGGATGGGTTTTCCTCCATCATGGATGAAAAGAGAATATTTGGAAAAACACTTAGTGATCTTGCATTAGAGTTGAGAACTCTTGGAAGGTCTTGATTGCAATGGAGGTCATGGATGAAAAAGGTATATGTTAGATATAAAAATTATAAATGTGGTTCTTGCAAAACTCGTTGTAGTTTGCAAAGTATTTGATACTTGTCCTGTTTTGAGAAAACAGGAGGATATGCTTGAGAATTGTTGTTTTTGAGGCAGCGTGACTTGATGACAGCAAGCAAAATAGTTGATGGCCGACATCACCTCTTCCCTCAAAGTTTGTCATTTGGAATAGTGGACTTGGATATAATTTGTAATCCTTGTTTGTGTGTCTTGCTTTTGGTGAGACAATTATTCATATGAACAAGTTACAAGCCAGTTTCTACTATTCTTATGAACCATACCGTTATGGTCACATTACGATTATAAATAAGTTATTCTCATCACTATGTTAATGATAATGGTTTAAAAATTTATAAAAGGATTAGAATGCTAAAAGATATCCAAAGTTTAATAATGAAATGACACTATAGTTTAAGTCATTTTTGTTATTGCATGTTCTTTATGAAGATCGGGGTCCTAGATGCTTAATCTAGAGACTTTGCAAAACCTTGCCTCTTGGGCAGAATGACTAAAACTCCGCATTCTGGTAAAACGGTGATATGCGAAGAAATGTTGAATCTTATGCATAGTGATGTATCGTATTTTCAGCAAGTGGTGGAAATCATTTTCTGGACTTAAGTGAATAAGCGTATTTACTTAATGAAACATGAGCTCGAAATGATTTGAATTGTTCAAATGAGTTCACAACAAAATGGGATATTGAATTAACTGAATTAACAAGTCTCTTCAATTTGATCGACATGACTAAAGTATTCAAGTTAAGTTTAGCATAAAAGAGACTTGTGAAAGATGTTTCACAAATTATGATAATTGGATGAATTCAAACTGTGTTGAAATATCTAAACATCATAATCATTATGTATTAAGATACATATGGTATAATAGCATCTCTTATAGGGGTTATAGTTATCGTTTAGAGTTAAAGATCAAAATAAGCAAACACTCATTTGAAATACAAAGGAACATCTAAAGATTCGTTGAAACAACAACATAAGTGTTATGGCAAGTTCAAGTTTCTGGAGATTTCGATAATTCGAAATCGTGGCGAATAAAACAAGTCTTTGTAAAGCATTCTTAGGAAGCTATGAATGCTCCACAAAGGAGCAAAACTATTGTTGTCCAAAGTTGACATGTCTTGATGAAGATACACGTGGAAGAAAGTAAAAGATCAAAACAAGGTATTTGACCTTACCTCCGGATTGTTGAGTGGCGCAGCGGAATTTGTTTCGTAAATCCAAACTCTACAAACAGAGGAGAAACCAATGATAATGATCATAAAGTTTCAGGGAATATTGTTACTGAAGAAGGTAGGATTCAACTATATATTCTACAAGTTTGTGAAATTATATTGTTGATTCACTTGTCATGTTTTGAACAAGACATACCTACAAATTACAAAGAAGCGTGATGGACATGAGTGCGAGAAATGACTAGGAGTCATAAAATCCTATATTAAGTTACATTTAAGATTGCAAAGTAACATGTTACTTGATCTTATTAAAGTAAAGAAGTTTACTTGATATTTCTGAATGACTGCAAAGTCATCAGAAGGAAATGAAACTTAATGAATGACAAAAATCTCGATTTGTCACAAGTTTGGAAAAATTCAAGGAGTTGACTACAATACTAGTGATGCTTAAGTCTTTTGGATTTACACTAGAAATATATGGATATTGAAGTCTCGTAATTGGAATTCTCAAATTCCTGATGATCAAAGAATTTTGGAATGTCCAAGATTATCGAGAGGACCTAGATTTGAGTGGGAGCATATTAGGCTAATTCATAATATGTAGCTGACATATTTTGAAGTGGGAGCTAAGTGAAATCCCTGGATCTCAAACATGAATGTCATATTTGAGTGGGAGCTAAGTGAAATCCCTGGATCTCAAACATGAATGTCATATTTGAGTGGGAGCGTGAAATCATTCTGGGATATGTGGACGACATATGTGAATGATGTGATTGGTGTTAATAATATTTAAGTTAGATAAATAAGGATGAAGTTGAAGTTATTAAACAATAAGATCTATCGAGATAGATTGGTGAGTTTAATAAACACTGAATGTCGAATGCTTCCGGGACTTGATTCTGAAAGATGTTCAGAATGTCCTAAGCAAGATTCTGAAGAAGCTCAGAATGGAACAAGGTGAGAAAGTAGTTCTTACTATATGAAGCATTGAGTTAGTATTGCAACTATGGTTGAAATAAAGAGATGCGTCGCATCTCCTATGCCTCAGTCATAGGTTCTTCCATATAACCATGTTGTATACTCGACGTAATGTGACCCGAGGTTTTGGTTGGAAGGACAAAATCTTAACTATAAGAGCATGTCTTTAAGTGATTTCTAAGTTGATCACTGAACCAGAATTAAGTTTGTACATAAATGGCAAGAAGCAATGAAAGTGGCATAGTTGCATTTCATGCACTAGGATCTACATAGATATAGAAGTATAAAGGCTCCATCTGATGTGATGTATAATGTTATGGAGGGGCTAGTTTGCTTTTAACGTAGAATGATGTGTCCCAAGGCCCAGTGCCCATGAGAAAGCCCTCGAGGTTGATCTAAAGTCACTATAAGCTCCTGGAATCCGGCCTCGTTCTGCTGCCATGACTACGGTATATACACAAAGGATAGCAAAGTGTGTTTCAAAGTTTCGATGACAATAGTTAAAACGACCATCATTATAAACACTAGAAACAAAGTCTCACTTTGTTTCCAAACAAATGCTTCGACCCATTATACGATAATAGTGTGAATGTCAAAATTAGGAAGACATTAACGATTTGCAAAAGACATAATGATCTAGTAAAACAGAACATGGATATGACGTTTCCCATGAGCATGCATGATCTGTAAACGCATATGGTATATGGTTTATATGAGTAAAATGCGAGCTAGATTATTTGTACTCTAGTGCAAGTGGGAGACTGAAGGAGATATGCCCTAGAGGCAAATAATAAATAGGTTTTTATTGTCATATCTCAATTAGTTTATAATAGTTTCATATTGTGCTATAATTGTGCCAAGTAGAAACATTGGTACAGGTGTGGTATGAAACAACCATGTCCCTAGTAGCCTCTATTCATACTAGTTCGTTGGTCATGAGGATGATCTGGGTTTCAAGATCATGGGCATTTATGCCAATTGACAATGGGGTCATATCATTGGAGAATGATGTGATGGACATTCCTCGAAGGATTGCAACACGATCGAGTCATATAAGTTCATTGTTGCAACATCTATACCTAAACTCATTTTCCTTAGACCATGAGCTCATATTACTCACTGTTTCCCGAGGCTGCTTAGACTGCATCCACTGTCATCTGGTAATACGGTGGCCATAAAGGTGTACGTTGGGTATTCCAAAGGAACAGTAGATGACATGTGACTGCAAGACCGGGATTTGTTCACCCACATGACGGGTAAAGATACATACGGCCAGCTTGGTGAGATTACATCCATAAATGTTGCAACATGTGACTCGGTCACGGGGATGTAATATCACGGTAACAAGAAAATAGAACTTGTTGTGAACAAGATTGAACAAGGTATGTGATACCAATGATCAGATCTCGGACAAGTCATATCAAAAAACAAAAGGAATTGGATGCTACATTTACTAATTCAGACAACATTGTCATCAGGAATGCATAGGGGTCACATGGATATGCCTGGTCTGTGGCATCCCGTAAAAACCACTACTAGAAAATCGATGTGTTTTTGTGCATCGCTTCATCATGACTGCATGCTCATATCATCATGCCATATTGCATTTGAGCATCGTCATGTCATAATGCATGGTTTGCCTAAAACTATTTTCTAAAAGCCTAGTTTTGTTTTCTAAATATCCCCGTCTCAATTTCAAATCAAAACTTTGGTATTTTCCGAGTCTTTTATTTGTCTAAAAACTATTTATAAAAACCTCTTTAAAAATAAAACAAATAAAAATAAAAAAATATTTTTAGGGGGAGGCAGCCGGCCAGGCCTGAAGGCCCAACCAGCCTACTACCACATATATGAAACCCTAGCCTACCCCACGCCAGCGACAACCACGCACACACCTAGTCCCTATCGCCGCCGCCGCTTACACCCAACCCCGCGCATACGATGCACGCACGCGAGGTGCACTACATGCACACGCAACGCCAGTGCAGCCGCGGACCGCGCCCACACATAGCTGCAAGCCACCCTGAACCCTGCTTGCACCCCACCACATCGCTAACCCAGGCCCACCAACCACGATTGAGACCCCTTGTCGTTGTCCTTTCTCTCCTGTACCGGAGCCACCTACCCCTTCCTTGCTCCTAACCGCACGCCTCCCTCGTGCTGCCTCCGTGTAGGTCGCCGCCGCCTAGCGAGGTCCCCACGTCGCCGCTGCATCCCCCTTCCTCCTAGACGGAAGAGTCGCCTCAGGCCAGCCCCGCCAGCGATGCGCTTCCCCTGCCACCGTGACATGGCCAGCTCCGTCTGCCGCTCGACCCCGCCACCAAGGACACCGCCGGCCTCCTCCCGTCAGCGAGCGCCGCTGCGTGCGCCCCACCGCCGTCCTCGCTCGCCAGGACCCAGCTCGCCTGGCGCCTCTCTGCCTCTTCCCCGTCGTCAAGGACGCGGCGCCTCGTCGCTGCCCTGCGTCTCGCCGCCCCGCATCAGCGCCTCCTCTCTCCGCGCTTGTCGGCCCCGTGCGCTTCACCCTTCGCCTCCTCATCGCCCAGTCCGGGTTCGCCGCCTCCTCTCCAAGCGTCGCCCGCGCACGGACGGCTCCGTCCCGCCGGTCTCCCTCTTCGGCCTACCTCACTGCTCTGCAACCTCGTCGTCCGCCACCGTCACCTGGGCCGCGTCCCTGTCCCCGACCAGAGCTCTCCAAGCTTTGCGCCATGGTTGTCGTCGGCGCGGTCATCCTCGAACCGCTGCAGCCGCAAGTCGCTGATCCGTCGCGCCGCCGCCCGTGCGCCGACCCCTACCCCTGAGCTTGTCAAGGCCACGCGCCCTGCATCGAGTCGACGCGGCAGGGGCTCATCCCTGCCATCGTTTCCCTCGACCCCATCTTCGTGCATTGCCAGAGGCCCTCTTCTTTTCCGCAAGGCACCCACCGCACAAACCTGCGAGCTCGAGGCCACCATGTTCTGCCCTGTTTCGATACATGTAGCTGGTGGGAAGCCTATGTCCTTTGTTCTCACTCGTACACTGCTTGCATGCGTGTGTATTGTATGTTCCTGCAACGCTTCAACTAGACCTTGGGGTTTGACATCTTGTTGGTGCCAGATTCCATCCTCATGTATAACGAGGAACCCACGCCAAGATCTTCACCGACTTTTGTTGCAATTCCGTCAAACCTTCTGAAGACTCAAGTGTTGTCATAAGATTGATCGATATTGATGATCGAACACGGAACCCAAAGCGCCACGGAGTACCACCAGACCATCGACAAGTTCTGCTTCATGGACACAATATCTCCTTCACGGACGTCAAGACCTCGGATAAGATGGTCGAGACCCTGAAGACCCCAAGTCCGAAGACCGGTCTCGTTGACCCTGAACCCCGTCGAACCCCCTCGGTGAACCCCAAGATCACCGATAACCGATGTGCGGCCCCTTTTCTGAGACCAATATTTTTATAATATATAATATATATATCTGTTGCATATTAAATCATTCACGTCGCATACATTCTTTGGGGGTTGTGTGGTACTTTGTTGATTCACCTCATAATTAAATATGGAGGCTATATGCGGGATATTCTAGTCTTATAATGGCTCCATTTAAATTTGTGTAGAGAACCGATGCCATGTTTTGCCTTGTTAAGACAACATTTAAATTGCGGGGTACCTAAACAACATGAACCTCTTAGTTAATTGTCGGGACCCCGGTTCCACTTAATATTGCCTAATTGCGCTGCATCTGTGCCATGCCATGCATCATATCATAATCATGCCGGATCTTCTGCCGTAGTATTAAATATTGCATCCGATGTTTCTTTTAGTGTTTGCTTCTTCGCGGATTAGGCCGATGAGTGGATGTGAGTATCGACAAGTTCTCCGGATATGATCCTTCGGCAGTGTTTCCCAGGCGAGCATCTCTCCCTCTTCTACCTATTTTGCATTTATAGTCTTTATTTCCTCCTGTTGATCTATTGCTATCCGTGTCGCGATGCTTTAGTTTTCGTGCACCAGTTATATCCCGTGTAGCCTCTATATTGCCATGGACACCTCCTAATACCTGTTGTTTGGTAGATAGCTAGCCTTGCGAGTCGTAGTTGCTTGCTCAGGTGTGATCTCGTGTTGTCGAGTACCACAGTTGTTGGAATGCTGGCAGATGTTTATGGTGGAGATGATCATGTCTTTAATTACAACTATTAAATTGTTGTGATAACTAATGAAAGTGGCACCGGAGGGCAATTATATGTTATTTGGTTTTTCATGCCCACTTGTGTCCTGTAGGCCCCGAGTACTTGATAACTGTTCCTTGACTATTCGCACTATCCACATCCGGGAGAGTCTATGAATCCCTGTTAGCCAGAGCTTGATTCATTTCTTATTTCTTGGGGCCACAAACTAGTTTGGGGCTTTATTACTATCATGTACCTATGCCATGCTTTACTGTTTTATTTACGATTGTGCGTGGAGCGCCTGTACTGTTTTGGATCGTGACACGTTTTTGCTGTATCGACAAGCCCAGTCACACTTTCGGGTTCCCAGTCGTTTGCCGCCGTCCACACAAACCTTGGGTCCGTCTCAGAGCCGGCCAACTTCGTTGCGCGTAGCTTAATGGGGTGGCCCCCTGAAATATTTTATGAATCCTGTGATTGCTTTGCCGTGAAAGCCTCGTTGGGTTTTGAGTTGGTTTTTCCGAGGTTGATCGTGTGTGTGTTGCTATTTGTGCACCCCTGCAGGGTAAATCTTTCTGAAAGTCGTGTCCGCGGTTATGGACGACTTGGAGCATAGTATCTCGATCATAGACAAGCATAACTAAAGTAGTGCTATAAATTTGACTTAATATGTGACTAGTAATCAGCTTCACTACAATGGAATGGATAATATAAGTGCCAACAACTGGTGGAACTGGGGTGTATCGTCTCATGTTATACCTGCCTAGTAAGTATCGCAACTCCAATGGAATGAAATAAAAGTGCCAACAACGGTTGGGTTGGGATGTCACATGCTAATTGTATCTGACTAGTAAGTACTGCAACTACAACTGAATGGTTAACTAAAACTGCCCACTACTTATGCTACCAGGATGACTCATGCTATCTATATCTGACTAGTAAGTGCTGCAACTATAATGGAATGAATAAAACTGCCCACTGTGTGAGCTCCTCGGTTTGACCTCCTCGTTTGGTCTCGAGGGGAATATGCCAGGATGGGTATGTTTGGTGTTAGTATTAGGTTGGATCCGAATAGGTCTTTCTTATCTCTCTCTTATAGTCTCTATAGGTTGTTTAGTGCATGCTTCGCTGCCGCTTCAGTCCACCAAACCTATGTAGGCGAGAGCCGCCGAATTCTAGCCTCGCCGTGTACTGGCCTCAGTACTGACGCTCCTCTTTTTCCTTTGCCCTTTGTCGGCACCCCTTTTGTTTTAGCAGGTTTGAGGTCGACGTCATTAGCAGGGTTACCCTTTTGGCTTGGCCTGGGCAGGGTTATGGACGCCATTGGTTATTCTTCAGGGCTCTCAGCCCCATTTGCATCTTGTTCGTAGTGGGACGCTCTATCGTTTTCAAGGTGATTTGGATCTTTGTATAGTATATCTGTATTCTTGACTCATGGAGTCGCTGTTGTATATATATGTTCTGTGGGTTCCATCGTGGACTAATGTGTAATGGTATTACTTCGTTTTCCACCCGCACGAAAGTGCCTGGTGGGTGTCCTTGAATCGTTTCTATGCGGGTTTGGCGGAAAAGGGCTAAAACTTGCATATGGCCGATTCGAGGGTGTTATATGGTCCCTTTGTTGATCATTAATATAGATCTTGTCTAGAGCACTCCCGAGCCGTGAGAGGATACACTTAAGGGTACGATGAGAGTGATCATTCATAAGACGGAATCACAGTAGAGAAAGAGAAAGCCAGAATCGTTCCATGGAGAAATCCGAAGCTGTTCGGAGAAAAAATAAAGGACCGGAATCATTATGGGAATTCCAAAGTTGTTCGGAGGATATAGAAAGGGCAACCGAAAGGTGTTTCGGGTTGAATCAGGGTTTGTAATATGTATTTACATATTAATTAGTGTAATTAATATTAAATATAATATTAAAAACTAATTTGAAGGGTTATTCTACTAATGGGCCAAACTTCCTAGTGAATAAGGGCCCATGAGGGAAAACCGAAAGAGGGAAGGGCCAAGGCATAGCCGCCACAAGGGGGCCCACCCAGCCAGCCTAGGGCTATGCACGGGGTGGGGCCCACCCCTGGCCGGCTGGCCCATGAAGCCCTAAGGGCCCATGCACCTCCCCCTCCTCTCTTTCCCTTGTTTAGTCCCACATGGCTTAGCCTTTGAGAAAGGCACGCCCCCTTAGCCTATATAAAGGGGAGCCCATGGGTGGGATGAGACACACCATCAATTGGAGAAGTCCTTTTGTTGACTTCCTCCTTCCCTCTCTCTCTACCCCTTGTGACCATGGCCCCAAGTTTGGGATGTTCGAACAAGGCACACCTGTGGTACGTCGTTGCGCTGCAGGGATTCCTAGTCGGATATCAACTTCCACACTCCCAGCGGGATCGGGGAGCCAGAGGTCTCATCATGCAACGGATGTGTACGAAGACACGAGGTGCAACACTTGGGGCTCTTAAATGTCGTGAGCCGGAGCTGCTGCATAATGGAGAAGGAGCAAGGGTGACCTGCGAGGAGCTTCACGACCTTGAGGTCGGCTACGAGTACGACTACATCAACCTCGGAACGTTAACCGCGTACGGTCTACAAGGGTATGTATTCTCTATGCATTGGTCATTACCGCATTACTACATAGATATAGATCCTAGGAAGTTTTTGGGGTTCCAATGTAGGATTTTTTGTTTTCTGTTGTGGATCCCCTTCAGTAATTTGGATTGGGATTGTCACTGGTAGCACACTCAATGGCAAAACCACGTACATCGACAAGTAAACCAATGATGGCATTATTGTTACCTCCGCTGGGAGCACTGTAGTCATGAAACATAAGAACAAGTTGAGAATAAAGTGGGAGAAGACCTAGAACCTCTCCAACCACACTGTGAGGTCCATAACAAGCTAAGAGCAATGAATCCTTGCTGGGACAATTAGGGCCATAACTACGGTAACCAATAGAGTGGCCGCAACCCTCGAAGGGGTAGGAGAGCACCTGACCAAAACTGAAGAAGTTTGACTCACAATAGTGACTCTCGATCATCTACTTCATAGTGAGAGCTTCATCCCCACAAATCACTAGGGTGGAGACGAACTGTTGAACAAGATGAGAGTCATAGTCACATTGAATGTCCACAAGATGGTGTAGCCCCATACTTCTAGTCACTCCATTAGCCTCAGCAAACTGGGGCTTTCTCTTTGCATAGGTCAAATCCAATGGACGCGCGTGGCGAATCTTCAAGGACGGGTAGATATCTTGGAAGGTGTACATCTGATGGGTGCACCACAAATTAGGGTCACCCATATCCTCATCATGAGGTCCATACAAGAACCAATCCCGCTGCTGAAGGGTGGAATACTCAGTAAGATCCATGGCCTTATAATTAACCATTGGTTTCTTTCCCTTTTTCTTTGACGCAGCTCGAGTCCTCTTCTCCTTATTCTCACAGTCAGCCATCCTTCAGCCTCATTTGCCTGCCTCCTCAACTCAACTTCATCCACAAGTTTGCCTTATTAATTGTGTTGCTAATAGCGAGCACGGGGTCTCCACTGATAGTTCTTAGGAGCACTACGAGAACCACCTGTGAAATCAATAAGGGGATAGCAAAAATATAAGCACACACAAGTCCAAACGGATATGCCAATTACAGTAGATAAGTAACCACAAATAAATCTAGCCAAAGGCCATCTGATTTAGGCAGTTACAGGCAGTGAACCTTCCATGCCGGATTATCTGGCCATGCCAGGGCGGATAATCCGGTCCCCGACGAAATTCAACATTAGATTCAGATCTAGGCCTACAAATTAGATCGGTTCATTTGATTGCCAAACTATAGAGATTGGCATGCAATGGAATCAAGGGGCAGCATCTAATCCAAGTTTCAACAACAAAACCCAACTACCACAGGGAAATCAAAATTTTGGGAGTTACCCTCATTCATTTGAGGTTCAACTTGGAGGATAAGATACCCGGGGAGGAGGAACATATCCGGCAAGGGGACAGTGATTCTGGCGGCTGAAGGAGCTCTGGGGAGGCAGAGTGTGGCCAGCGGCGGCTGGGGTGGGAGGAGGTCGGGGTTGGATAGATTTGCTCTGTTTGAGCCGTCTCCCCCTGACTCCCTGCCCTTATACATGAAAACCACCTAGGACGGATAATCCGGACCCCACGTAGGGCGAATAATCTGGTCATTGCTGAAATTTCTGTTTACACAGAATTCAGGCCAGCACAGCCCTCAAACCTCAAGTATCAAAACAAGGACTTGTGTGCATGAAGAAAAGATGATTCAAGGTGGGAAATGCTTGGGTTTAGACAACGAAACTGAGTGGTACTCCACACTCAAGATTGCAAAAAAAAGGCCAATATTGAGTGTGTTTTCCATAAGAACAAGAGATAGTTAATGAAAACCAATAAGATCCACAAAGAATCAACTCTTCTCAAAGAAGAGGGTGGCGGCCGAAGCGACCATATAGGAGTGTGGTATGACACTGATGTCTACGCACTTCTATTCTTGTAGATAATTGTTGGGCCTCCAAGTGCAGAGGTTTGTAGAACAGCAGCAAGTTTTCCCTTAAGTGGATTACCCAAGGTTTATCGAACTCAGGGAGGAAGTGGTCAAAGGTATTCCCTCTCAAGCAACCCTGCAATCAAGATACAAGAAGTCTCCTGTGTCCCCAACACACCCAATACACTTGTCAGGTGTATAGGTGCACTAGTTCGGTGAAGAGATAGTGAAATACAAGTGGTATGGATAATTATAAGTGGTAACGGTGATAGAAAATAGCTTGATGGCGTGGAAGAGACTAAAAGCAAACTGAAATAAAGATGGAAGCAAGCAAACATGTAACAAATCTAATTGCAAACGGTGTTTCAATGTTTAGAAACAAGGCCTAGGGATCATACTTTCACTACTGAACACTCTCTCATATAAATATCTTCTCTTTATGATACTACTCCTAACTACTCTCCGGTTGGACACTCTAATCCATGGTAGGGCTATAACAGCACACCTCAAAGTAAGCCTTTCCCATCTAGAAAACCCCACACTGTCACCTTGAGCACTAGATGGTTCCAACAAACACCACAATTTCATAGAGACATCCAACTCCAAATATAACTCATAACAAGTATTTGTAATCTCTAGCCTAAGTGCCACCATGGTGTGCACGCTGTCACTTCCACACACATGGGGAGAGCAGAGATCTATTAAAGCACTTGAGTAGCAAGGTAGATCTACTTGATTACAAAGCTCATGATCACAATATGATCATGCATAGAGAAAGGGATGAACACATAGGTACCGGTAGAACCCTTAGCCTCGAGAGAGAACTACTCCCTCCTCATCATGGGAATCAGCAATGGTGATGGAGATGGCGGTGGAGAACGATGGAGATGGCTCCGGGGGAACTTCCCTGTCCCAGAAGGGTGCCGGAGCAGAGACTTTATGTCCCCCGAATCTCCCCTTTGGTGGCGGCGGCGCTGTGGAACTTTTCGTGGATGGAGGCTTGATGATTTAGGGTTTATGCATCGGGAGGAATATATAGGCGAAAGGGCAAAGTCGGTGGAGGCCGGAGGGGCCCACACCACCTAGTGGCGCGGCCAAGGGGGACCCACGCCACCCTATTGTGTGGCTGGCCCCTGACCCCTCTCCGTCTCGTCTTCTAGTTCCGTGTTCCCCCCGGTGAAATATTGACTTTGGCTTTTGTCCCATCCAATTCCGAGAATATTCATTTTCTGACTTTCTAGAACCAAAAACAGCAGAAAACAGGCAACTGGCACTGTGGCATCTTGTTAATAGGTTAGTCCAAGAAATCATATGAAAAGTACTCCAAAGTGTGGACAAAACATAAGAAAGTAGATAAAACCAAGCATGGAACATCAAAAATTATAGATACATTTGCAATGTATCAACATCCCTACTCGTCCTTGAGTAGGTAAGTGATAAAAAGAAAGAATAATTTTTGAGGTGACATGCACCATCATAAACTTGATCAAAGTATTTGTAACATTGATAGCTGGGATCATAGTACTTCGGCATAGCATGAAAGATATAGTTCTAACAATAAGGCAAAACAACTATGTTGCAACATGAAAGGATACAAACAAAAGATTCATGAATAACAATGCTTTGCAAGACGTTTGTTTGTTTCACATAAAGAAAGCATAGCATAGTGTCATTCGGCTTGTCCCTCATAGCATAGGACACCTTCAAAGTTCATAAGAGTGACTAGATACAAATAGTTTAAAACAAGCAATATCAAAGCTATGCATCAATCAACAAGTCTTGGGACAATGCACATAGAACTAAGAATGGCCACTATGCTCTCAAATTAGGTGCATAAAGATAGAAAGTGGAGACTCAACATAAAAGTAAAAGAAAGGCCTTCATAGAAGGAAGTAGGGATTCAAGTTTCATAAAGAGCTTCCAAAAATTATGGTACTTTTTAGCTTTCAGCTCTCATTGCCCCTATCATAAGCATCTTTAAGGTGATTAAGGTTAAAGTGACACAACTAAGAGGATATGCTTGACAAGTTATAAGCCGAAATCTCATGCCCCTTACTTACAAAGACCGAACCTCATGCTACTCAACTTTAGTCACAAGTAAGCTCTTGTCATTGTAAGTACATATGTATCATAAAGAACCGCCAACGGGGTACCCCTTGCACATGATACATGAGCTCTCCCATAATCAAAATGACAAGGCAAGCAGACAATGAGCATCTCAGCGATCTTTTTATTTGCTATTTGCATAGGTTTTTATTGAGGATGCTTCATAGAGTGCTCATTATGGTGATGCTGCAAGTTTCCACCATGATTAAGCATGGCTTAGGCTAGCAGCCCAGGCGTTTCTCTAACACACATACAAACTCCATGATCTTACAAGTTCCACTTTTATTTCACACCGTCGGGATCCATAGGCAAAAGAACATGATATCAACGGGGTACAAAGTACAGGTGCAATGTTGAAAGCGTTCCCCATGAGACATGGTTCTGCTAACTTCAACTTATAAAGCGCAAGCATATACGCAACAAAGAAGGACCCAATGGTTCAAGTTTATTAAGTGCAAGAAAAGTAAAGTGTGCCATCAAGTTCGTGCGAGCTTTAATCACTAGTTTTCTCATAACAAGTTTAATTTGGAAGATAGACAAAAACATGAATATACATGGAATATCATATGCTAGTAGGTAGGTATGGTGGACTCTTTGTAATAACTTGGTTTAGGGAATTGGATGCATGAGTGGAACTCATACTTGGTTGTGGAGGCTAGCAAAAGACTGGGAGCGACAAACTACGAGAGCAATAATGGCCATAATCATGTAGAGCGACAAAACATATTGATCAAAGCATAAAGTGATACTACAAGTTGAAAACTAAAGGATCATAAAGGCTATGGTGACTTGAGATAGTCATAACATGGTGTGAGCATGCGCCAAGTCAACCCAAATAAAGCATCAAAGGAGAATACCACAATACTATGCTTTAATATGCTAAAACAACGCATGATTCATCCAAGGCACATTAAGCAATCTCAATTGTTTATAACAAGTTATGCTACAGCAAATAATACTAAGCATAAATCCAAAACAATATCGAGCATGGTATGACAGAGCATAGGCCACAGTCAAAAACGAGCTCTTTTTACTACATAAGCATGAACTTTCCTACTCTTTTCCAAACCAAACCAAACTATTTGCAAACCAATTTATTCAGAAAACTAATAAAACCAAGCAAACTAAAAACCAAAACGAAAACGAAAAAGAAGACGCTCCAAGAACAACACAACTGTGCATGAAACAATAAAAATGAAACGTTTGGAAGAAACCTGAGATTTTTATTGATGAAGAAGGGGATGCCCTTGTACTTCTTGAGTATTTCTTGGGTGACACGCGTGTCATCCCCAAGCTTGAGCTTTAGTCCATCCTTCATCTCATCACTCATTCCTTCCATACACCTGAAATTTTTCCTTCATATAAAACTTCACACAATATTTATTATCAACATTAGTGCACTCAAGATAATAAGTCTTTAGGTTCATTTCTAACACCAATAAACTTTCATTAAAACACTAGCTACTGTAGCACTTCCATAAAAAATCTCAATTCCCCAAAAGAACTCAAAAAGGAACCAACAAGAAGCAAATGCAGAAAATGGCAGAAATCAGTCAAAATAGACCAGCATGTAAAGACGAATTTTTTCGAAGACCTTCAGTTGCTCAAATCAAAAAGTGTTGAACTAACGAAAGTTAGATAACAACCTGGGTCAGAAGAACAAAAATTCACACCTCAAAAGGATGTACAGATATTGTACACGAATTTTTACGGTGAAGCATAGAAATCTATTTCGGGACAGCAACTTTCCCAATCATTACTTCTCTCTCATTAGAGGTTACTCTTGGCACAAAAAGAAAATAAAAAGGATAAGGAGCGGTTATTACTGAAGTAATAACTTCCAAGAATCAACTAAAACTTTTGGATTATCTCCCAATAAGTACTTTTCTTTAACGCCTTTAAGTTAGGCATGATAGTTTGAGAAGATGCTCACATAAGAAATATGAATTGAAGTAAAAGAGAGCATCAAGAAGCAAATTCAAAATACATTTAAGTCTAACCCACTTCCTATGCATAAGAATATTCTAAATAAACAAGTCATGAAAGCACAAAGCAACAAGCATAGGAAAGAAAAACAAGTGCAACTTCAAGACTTTCAACATTAAGAGGGGAAACTTAATATTGTTGAGATGCATAAAACCATATTTCTCTCTCTCATAATAACTTTCAGTAGCATCATGAATAAAGTTAACAATATAACTATCGCATGAAACATTCTTATCATGAGCCACATGCATAAAAGAATTAATACTCCCCACATAAACATAGTCATTCTTATTAGTTGTAGTGGGAGCAAATTCAACAAAATAGCTATCATTATTATTCTCATTATCATAATCATCAAATATAGGAGGCATATTGTAATCATAATTAATTTTCTCCTCAATAGTAGGTGGACTGAAAATATCATATTCATCATTATAATCATCATATATTGGAGGTTTGGTATCATCATAAGCAAAATAGAATATCTATCCTCCAAAGCTGGGGAACTAAAAAGATCATTTTCATAAGAACTAGCTTCCCCAAGCTTAGACTTTTCCATAGCATTAGCAATAATGGTGTCCAAAGAATTTATACTAACAACATTGCTATTAGCATGCAAATAAAGTTCCATAGGTTTTTTAATTTTCTCATCAAACACTTCATGTCCTAACTCAAGATAAATACTATAAAGCTCTCTAATTTTTTTGTTGTTTTCCATTAAGCCTAACTAGTGAAAACAAGAAACAAAAAGACAAAATTGCAGAATCTAAAGGAAATAACTTCGAGCACTCACACCGGAGGATGTGAGTACCTTTTACCTTACCTCCCCGGCAACGGCGCCAGAAAATAGGTGTTTGCCGTGGGAGGTTCTTCTTATTTAATCCTCCGGTGTGAATACCTTTTACCTTACCTCCCCGGCAACGGTGCCAGAAAAATAGCTTGATGTCTACGCACTTCTATTCTTGTAGACAGTTGTTGGGCCTCCAAGTGCAGAGGTTTGTAGAACAGCAGCAAGTTTTCCCTTAAGTGGATTACCCAAGGTTTATCGAACTCATGGAGGAAGTGGTCAAAGGTATTCCCTCTCAAACAACCTTGCAATCAAGATACAAGAAGTCTCTTGTGACCCCAACACACCCAATACACTTGTCAGGTGTATAGGTGCACTAGTTCGGCTAAGAGATAGTGAAATACAAGTGGTATGGATAATTATAAGTGGTAACGGTGATAGAAAATAGCTTGATGGAGTGGAAGAGGCTAAAAGAAAACTGAAATAAAGATGGAAGCAAGCAAACATGTAACAAATCTAATTGCAAACGGTGTTTCAATGTTTAGAAACAAGGCCTAGGGATCATACTTTCACTACTGAACACTCTCTCATATAAATATCTTCTCTTTATGATACTACTCCTAACTACTCTCCGGTTGGACACTCTAATCCATGGTAGGGCTATAACAGCACACCTCAAAGTAAGCCTTTCCCATCTAGAAAACTCCTCACTGTCACCTTGAGCACTAGATGGTTCCAACAAACACCACAATTTCATAGAGACATCCAACTCCAAATATAACTCATAACAAGTATTTGTAATCTCTAGCCTAAGTGCCACCATGGTGTGCACGTTGTCACTTTCACACGCATGGGGAGAGTAGAGATATATTAAAGCACTTGAGTAGCAAGGTAGATCTACTTGATTACAAATCTCATGATCACAATATGATCATGCATAGAGAGAGAGATGAACACATAGCTACCGGTAGAACCCTTAGCCTCGAGAGAGAACTACTCCCTCCTCATCATGGGAATCAGCAATGGTGATGGAGATGGCGGTGGAGATCGATGGAGATGGCTCCGGGGGCACTTCCCCGTCCTGGCAGGGTGCCGGAAGAAAGACTTTCTGTCCCCCGAATCTCCCCTTTGGTGGCCACGGCGCTGCGGAACTTTTCGTGGCTGGATGCTTGATGATTTTGGGTTTATGCATCGGGAGGAATATATTGGCGAAAGGGCAAAGTCGGTGGAGGCCGGAGGGGCCCACACCACCTGGTGGCGCGGCCAAGGGGGACCCGCGCCACCCTATGGTGTGGCTGGCCCCTGGCCCCTCTCCGTCTCGTCCTCTGGTTCCGTGTTCCCCCGGTGAAATATTGACTTTGGCTTTTGTCCCGTCCAATTCTGAGAATATTCATTTTCTGACTTTCTGGAACCAAAAACAGCAGAAAACAGGCAACTGGCACAGTGGCATCTTGTTAATAGGTTAGTCCAAGAAATCATATGAAAAGTACTCCAAAGTGTGGACAAAACATAAGAAAGTAGATAAAATCAAGCATGGAACATCAAAAATTATAGATACATTTGCAATTTATCAGACACCGCGAAGGTATATCTTGGGTTGACGACCAATACTCTTCAATTAGGCTCACATATCACAAAATGACATTAAGAGAAATGATTTTTATTACTTTCGGCATTATGGGGGAGGGTTAGCCCAATCAATTAGGACCACACTCCCCCTATATCCATGCCTGCATCTAAACCAAATAAAGTTTAAGATATAGGTGTGTGTGCAAGAGGATCAAGTCAAGCTCCTTGAATCTATGATATTTAGCTAATTACTCAAATAGCAAAAACTTGCTTCATCAAAAGGATTCGTGAATATATCCGCAAGTTGATCCTTCGTGCTCACATAAGATAGCTTAATATCTCCAAGAGCAACATGATCTCTAATAAAATGATTGAGAATCTTAATATGCTTCGTTCTTGTATGTTGTACCGGATTGTAAGAAATTTTGATGGCACTTTCATTGTCACATAAAAGAGGCACTTTGTCACAGCAGACACCATGTTACTTTGAAGTTTGCCTCATCCATAACAAATAGTTCATGCACTTGCAGCAACCACATATTTAGCTTTGGTGGTGGAGAGAGATATATAGTTTTGATTCTTAGAAGACCAACATACCAAAGATCTGCCCAGAAATTGACATGCTTCAGAAGTTGATTTTCTATCATTCTTGTCACCGGTCCAATATGAATCTGTGTACCCGCATAGATATAAAGTTGAGCCTTTGGGATACCACAATCCATAGTTTGGGGAATGAACTATATATCGGATGATTCTCTTGACCACCATCGAGTGGCTTTCTTTAGGAGCTTCTTGATATCTTGCACAAACTCCTACACTCATCACAATATCGGGTCTAGATGCACAAAGGTAAAGCAAATATCTGATCATGACGGTATACCTTTTTATCCACATCTTTACCATTGGGATTTAATTCAAGATGGCATTTGGTTTGCATTGGTGTAGCAACACCATTGAGGTCCATCATATTGAATCTCTTGAGCATGTCTTGAATGTACTTTTCTTGATTTATGAAGGTTCCTTCTCTTTATTGCTTGAACTTCAATCCAAGAAAGAACCTTAATTCTCCCATCATAGACATCTCAAACCTTTCAGTCATAAGCTTCGGAAATTCATCATTAAAAGCTTTGTTAGTAGAGCCAAAAATAATGTCATCAACATATAATTGGCACACAAAAAGCTCCCCCTTAACCTTCACAGTAAAAAGAGTGGGGTCAATCTGCCCAACCTCAAAACCACGATCTAGCAACAACTCTTTAAGATGTTCGTACCACACACGTGGGGCTTGTTTAAGGCCATAGAGCGCCTTATCAAGTCCATATACATGGTTAGGGAAGTTGGGGTCCTCGAAGCCCGAGGGTCGCTTAACATAAACCAATTCATGCAATGGATTATTAAGAAATGCACTTTTAACAACCATTTGTTGTAATTTAAAATTATGACGCGCAACATATGCAACAAGGATACGGATAGACTCAAGGCGATCCACTAGAGCATAAGTTTTTCCGAAGCCAATGCCTTCCACTTGAGAGAAACCTTGAGCCACCAGCCTTTCCTTGTTTCTTACAACAATTCCATTCTCATCTTGCTTATTTTTGAATATCCACTTCGTGCCGATAACATTGCAGCATTCTTTGGGCTTCTCTACTAACTTCCAAATTTTGTTGCACTCGAAGTTGTTGAGTTCTTCATGCATAGTCAATACCCAATTCAGATCTTCAAGTGCTTCAAATACCTTTTTAGGTTCCACCATGGAGATATGAGGTTGATGGTCACTAAACTTTGCCAACTCTCTTCTTATGGACACCCTTCTTCTTAGATCACCGACCACTTTGTCAAGTGTGTGACCTCTGAGTTCCAGATTTCTTGCAGCTCGAGCTTTGCGACGAGTTTTGATTTCCTCATTGTTCCTTGGAGGAATATCTTCAACATTCTGGTCCTCGTCTTGACCAATAACATGACCTTCATCAATAACAGGTTCAACACTGGCATTAGGATGAGAGTTTTTCCCTTTGTCTTGATCACCAATAACTTTAGAAGGTTTCTATAGTTCTAGACTTGTAGGGCCAGATAATCCAGCTAAGGGAGAGGCCGCATAATTCGTCCTGGGAGTTTCACCTGAGTCTTCCATGTTGCTAGAATTTGAGGGAGTTGTAGGACCGGATGATCTAGCCATGTGGGAGGCTAGATTATCTAGCCTAGGACTTCCACCTTCAATAGAAGGTACATGATCTTCAGTATGTCGTTGGATAGGTGCACTACTGGCTTCAGCAGATAGTGCTCGTTGGCCTTGTGTAGATGAGGGATCCACTTGAGTAGAGCATTGTCCTTCCCGATCCTCCACAAAGGGTTCCTCAACAGGGCGGAAGAATGCCACACCCATTCTTATTATGGAATCTTGGGGGTATTTCAACATCTGTATAACAAACACCAACTTGCCCCACATGGGAGCCATCATTCTCCTCGAACACCACACTACAAGATCCTACAACAATTTAGGAGGCCTTATTGTAGACTCTATAAGTGTGGGATTTGGCATCATAACTAACAAAAATACCTTCTAAAGCCTTAGACTCAAATTTAGATAAACGAACTCCTTTTATGAGAAAGAAACACTTACAACTGAACACCTGGAAGTATTTCATAAGGTGTCTTGTCCAAGATCTTGTGGAGGTAGAGACGATTAGATGAGTGACATGCGGTGGATATAGCTTCAGGCTAGAAATTATAAGGAGACTTAAATTCAGCCAACCTGGATCTTGCCATATCCATTAAAGTCTGGTTCTTCCTCTCAGCTACACCATTTTGTTGAGGGGTATACACAGCAAAATATTGATGTCTTATCCCCTCTTCACTTAAAACTCGTTTAAGGTGTAGTTATTGAACTCGGGGCTGTTGTCGCTACTTATTGCCAATATGGGAACATTGTGTTATCGTTGAACCTCATTGGCAAAGTCGATGATGGTTTTTTGAGTCTCGCTCTTCAACTTGAAGAAGTAGACCCATGTGTACCTTGAGTAGTCATCAACAATTACCAGGAAATACTTCTTACCACCGAGATTTGCATGAGATGGAGGGCCAAAGAGATCCACGTGAAGGATCTCTAAGATCCTCTTAGAAGAAATAATGGTCTTCCTTTGATGGGGGAGAGTCATGCATTTTTCCGTCAACACAAGCCCTAAAAACATGATATTTGGCAAAGGAAACATTGTAGTTTAGTCCAAGAATGTGGACACCCTTGTGGATACTTTGCAAAGTTCTCATATTGACATGGTGAAAGGACAAGGATGTTGCCTAGAGGGGGGTGAATAGGTGATTTAAAACTTTTACGATAGGGCCTTAACAAAGGCGGAATTAAACTAGCATATACTTTGTCAAGCACAAAACCTATATATACTATGGTTCACCTATGTGCACCAACAACTTATGCTAAGCAAGACAAGCAACTAAGTGATAGCAATATATAAGACTTCAAGCACGAAGGCTATCACAAACTAAAGTGCATAAGTAAAGAGCTCAAGTATAGAGATAACCGAGGCACGTGGAGACAACGATGTTTTACCGAGTTCCTCCCAACAAGGGAGTACGTCTCGTTTGGAGAGCGGGTGGTTTCAAACCACCAACACCACAAAAGGCCTCCCTTGTTCTCCGTGAACCTCACCCCAAAGGGATCGTTCCACACTCCATTATCAGTGCACTTGTCGGTGGCAATCTGTAACCTTGCACAAACCTTGGGGCACTTCTCCACAACTTAATTGGAGGCTCCCAATAAACAAGCTTGGGGAAAGCTCCATAACTTAATTGGAGGCCCCAAGTAATCCACAAATGTGCAATACAACTAAATCATCTAGGGTTCCAAGAACCCAAGAGTAAAAAGCTTCTCACCTTGCACCTAATTGAATCCTCACCGAGAACTCAAACCGATGCACCAAATGCAATGGCAAGAACACAAGAAGTGCTCAAGTCCTTCACTCCCAAATTCCACCAAATATACAAAAGCTTATGGGGAATAAGAGAGGAAGAACAATGGAGGAAATCCACAAAAGGCTCCAAGATCTAGATCCCAAGATGTTCCCCTCACTTAGAGGAGAGATTGATTGGTGGAGTTGTAGATCTTGATCTCCTCTTTTAAATCCCTCAAGAATAATAGGATGGATTGAGGGATAGCAAGCTCAAGAAGGTCAACAATGGAGGGGAAAACTTGTAAGAATGGGTAGGTAACCATTGGGGGAGAAGGGCCCCGTATATAGGCCCTCTAAAATCCAACCGTTATAGTTCTAGAGCGTGCGGGCCAGATATTCCGGCCAGCTTCCGGGTGGTATCCGATTTGGACATCTGAATGACAACCAGACAACTGAAATATAAGATTTATGCATGATACCGGAGTGTCCGGCGTTTTCACCCCGGGCATTCCGGCCAAGGCAAAACTGACAGAAATAGCAATACAAAAACAAACATAACTTTTGCATCTAGACTCCAATTTTGATGATCTTGCGCTCATTTTAAAGAGGGAAAAAGCTCTACAAGATCATGCAGGGAACCATAATAGTACAGAAAGGAGGATAGAACCAAATGATGAAAGGTTTAACATGTCTATACAAGACAACCGGTAAAACCTCCGATATTAAAAAAGCAATAGAGAATGCATATGAAATCCATTTTCGAAGAACTTGAGCTTGTCATGAAGATTAACACAAGCTCTAAATCCTCTCATGGATAAGAACCAAATAAGAACCAAGAAAGATGATACCAAGTATGCAAATGTTTGAGCTCTCTCCAAAGGATATGACCAAGTTACTCACTCGAGACCCCCTCTTGATAGTATGGCTATCTATCCTATAAATCGGTCTCTACAAATAACACCATGATATCGGTAAGAAGGAAACCCGATAAACAACATACCTTTTCCTTGTGCATATTCCACTTGATCTTGATGACAACGATCTTGTCTACCTCAAGATGGAACACCTTTCTTAATTCCTCTAACTTGGTGAAGTATTGCAAACTGCTCCCTCATACTCCACTATGGTAGAGCTTCTCTTTTGGGAAAATCTTGGCATATCCATGAACACCATAGGATGACAAGCTTCAAGAAAATGAACCTTCGAGATGGCTCACTTTAACCTGCACTTCATTTCTTCTTTCTTCATCATGTTGGTGTCTTGAAGGTACACAAGAGATATCACACCATCTTATTCTTTAAGACACACCTGCCATAGACTCAACTCTCACATGACCAATCTTTGGATCACTCCTTGAACATCTTGGTCATCACTTGGTCTTATTCATATTCTTGTTCTCCCAACCTTGAAGCCTACATATGGTTCAAGCATTGCCTATGGACAAATCCTATAGGTAAAACTCAATGCAAACATATGTCCATAAAGATTGTCATTAATTACCAAAACCACACATGGGGCACACATGCACTTTCACATGGGCTAGTCGGTGATGCCATAGCGAACCCACATCGGCCTTTCTAAATAGGCACATCATACCTATAGTTGTTTTCCCTGAAAAGTCCACCACATACAAGTCATTTTTTAGTACCCAACGAAAGTAACCTTAAGAGACTTGCTCCACAAGAGTACCATATTATAATCATCAATGAAAATAGCAAAGTCCATCTTACCAAGGGTACGAACTGAAAGTAAATTATAACTAAGGGTCTCAACAAGCATAACGTCCACGAGAGAGATATCTTGGGCAACCACAACCTTGCCAAGACCGAATACCTTTGATTTTGACTTATCACCATAGGATACGATTATTTGATCGTGATTAGTCCTCATCTTCGTGATGATCTCCTTGATTCTGGTCATATGACTTGTGCATCCACTATCAAGCACCCATTTCGACCCACCGGAAGCATAGCCCTAGAAGAAATCAATTCTTGGTTTTAGGTACCCATTTTTCAATGGGTACTCTTTTGTTAGCAACAAGGGTCTTAGGAACCCAAATAGACCAAGCAATATAACCATCGAAAGGTCCAACATATCTAGCATAAACATCACCATAATAATCACAAAACAAAACATAATTGGGGTTAGTGATTCCTACAAAACCATCATGACTAGTTTTGTTCTTCGTGATGTCATTTCCTACAGTGGTGCTTGTCTTAGCTTGAGTCGTCTTGACCTTCTTGTTGTCATTGTTATTCTTCTTCTTTGTCTTAGAGACATATCCAAGTCTCTCTTTCCCATTATTTGACCTTTGCTTACTCAAGTGGTCATCAAGCACTTCCTTACCTTTCGGAAGAGATGACTTGGCAAGCTCGTTCTTCAATCCAGCATTTTGCTCAAGGATATCTTCATGATCACACAAAGAAGTACAGGTGCTAGGAACATCATATTTGGCTAGACGAGTTTGGAGCTGATCATGAGACTTGTTCAGAATAGAGTGCTCGCTCTTCAAAGTCTTGTGGGCAATGTCAAGTTTCTCTAATTCCTCGGTGAGTCTAGCATGGGCAACCCCAAATTCAATCTTTTCCTTTTTAAGTTTTCTTTCCTTAGCTATAACAGGATTACGTTATTTTATAAGTTTCACAAAAATGTCATCATGTGACTCCTCTAGAGATTCTAGTTTCTCCTCAAGGGAAGCTCTAAGCTCTTCCTCTTCTTCTAGAGCATTTTCAAGGATGCTATTTCAAGAGCATCCTATCTTTCAATCCTACCTTTTTATTCAAGAAGGTCAAAGTTGACCCATGAGGGCCTCAAAATGCATATTGTGTTCATATTGCAAGTTAGTGATGTAATAATTCAAAGCAATAACCTCTTCTTTTACCTTAAGACTAGTAGGATCATCTAATTCAACATTCATAGTAGTCTTAGCAAAATAAGTGATAGAAGGTGATACCTCGGAAGCCCTTACCATGAGGCAATTAATGTCCTTGTGGACTTGCTGGAACTGTATAACTTTCTTGATTATTACCGGTTCTGCGAGTCCTTATAAATTTTGTACAAAAATATGAATTGAGGGACGCTGTATCATCTTGATAATGTCATTGTTTGGGGGTTAAATTGATGGGTTCGTAGCATGGAAAACAAAAAAATTCTACCGCAAGAACGAACAAAACCCAGATCTAATCTAGATAAAAGCCAAGATCTAATCTATTAGACATGTGCAACGAGATAGAAAGGAACTAACCCTCGTAGATCCGAAAGCGTTAACGAGATTAGATCTCGTGGTTGATGTAGTCGATCACTTGCCGATCTCAAGATCGTGTGGACGATCCTTCCGGCGTCGTGTTCCAGCAGCGCTTCCGCAGTCGGTCAAGTGGACGATCCTTTCGGCGCCACGATTCGGCAGCGCTTCCGCAGTCGGTCACACGTGCGGAGTCGAAGCAGACCTTCCTCTCCCCGTTCCAGCGAGCAGCGGAGGTAGTAGATCTTCTCCACGGAATCCCAGTAGCACGACGGCGTGGTGGTGGTGGTGGAGTAGAGAATTCTGCAGGGCTTTGCCTATGCCTGTGCAGAAGAAAGGTGGAGGAGAGAGGCGGCAGAGATTGGGTGTTATGGGAGCAGGGGTGGAGGGGGCGCCCCTGCCCCTCTATTTAAGGGGGGTGAGGCGCCATGGGAGGGGGAGTCCTTGTAGGACTCCCATTCCCTCTAGGCCGGCGGATTGGGGAGTGGGGGGAGGAGTCCTCCTCCCCCACGACTCCTAGTCTTGACCCACCAGGCCTCCTTGATCCCTTCCTTGGTTTTCAAGCAAACTCCAAGAAACCTTCCAGAACCTTCCGGAACATTCCGAAACCTTCTAGAACCCTCATACAAATACTCCGGAACATTTCCTAACTCAGAAAATGATCCCCAATATATGAATCTTATTCTCCGGACCATTCCGGATCTCCTCGTGATGTCCCGAATCCAATCCGAGAATCCGAACAACATTCGGTCTCCAACGCACATTCTGTATCTACTTAAAACAACTTCGAACCTTAAGTGTGTCACCCTACGGTTCGTAAATATGTAGACATGACAGAGACACATCTCCTATCAATAACCATCAGCGGGACCTGGAGATCCATAATGGCTCCCACATACTCAACGATGACTTCGCGATCGATTGAACCACTTACATACGAAACCAATTCCCTTTGTCTCGCGATACTATACTTATCCGAGGTTTGATCGTTGGTATCTTCATACCTAGTTCTACCTCGTTACTGATAAGTACTCTTTACTCGTTCCGTGATATGTCATCCCTTGTGACCTAGTCACATGCTTGCAAGATAACTAGATGCCATTCCACCGAGAGGGCCCAGAGCATATCTATCCGTCGTATGGATGGACAAATCCCAATCTTGGTTCATGCGCTTCAACACATACTTTCAGAATACCCAATGACACCTTTATGACCACCCAGTTACGAAGCGGTGTTTGATGTTATCAAAGTATCCATCCGGTGATGGTGATTAACATAACCTCATGGTCGAAGGATTAGGTTACTATGTATTTTAAAGCTTATAGCAAACGAACTTAATGACTTGATCTTATGCTATGCTTACTACGGGTGTTTGTCCATCACATCATTCTCCTAATGATATGATCTTGTTATTAACGACATCCAATGTCCATGATCAGGAAACCATGATCATCCATTAATCAACAAGCTAGTTTAACAAGGGGCTTACTAGGGACTCTTTTATGTTTACAAAACACACAAGTATTAGTGTTTCCTAATAATACAATTATAGCATGGAATGTAAACATTTATCATAAATATAAAGATATAATAATAACCACTTTATTATTGCCTCTTGGGCATATCTCCAACAGTCTCCCACTTGCACTAGAGTCAATAATCTAGTTAAAAACTTGTGCATTCAACACCTATGGCTTTCTGGTGTTGTATAGACACTATTGCTAGTGGTAAACATAATCTTCGGATCTGACACTTCCAGGTCCGTGTGTATTTGCATGTCCTTGCGTCTCTACGCATTACTCATTCTCCAATGAGATGGCATTTATAAATTTGGTCCTTTCGTGAGACCTTTAGTTCCTTCGGCTCAAAATATTTTGATATTATTGTCACACAATATATCTTCATAGTATTAGCCCACTTTGAACCACACCTAGTTTGATAACAAACTACTTAACACAAATGCCCTGCTTTGCTGCTACTATAGCAGTTTATATACTTAGCCTTTTGTTGTAGTATCCGTCACAATATCTCAACTTTGGAACTCATCCAAATCCATCATGGAACATCCTTTCCATTATATTGTGCTACCCATAGTCTAAATTGAGATAAATTTAATTTGTATCTTGTGACAAAAACTAGTATCAATGTAACACTTTACAATGAACTACCTTTAACTATTTGTCACTTATACATGATATATTCTTAGTTCTTCCAAAGCTCATAAGAATATCTTTACTATTGTCCAATGATCATCTTATGAATCATTCTGGTATATGCTCATAACATTTAGAGCATAGGACATATCTGGATGTGTACATCTTAAAGAATGATTGATCAAAATATTCTTGCGATTTCACCAAGTGTCAAAACACTTGAATCTCGTGTCAACACACTCAAATCTTGATTCAGTCCTTTCTGTGCGTCAAGAACCTTTCTTGTTGTTTCCATATTGAACTCATTCAACATCTTATCTATGTACATTTGGCAAAACCATATTAGCGCCTCAATCTATCCATATAGACATTGATGCCTAATTCTTGAGTTATGCCTAAGTCTTTCATCGAAATGAAATTCTTAACCTGTGTCAATACAAGATACATCATTTCCAATCAACAATATGTCCTCTACATAATGTATTAGAAATATGTCTCAGCGATCCCACTTAATTTCTTGCAAATGCAAGCATATTCATCATCTCCGATGAATTTAAACTCTTTTAACAGTTTCATCATGGTGAAGATTCCAACTCCGCTATGCTTACTTCAACCATTGAAGTTTTGCATACTCTTTTAGCATCCTTTGAATTAACAAAACCCTTTGGATCGTGTCATTTACACGTCCTAGGTAACCATTCTATTAGAAGAACTTGTTTTGTTTGTTTAACTACCATATACCAAAATATATGTAGTGGTTGCTACATTAATCCGTCCAGACTAAATATCGCTATGAAAGATCAAATCTTATCATAGTCAATTCCTTGAACATTGTCATAAACTCTTTCCGACATGTCGACTATTTCATAGATTTGAAACATCCATGTCTATTTCTTTATAGATCCAAACACGACCGATAGGCTTCACGCCTTTCCGGAGGGTCTTCTAAGTTCAGAAACTTGATTTCTCATGTATGGATACTATCACGGATTCCATGACTTCTAGTCATTTTATGGAGTCAGGGCCCATCATCGCTTCTTTGCATGTAGTCGGTTCATCATTGTCAAAACAATAACGACTTGCTTATCAAATCTTACTATTTGATTCTTACCGACCCACATGGTTCTATAGGAACTCTAACCTCCGAGATCACACCTTTTGTAATCACGAGAGCCATGAGCATTGTGGCCGTCACCGGGACACTTTCCGGCGCTGCGCTACTTAGCACATATAGCTAAGGTTCAACAACCTTATCAAAGTTCTATTGTCATCCCACTTAACTTTTCACGAAAATTTCCTTCTCAAGAAACTTGACGTTCCAAGTAACAAACTCTTTTGTCCTCAGTGTTATGGAGAAATTCCCAACAAATTCTTTGGGATAACCTACAAAGACGTGCTTATCCGACTTTGGTTGTAAACATTTTACTTATGCATAACATACCAAAATTTAAGAAAAGACAATTCGGGTTTTATCCCAAACCATGACTTATATGGTGTCATTTCAACGGATCACGATGGAGCCCCTTTTTAGTGTAAAAGCGGTAGTCACTAAAGCTTTAATCTTTAAAAACATAATGGCAGTTTTAAAAAATGACACCCTTGATCTTACCATCTCAAACATGGTTTGATTTCATCTCTCGAATATGCCATACTCCTATGGTTTATCGGGAAATGCAAATCCATAGAACGATTCCTCAAATCTTAGGTGTTTTGCTAAACTTGTAACTCAAACATCTTTCTTTATGATCCAATCATAAACTCTTTTATTTTCTTGTTACAATGATTTTCCACTTCATCTTGAAAGTCTTTGAACATTTTTCAAATGTTTCATACTTCTTCCTTATTGAGTAAGTACATACATATACTCACTCAAATCTTCGGAGAAAGCATATGAAGTTGAAATCCATCGCCCACGACTACACATAATGGACTATATACATCAATATGTATAAATTCCAATCAGTTAGTCGTCCGTTCCTCTTTTGGCCTACGAACGGAGTTTTAATTATCTCCAGGAAAGTATCACAAGCGTCATTTGATCCAAATCAAAGACTCCAAAAGTTCCATCAACATGGAGTTTCTTCATGTTTTCTTTCAAATATAATTTAAACGGCGATGTCACTTCGCAAGTGATCTTTCAATCATTTGTCTTGTGACATTTTAGCATTAGTTTTATGGTCGTTATTTCTCCAACCAGACTTGTATTTCATCCATCTATTATGAATACGGTAATTATTTGAACAACCTTTTGTCGTCATAATACCTGATCAAAATAACAATTATTGAAACAAATCTTGAAGTCAAGCTTTGATGTTAACAAGCAATACAACAACCATTTGTTTGTTTTCGATGAACATCATCACATATTCTCTTGCTAGTTACTTAGGCCATTGCAGTTCATGAATTATGTTGTCCTGTATGACACTTCATACCAACCAATTCGGTATCCAATACCTAAGAACCACATTGTTTAACAAGCAAGGAATACAACCATAACATGTATATCTTCTATATGCCCACGTTGGACATCTCCAATCTTATAATTTTTGCCAAATATTTTTATAGATTTTCTTTCAGCAATTCCTTTTCTTTTAAAAGAATTTATCAACATCAAGAGTGGTGTCATCAACATGACACATGGTACAAAGCGTATATAGTCAACTACTAATACCTTTGGACTTGCACTTTGAGGTGGATCACCATCATCAAATGTTTGGTGTTCTTTCAAAAATCCATTCTTTAGTAATCTTTTAGTGTAGTAAACATTTTACTTACATCTTCTATTCATCCTTATCATGACAACTTTCATGATCAAGCTGCTATAGCTTATAAAGGTGAATTGCGAGTATAATGTTTCTTTTTCAAAACCTTTGGAGGATTAGGACGACTAGCGTCTCCAACCTTCACAAATTCTCATCAAATATGAGGACGTATACTCTATCATGTTGTAACCAACATATTGTTTTAGATATCGCAATACCTTTCACATATGATGGTTTCTGAAACATTGCTTTCAGCTCTTAGATAAACTTGATATTAAAAATAATCTTTTGAGTATCAAGAATCATGGAGGCAAACATGATACTTTAGATACTAACATTGGAATTCTTACTCTTGATTTAATACTACTTATTAAACTTTATGGAGTAAATAGAGTTTGCGGAAAGTTTGCAATAGGACTTATAAACTTTAAATTGACATTCAAAACAATACGATACCAGTTCGTAAAGTAAATATCCAGAATTTCTATAGTTCCACTATCTCAACTATAACTAAGCGTAAGGTGGTGAACGGATGCCAATGACTACAACAAACTATGCAAATTCACTTTGATTGTGTTTATGATAAATTGAGTTCGACTAATCCAAATTACAAATGAACTCCCACTCAAAACAACATCCCTCGAGTTGTTTTAGTGATTACACGAACCAAATCCACTACACCAAGTCCGATCATCACGTGAGATGATGTAGCTTTAAAGGCGAACAATCAACATGTTCATCATATCATCCATATGACTCATGCTTTACCTTTCGGTATTCCGTGTTCCGAGACCATGTCTGTACATGCTAGGCTCGTCAAGGTTAACCTTAGTTTCCACATGTGCAAATCTGGCTTGCACCCGTTGTATGCACACGTAGAGTCTATCACACCCGATCATCACGAGATGCTTCGAAACGACGAGTCGTAGCAACGGTGCCAACTAAGGATGAACACTTTATTACTTGATATTTAGTGAGAGGGATCATCTTATAATGCTACCGTCGCGATCTAAGCAATACAAGATGCATAAAGGATTAACATCACAGGCAATTCATAATAAGTGTGATATGATATGGCCCTTTCTTCTTGCGCCTTTGATCTCCATCTCCAAAGCACGAACATGATCTCCATCATCACCAGCATTGCGTCAAGGTCAGTGGCGCCGCTTCATGGTTGTCCATCATCACTAGTAACTATTACAACTACTTGGAATAAAGCTATTACAAGATGAATAGACATGCAGGTCTTAACAGAATTAAAAGACAACCATTAGGCTCCTGCCGGTTGCCATATTACAACAAGGATCATTGCATACATCAAATATAATCATAATCACATGATGGCCATATCACATCACAAAACCCCTGCAAAAATAAGTTAGACGCCTCTAATTTTCTTTGCATGTTTTACGTGGTTTGGGGCTTTCGCATAAGACCGATCTTACCTACGAACAAGAATCACAACGTTGATACAAGTGTTGTCAGATGCTCATTGTAAATTGAATCTTAACTATGGTGGGAGAGACAGACACCCGCAAAGCCACTTGTGCAAAGCAAGTTGCATGTCAAGCGTGGAGCAAGTCTCATGTGCGATGACATGTAATGTTAGCCCGAGCCGCTTCATCCCACCATGCCGCAAGATGCAAAGTACACGCTAAGACACCGACAACAAAAGCATCAACGCCCACAAAAACATTGTGTTCTACTCGTGCAACAGATCTACGCATAGATACGGCTCTGATACCACTAATGGGTTCGTAGCATGGAAAACAAAAAATTTCTACCGCAAGAACGAACAAAACCCAGATCTAATCTAGATAAAAGCCAAGATCTAATCTATTAGACATGTGCAACGAGATAGAAAGGAACTAACCCTCGTAGATCCGAAAGCATTAACGAGATTAGATCTCGTGGTTGATGTAGTCGATCACTTGCCGATCTCAAGATCGTGTGGACGATCCTTCCGGCGTCGTGTTCCAGCAGCGCTTCCGCAGTCGGTCAAGTGGACGATCCTTCCGGCGCCGCGATTCGGCAGCGCTTCTGCAGTCGGTCACACGTGCGGAGTCGAAGCAGACCTTCCTCTCCCCGTTCCAGCGAGCAGCGGAGGTAGTAGATCTTCTCCACGGAATCCCAGCAGCACGACGGCGTGGTGGTGGTGGTGGAGTAGAGAATTCTGCAGGGCTTCGCCTATGCCTGTGCAGAAGAAAGGTGGAGGAGAGAGGCGGCAGAGATTGGGTGTTATGGGAGCAGGGGTGGAGGGGGCGCCCCTGCCCCTCTATTTAAGGGGGTGAGGCGCCATGGGAGGGGGAGTCCTTGTAGGACTCCCCTTCCCTCTAGGCCGGCAGATTGGGGAGTGGGGGGAGGAGTCCTCCTCCCCCACGACTCCTAGTCTTGACCCACCAGGACTCCTTGATCCCTTCCTTGGTTTTCAAGCAAACTCCAAGAAACCTTCCGGAACATTCCGAAACCTTCTAGAACCCTCAAGCAAATACTCCAAAACATTTCCTAACTCAGAAAATGATCCCCAATATATGAATCTTATTCTCTGGACCATTCCGGATCTCCTCGTGATGTCCCGAATCCAATCCGAGACTCCGAACAACATTCGGTCTCCAACGCACATTCCATATCTACTTAAAACAACTTCAAACCTTAAGTGTGTCACCCTACGGTTCGTAAATATGTAGACATGACAGAGACACATCTCCTATCAATAACCATCAGCGGGACCTGGAGATCCATAATGGCTCCCACATACTCAACGATGACTTCGCGATCGATTGAACCACTTACATACGAAACCAATTCCCTTTGTCTCGCGATACTATACTTATCCGAGGTTTGATCGTTGGTATCTTCATACCTAGTTCTACCTCGTTACTGATAAGTACTCTTTACTCGTTTCGTGATATGTCATCCCTTGTGACCTAGTCACATGCTTGCAAGATAACTAGATGCCATTCCACCGAGAGGGCCCAGAGCATATCTATCCGTCGTATGGATGGACAAATCCCAATCTTGGTTCATGCGCTTCAACACATACTTTCAGAATACCCAATGACACCTTTATGACCACCCAGTTATGAAGCGGTGTTTGATGTTATCAAAGTATCCATCCGGTGATGGTGATTAACATAACCTCATGGTCGAAGGATTAGGTTACTATGTATTTTAAAGCTTATAGCAAACGAACTTAATGATTTGATCTTATGCTATGCTTACTACGGGTGTTTGTCCATCACATCATTCTCCTAATGATATGATCTTGTTATTAACGACATCCAATGTCCATGATCAGGAAACCATGATCATCCATTAATCAACAAGCTAGTTTAACAAGAGGCTTACTAGGGACTCTTTTATGTTTACAAAACACACAAGTATTAGTGTTTCCTAATAATACAATTATAGCATGGAATGTAAACATTTATCATAAACATAAAGATATAATAATAACCACTTTATTATTGCCTCTTGGGCATATCTCCAACATAAATCTATAAGCACAAGTACTCATGTTGTGTGTACCTTCCATGTTGTTTCGTGATTCTTAAATTGCCCATGATGATATTTTGTATGTTTATACATCATCTTTGTGGTGATAGAAATTGTTGCAGTAACTGCGCAAGAGGGTAACTAACCAAAATTCTTCATGCTTATTGGTCGACTTTTATGTGCAATTTTCCTTTATCTGATGTAAACAAACTCATAACCCCAATGGCTTTGATTAACTCTTCAAATGGAAATTCGGCCCATGAGTCTGTTCGCTCATGGGCACCCGGCTTGAAGGTGTACACATGACAAACAAAGCGACAAAATAGGATGAGCGAAGATATAGGGAGAAAGACGACCCTTTTCTTCATAAGATTTAGGGTGGCAAAATATGTACGACATAGATGAAGATAGTAAAATGATAATACCAGAACAAAAGTATTCCATAGTGATTTTGATTCGACAGAGTGATTTGTTGTCTGTAGCAACGGATGGGCATTCAACTAGTGTACGTTAAATTTGAGCATAGCGTGTGTGTATGTGCTCTGCTATGTCTGCTTGTAACCATCATAAGCAACAAGTGGTTCTTCGCAGCCACCGGAACCAGTCGAGATTAGGAAGTGTGCCCTCATGGACTTCAGGTTGGTCTCGTATCTTCAGGAAGTATGCCCTCGGGAAGTGTGCCCTTGCATTGTGTTGTTGAAAATTGGTGCATGTTTTAAGACCACCCAACTCTTTTTAGAGTGATCCAAGTACACATGAGTTGTTTCTTTATGTGTTTGAAGGTTTCCCCGTTTGTGGGTTTAGCTAAGTTGTAGTCGTCAGATCCTTAGATTGCATTTCAGGTCGTAGTAAGTTGCATTTTTGGTTGTACTACTATTGTCCTCGAGATACAAGTTTTTGGTTGTCTTATTTGGCTGAGTTCAAACACTGCTATCTTTTGTTCCTTTACTTAAAAGATTGTAAGATGATGATGGCACACATTCTCGTTCTAGAGAACCAAGTTTTTTTATGGTCAAGCAGCCAATCACAGAAGCACCTGATGGGAATCAGGTGAGTAGTGTACCCTGTGTGGTGCACTGGTGCTAGAGCCTGAAGCGGGATGGTTGGAACACTGGTAGGTGTGGTGCATACATGAGAGCGATCGCTTCAATGTTCAAAAATAGAATCACACGATGTGTAGGCTTTCCGTTGTGGGCGAGTGTTGGATCGGACTATCTAGCCCGTGATTGCTCCATAGATGCTCACTTAAAATTTTGCACTACAACTTTCAAAATGAACTAAAAGTGAGATTACGGTGGGATCTGACTTGACACCCCACCGTGAACACCGTTCTAGACATGCATGGAAAATATATTAAATCGACTTAAGTCTCAATTTACACTAGAAATTATGAAATCAATTAGAAGTTGGATTTAGCAGGAATCGCACTTACATCTCAATTATTTTGAAGTTTACACTAAAGTAAACATACTTTATCACCATGAAAATTATAAGAACATTCCTGATAACCATCATATGACATGAGTATATAAGATATCTGATAGAGGAAAGACCTCCGAGGACAAAACCACGAGTACGGCAACCAGCTAGTATTGCCGTCCTCCTCCCGAGGCTGAGGGTACGGGATCTCCTCCACAACATCCGTCTTCAGATCGAAGACCAACCCCAGCACCTTGTCCTTAAGGCAGTGGGCCATGTAGTAGATACGATCCCCCTTGATCGCGGGGAACTCATTCGCGGGGAGCGCAAGGCATCGCCGTCGCCCAGGAAGAGCAAGTAGCCAGCGAGGTCTGCCACTCTGTCGCCTAACTGGAAGGAAAAAGTCTATTTAAAACTCTCAACTTGTAGTGCTCCGGCGGTTTGAACCCCTACGTCGAAATCCCTGTCGATTGTACCTTGAACTTTGCAATACTGGTCCAAATCGAACCCTAGAGTGTTTTGCCAAACAGGGATTGGTGACATGGCAAAGGGTTGGCCAAGATCGGTGCCCATGACATGCGCGAGCGAAGAAAGAAAACAGGCCCGGCCCAACAAAGCGAAGTGAGGCCAGCCCATTTAGCGTCAGTGTGTCTCAAGAGGGATGAAAACATGGGTCGTCGCCAGAGAAGCCCAGTCCTCATGCTCTCCGTTCTCCCCTGACTCTATACCTTCTCTAGCGATGGTAGTGGCGACGGCGGGTTGAACCTCGCGGCGGCGACGATCGAGGCGGCGCGAAGACGCAGCGTCGAGGCAGGTAACTTCATCGATTCTCTCCTTCAATGTCCTCCGAGATTAGCCTAGCATTAATTAGGGCTTGGTTTTGCCGCCAAATTTGGGGATTTTTTTGTACACGGAAAAGTTAGGTTTTTTGGCGCGATTTAGCCGATTATTCTCTCTTAGATGCCATTGCTCCTTTCTTATATGCTTGCGCAATTGTTTTTTCCAGTAAAATCATGGACCCAACAGAGATTCTGCTCGTTCGATTTCACTATGGAGGAGAGTTCGTCCACATTGGTCCAAACATGGACTATATTGGAGGAGATGAGGCTATGTGAGAGATAGAGAGGGACAAGCTCGCTCTGCATGAAGTGATAGGTTTTGCTAGGGATTATATTGCAGTGAAGGATTCCATGAAATATTACTTTCAGATTCCTGGCCAAAACATGGTCGATGGACTACTTTTACTGGGTGATGACAGCAGTTGTCTGAAGATGGTAGATTACATTGCACCTGGGGATGTTGCTGATGTGTTCATTGAGTACCATGGTGAAGATGACAGCCAAGACAGTAGTAGTGGGAGTGATTTTGAGAAAGAACTCTGCCAATTGAGTGATGATGATGTGCCAGATGTTGTTATTACAGAAGCAGAACCAGCTAAGTCAGACAATGATGTAATGGTAACTGATGATGCAGGTGTTGTGACCCGGGTTATGAGCAGCCCAGTAAAGAAGAAAGATAGGAATGCAAAGCTAGTAGTTGTTGTTGATGTGGACCAACTTCCTATATCACAGGTTCATGATCCTAGCCAGGCTACTGAAGAGAAAGAGCAGAACCAAGAACCATCTTATGAACCAATAACTATGGTACTACCTGATGATCCTGGTGAAGGTAATGATCAGGCTACTGCTGGTAATGTTGATTCAGATGGGGCTAGCACTGATTCAGAAGAGGATTTGGAATATGTTCCACATAGTGAGGACAGTGGAGAGGATTCAGAGGTGGTGGAGCTCAGGAGGCATGTCAGAAAGTTCAAGAAAAGGATGAGAGACACTAAGAGTTGGACTGGCAAAGATTGTATAGATGCAGTGCCAATTGATCTTATTTCCAACATGGAAGAGAAATTGGGAGGAGAAGAAGAGGACTGGAACTATGATTCATCTGATGAGGATTATAGCTATAGTTAAGATTCAGATGGGGAACAGATCAAGAGGAAGAGAAAATTCCCAAGGTATAAGACTGACACTGAAGTACCACACTTTGCATTGACCATGGTTTTCAGAAGCAAGAACCAGTTGGTCAAAGCATTGAAGAGATATGGGTTGATCACTAAGAGGAGCATAAAGTTTGCTAAATCTGAGAATGAAAGGATGAGAGCAGTCTGTGGGTGGCAAGGTTGTCCATGGCTTCTTTATGCAGCTAAGAGGTCCAGGACATCTAGGTTCCAGGTAATTACATTGAATGATGAGCATCAGTGTGCACCTAACAGATGCAATAAGTTAGTAACTGCAATGGTTATTGCACAGAGATATGAGCACTTCATATTAGCAAACCCCATGTGGAAGATTGAAATTATGAAGGCAATAGTTCTTAAGGACATGTTTGCTGATGTTTCTACTTCAAAGTGCAAGCATGCCAAAAGCATTGTCATGGACAAATTAATGTGTGGGATGAATAATGAGTACACTAGGGTCTTTGATTACAAGTTGGAACTGCTTAGAAGTAACCCAGGAAGTACTGTGGCTGTATGTTTGGACCAAAAAATCAGGGATCAACACATTTTCCAGAGTTACTATGTTTGTTTCAATGCACTTAAGGAAGGATTCAAGGCTGGTTGTAGAAAGGTCATAGGGCTTGATGGCGGTTTTTTCAAAGGGGCAATGAAAGGTGAGCTCCTTTGTGCAATAGCCAGAGATGCAAATAACCAGATGTATCCATTGGCTTGGGCAGTTGTTGAGCAAGAAACCAACTTAACATGGAAGTGGTTTGTTGGACTACTAATTAAAGACCTTGACATTAGGAATAATGGAGCTGGCTAGGTGTTTATCTCTGATCAACAGAAGGGCTTAATCAATGCTATGAAGGACTATCTCCCTGCTGCAGAGCATAGGATGTGTGCAAGACACATATATGCCAACTGGAGGAAGAAACATAGAGCTCATGACTGGCAGAAGAAGTTTTGGGTTGTTGCAAAAGCTTCTAACAGGCGGGATTTTAATTATTACAAAGCTAAACTTGCCCAGGAGACACCTGATGGGGTAAAAGACATGATGAAGACAGAGCCTGCCCATTGGGCTAGGGCATTTTTCCCTGTTGGTGCAAATTGTGAATCAGTTGATAATAACCTTTGTGAGTCCTTCAATCATGCAATAGTTGATGCAAGATTTTATCCAGTTATCTCCATGCTAGAGAAGATTAGGAAGAAGATACTTGTGAGGATACAAGAACAAAGGGAGAAGGGTGAGAAGATGACAGGGAAAATATGTCCTGCCATTTTTAAGAAGCTCAAGAAATTCATTGCAAGAACACAATGGCTGGAGGTGTTGTGGAATGGTGAAGATGGTTTTGAAGTAAAGCATATCAATGGAAGAGGCAAGCAATACACAGTTGATCTAGCCAAGAAAACATGCTCATGTGGTTATTTCCAATTAGCAGGTCATCCTTGCCATCATGCAATCAGTGCAATCTACAAGTGTAAGAAGGAAATAGATGATTATGTGGACCCTTGCTACTCCGTTGAGGTGTTTAGAAAAATATATTCTCATTGCTTGCTGCTTGTAGAAGGTGAGGAGATGTGGCCAGTGTCTGCTCACCCTAGGCCTCAAGCTCCTGGTTTTGTGAGAATGCCAGGCAGGCCTAAAAAGAATCACAGAAGAAGAGAAGAAACTGAGAAGCCAATGGGCAAGAAAATGAGCAAACATGGTACCATAATGAAGTGTTCTCTATGTGTAAACCCTGGACACAATAAGTCAGAGTGTAGTGCTAATCTAGAGAAAGGAAGGAAGAGAAATCCACATCTTACAAAGACTAGCAACAAAAAAGGTTCAGCAAAGGTATATGTCACTATACAACTAAATTGTTCACTTAGTTGTACACAACTTAATTGTTCACTAAATTGTTCTCTTAACTATTCAATTGCAGCAGCCAGAAGGTAGTGCAGCAACACCTAAACCTCCAGCACCACCTAAACCTCCAGCACCAAGAGCTTCTCAAGCTACAGCAACACCTAAACCTCCAGCAGCTACCAGGTTTAAACCACCTAGGAAAAGAGCTACAGCATCTGAAGCTGGTCCTTCTCAAGTTCATCCTGGAACATCTTCAAGCAGAGGAAGAAAGGGAAAAAAAGCCACCAGCTTCATCTTACAATACCTATTCCTTTTCACATGTAGTGGAAACTACTAGATGGTGTTGATGCACTGATTGCCAGGATTATGGTGTTCTTATTCAGGGTAATGTCCTTTTGATTTAGGATTATGTCCAGGATATATGTAATGACTACCAAATGATTATGTCCTTTTGCAAACTATCAACTACATTCTCTGTTCTTTTGGTTCAGTAGCTAATGTTCCATGTACAAGTCCTAGAAATTCAGTCATTTCAGAGTGTCAGTTGTGTTCTCTGTTCTTTTGGTTCAGTGATCAATTCATGTAGCCTCCATATTCTTGCAAAATTCAGTCATTTTAGAATTTGAAACATTACAAACAAAAGGCATACATTCTTGCAGTGATCAATTCATGCATTACATAGCTGCCATTACAACAGTTCACTTGCCCACTGAACCTGACACTAACTAGTTCACTGGAAGAACAACTTCCCTTCAACTAAACCTATCACAAACACAACTACCACGAGCATAAGGCTTTCATATTTGCACTTAATTGCAGCTAGTTGTTCATCCTTCTGCTTCAACTCAGCTTGTAGAGCCATGACCATGGCAGTTCCTTCTTCATCTGACTAAGGCTCATCCTTTTGTTCACCACGTAGCCTCCATACTTCATCTCTCAAATCACCAAGTAAATCGCTCAAAAACGAGGCAGAGCAGCATCATGCCATTCAACATACCCACATCCACGACCATTCTGTCCCACAGCGAATCAATCAGAGAAGAAGGAGGAAAATTGCAGCAAAAAAGAACAAAATTGATTGAGGGCAGTAGCTCACCATTGCATCGACGCGGGCGTAGTACCTTCTTCCTGGGTTTTGAGCACTCCATGAAATCCATCTCGGTGCCTTCCTCCACGGATTGCAATGGCAAAGCTTCTCCGGCTCGTAAGCCATTGGGTTCTCTCGATAGACCACCAGAGACCTCGATTCCGTTGCCCTCCTTCTTCCGGTGGCAGCACGGAAGCCTGGGCCCGAAGAACCACCGGAAGACATGGACATTCTCCTCTGCGCCGCCGCCACGCTGCCCCGACGAACCCTAATTGTATTCCCCTCCCTTCTATCTACCAAGCGCGCACCACTTCATCCCCACGCGATACGGTTATCCCACCTGCTCTGGCCCCACAACTGACAACTATCCCGGGCGATAGTTGCCACGTCAGCGACTTACCCCCTAAAACTACTCCAGGGTTCGATTTAGACTAGGATTGCAAAGTTCAGGGTACGATCGATAGGGATTTCGACGTAGGGGTTCAAACCGCCGGAGCACTACGAGTTCAGGGTTTAAAATAGACTTTTTCCGAACTGGAATGGCCAGTGGGGCGTCATAAACGGCATGTAGACCTCAATGCGAGACGGGTGGGGGCGGCCGAAGAGGATCACGATTAAGATTTGTCCGCTGCAGGCCACGACATGCATGGAGTGGATCAGCTTGTCGTTAGCCTGTGATTCAGGCACCCCGCACGCCAGGTGCGAGACCTGGAGGGGCGCGCCCAGGTTGAGGTCGCAGATGATGATGTCGAACGTCTCGGTGATGCAGTACATGATCCCCACGTGGAATTCAACGTTGTGGATTGCAAAGGCGAGTATGAGGCTAATCTCGCTCCAGGCAGCATCGTCGGGCCGCCAGAAGAAGAGGTTGTATGTGCCCGTACCTCTGCACTGGATCGCGACGACCATCCAGTCCGACGAAGCGAGCAGGTCGCCGGGGAGGAGGATCCGGGTGACAGGGCACAGGCGAGGGAGTGGGATCTCGGCGCTGGAGAGGGGCTCCCACAGCACGAGCCGCGTGGGGAACCCGATATCGTCCGACAGGATGAGCCAGCCGCGGCACGCGCCGCAGCAGTAGGGGAGACCAGGCGGCGGGGCGGCGGCCATGTCGACGTGCCGGACGCCGCGGAGGAGATGGAAGGAGTACTCGCCGAACAGGTGCCGTCCGTAGGCCCCCTGGCGGCCCGCGAGGACCCATGGGCGGTAGGCGGACATGGGAGAGATGGAGGCTCGCCAGTGGGCACATACCTGGAGAGCGTGGAGGTGGTCGGCGTCGGAGGCAAGGCGAGCCGAGACCTCTTTCAGAAGATCGGCGGGGAGGGAAGACCAGCCTCCGTCCATTGCGAGGAAAAGTTTAGGGGCGAAACCAGGTTTGGATTTCGGATTAATTTCCCTTGATTTCGGCTGATGGACTTTCATTTATATAGGCTCCAACATTTGCTGTTCATGACCGGCCCATAGCCGGCGAATTTTTTTCAAATAGCACATTTTTTTATTTAATTCCACAACTATCGCACGAATTTAAGATTTTACAGATCTAGGCATTTGTCGGTCACAGCGTCGCCGAATGCAACGAATCGACCACAGCCAGGCCGAATGGACCATTCGGCTGACACCAGCTGCAATCGGTTAGGGGCTAGCCGAATGACTCAGTCGGCCATGGTCAAGCCGAATGGATCTGGACCAATCGGCGAGGCTCTAGCCGAGTGCCCCTCTCGGCCAGGGGCAAGCCGAATGACTCAATCGGCCTGGCCCTCACTGATAGCACTAATCGGCCAGGCCGTGGCCAAATCCTGCATGATCAATGCATAACCAAGCGATTCGCCATAACCAATACATGCTTAAATCACTGCAAGCAGCACTAAACGAGATTAGTTTTTGGTTCCCGCCAGCCGATTCCTGCCATTATTTCTCGCCACGTGTTGCCACCATTTTTTCTCGCCATTATTTCCCGCCAGCCGATTCCTGCCACGTTTTTGCCGCCGTTTTTTCCTGCCTAGTCTTCCCATTGCCTCTATAAATTCAGGCACCGAGATGTTCTCTCTTCACCCAGTTTAGCTGTTCCTTCTCTTTCTCTCGCATTTCTTCTCCTGTACATCATGAGTGTGCCTTGTTCGGATCCAGAGTATCGGCCTAGGAAGATGAAAGATGCTAGGTTGCCACAAGGGGTGACACACGAGCGTTGTTGGTGCGGCCATCTCGCCAAGGTTAAGGAGTCGATCAATTTCTCCACCTGCATGGGCATGAAGTTTTTCATGTGTCCCAACTACGACGCAAGCCCGCCCCGACAAGCAAGTTCGTCGTACGAGAGGCCTCCGGTATGTTCCCATAGCATGGTTAATATCAACCATTCATGTTATCATGAGTTCTTTTATTCATTCCATTGATTTGCTTGTAGTCTCCTCCTCCACTTTGCAAGTGGTACCATTGGATTGACACCGAGCAGCCAGCCTGGGCCAAGAAAGAGTGTCATGACAGGAACCAAGCTGTGTGGGCTGCCTTCCATGAAGAGGAACGTGCTGAAAGGATGGCCGAAGAGGCAAAGAAGGAACAGGAGAGAGAAATGAAAGAATTCCAAGAAGAGAAAGCTCAAAACCGCGAGCTGAACAGGAAGAGAAGGGAGGAAGAGAATGCAATCCGCGAGCGCCAGGAAGAGGTGCGCAAGGAGGCCCGTGAGGTGGAAAGGAAGAGATTAAGAGAAAGAGATGCCGAGGCGCGGGCGGCAGAGGAACGTGGGAACAAGACCGGGAAATACCCGCGCTGGACTCAGGGAAGATAGACGTATGTCTCAGTACCGATGTATCTTAATTCATGTTGTAGTGTCCTGATGTAACTTTATTTCAGTTGTAGTGTCCCGATGTATCTTAATTTCAGTTGTAGTGTCTTGATGTATCTTAATTTCAGTTACAGTGTCTTGATGTAACTTACCTTCAGTTGTAGTGTCTTGATGTATCTTCATTTCAGTTATAGTGTTGTGATGTATCTTTAATTCAACATGTCAGACCAATGTTGCTTTCCATCAAAAAACATTCCCGCCAAAATGCTTCCTGCCAGAATGCTTCCCGCCAGAATGTTTCCCGCCATAATGTTTCCCGCCATAATGCTTCCCGCCAAAATATCTCCCGCCAAAATCTTTCCTGCCAAAATGCTTCCCGCCATAATGTTTCCAGCCAGATTTTTTCCCGCCAGAATGTTACCCTATAAAAAACCCTCCTCGCGCAGTTGTTTAAGCAGTAGCCACCCCGTTTTTAGCCAGTATGTTTCCCTACGATCGCAGTTTCGTGCCAGACATGTCCGTCGACCTTTTTCATTTGGCTAGGAACTTTAGGATAGACAACAATCCAGCCCCATTAGAGGAACTAATTGGTAGTGATTGTCTCCTCACTGAGTTGGGTGAGGGATTGCATAGAAAAGGCTGGCCGAAGAGGACTCCAGAGGAGATACGGCAAGAGCTACTTCGGATCAATGCTAGGTGGAGCAAGCAAAGATTCTCTAATGAAGGGGCAAGGTAGCAGAACATCACGCTCCCTTGGATTTGGATAGAAGAGAGTGAAGATGAAGATGATATATTCATGACGCCTGCCGTTGGGACTAAGTGGAGAGCTGAGTGGGACGAAACGCAGGCCAAGAAGAAGGGTAAAGGCAAGGCATCGTCAAAGGTTAAGGGCAAGCCATCATCGGACAAGGCATCGTCGAAGGGTAAGGGAAAGAAGAGCAATGACAAGCTAGAAGAGAGTGAAGATGAAGATGATATATTCATGACGCTTGCCGTTGGGACTAAGTGGAGATCTGAGTGGGACGAAAGGCAGGCCAAGAAGAAGGGTAAAGGCGAGGCATCGTCGAAGGTTAAGGGCAAGCCATCATCGGACGAGGCATCATCGAAGGGTAAGGGCAAGAAGAGCAATGACAAGCTAAAAGAGAGTGAAGATGAAGGTGATATATTCATGACGCCTGCCGTTGGGACTAACTGGAGAGCTGAGTGGGACGAAAGGCAGGCCAAGAAGAAGGGTAAAGACGAGGCATCGTCGAAGGGTAAGGGCAAGAAGAGCAGGACGTGAAGAAGGCATCACCGTAGGGATAGAACAATTCTCCCTTGTAGCTCGTGTGTGTATCTTAATTATCTCGTTTGTATCCTACTTATCTGTTTTAGTCGTTTGTTAGCGATCTCGACCAAGAAATGAATAACATTGCGAAATGTCTCACACATAGAAAAGGTGCATGTCTCACACATAGATAGACATATGTCTCATACATAGATAGATAGATATAGAAATGTCTCACACATAGAAAGGTGCATGTCTCACATATATATAGACATATGGCTGAGAGAGGTATCAGCGTCGTCGTCTGCCTTGACGCTCACGTGGTTGCTCTGGTTGCTCTGGTGGTGTCCAGCCGTACCTAATGGGCGCCCGAACGTTTCGAGGAGGAATCACTGAGCCATGCTCGTCGTACTGAGTCTCCTGTATGGGGGTCTGAAAAATGTTGATCCAACTGCTCTGTGTCATGAAGTCCTGAGTGTTGTGCTCCATCTCATGATCACTCGTCCACGCCGATCTAGAAAAAGATCCCTGATAGTCAGGCGTAGACCCAAAGGCTCCTGCATATGAATACCGAAGTATATAATAAATTGATATGATATGAAGCTAGTCTCGGTATTGTGTAAGACGCATACCCTGTGGCTGCGGCTGTGGACGAAAGCCGTAGTTCGGCGCGGGAGAGTGGCCAAAAGGTGGCTGTTGCTGCTGAGGCTGCCACAACGGACCTCCACCCTGAAAAGGTGGCTGCTGCTGCTGCCACCAGTCGAAAGAACTCTGCTGCTGCCACGACGAACCTCCAGGCTGGTCTAGAGGGGGAGGCCTCGGTGTTGCCTGTGGTGTAAGTCGTGGACGAGGAGACTGTCGTACGGGCGAGGGTGGACGTGGCTGTTGCTGGTGCTGCCTCTACTGCGTCGAGTGACGCGGAGGCCGCTGTGGTCCCGGCTGGTGAGCAACGTCCGAAGAGCGGGTGCACGTGAGAACTCCATGGATACGTCGGATCTTCTCCTCTAGGCGACTCAGCCAGGTCTGCTACTGCTTCCGTGGTATAAGCAGAGGTCCGGACGAAAGGGACCGTCTGTAATCAGCACTATCCGTCTCAAGATCGAGTAGCAACCGAGCCTGCAATTTGAACCACTAGGGTGAAAAATGGAATAGAAACTATCCCAAGTAGGTGCATAAGATGAAGACAATGTGTTACCGCGTGCTGTCTGCTGCCCGTAGTAGACTGGCTCGGATAACTATCCCAAGTAGCCGCGCTCGGCGTCGCCCCTGGGTCACTCTGTTGTGCGATGCATAGACGTGTGGCGCTCATGTAGTTTCGCAGATAGTGGTTGAACTCGTCCATATCAAACGGGGCATCCGAGTCCCAGACTCGTGTTGTTGCGTTGTTCCACTCCTCTACGTATGTCCCAACTCTATGGAGCCAGCCTGTGACGGTCTTGTTGCTTTCCTTCCTTGACAACCTACAATTTGAGAGTGATTGCTATAAGTCAATAAACTAGATAAGTCAATAAACCAGATAAGTCAATAAACTTACGTGTGGACCACCGAAGGTACGTCACTCTCAGTAGGATGAGGGTCGGCCAACTGGCAAAGGCCGAACTGCCTCATTACTCTATGTAGGCTCATCTCCTCTACCTGCATGTCGAAGATGATCTTCGATTTTGTAAGCCAATATGCCGCGTCTCTGGTACATAGAGTAGAAATCAGTGTGACGGCTCCCATGTCGTCCCCATCCTTGCGGAATCTAGCACCAACGGCTTCATCCATGTAGGGCTCCCACATCACCGAGCTCGCGAGCAGCACGTCAAACTGCTCGGAGAAAGCGGGGTAGCAACCCCTCACCTGAGCATGAGAAAAGCGTCTCTGCCAAAGAACACATGTCATTTCTAGTCATATAGTACATGAACTAATTAAAAACTTTGCATATACCTTGCGACGTGTCCAAACTGTACCGAAAGTCAGTAGGTCGATGCGGTCTGCGTCGAACAGTCCTATCGGAGGGTCACCCAATGCATGTGATGGGTAGGCCGTCTCAACAACTACGTCCGGTTGTCCAATAGGAAACCGCTCCTAGGACCAAAGCTGCAACAGTAAAGGGCATCCAAGCAAGCCTGACCTAGGAGCTTTACGCTGACAACCGCTGCACATACCTCTGTACATAGCTGCCAAGACCACAGAACTCCAACTCCTTTGTGTAATCATGTATGCGCTTGTTGCATTAGCAATCTCCAATGCAATAGGGATGTAGCGAGCGGTGATAGTGGTGACATGGTTCTCGGTGAACATCACCTTCCCGAGAAGCCAAAGTAAGTACGCCTCCAAGCACCGAGTGATCTGTGGCTCAGTCAACTGGAGCTCTAGATAGCCTAACCGTTGGATCTGCATTAACGCAAAGATAGTTTAGTACCAACAAGCAATGAATGGTGTGATGCGTAAAGACAATTGGACTAACAAGTTATCGAACACACCTGAAATCCTAATAACCAGTCGAACTTGGGCCCGTGCTCATCGTGGTCAAATGGAACGGCAATAATACCCTCAAAACGTTGGGCCATATTGGTGCTCCAACTGGCTGGTGCATCTAGCAGCCCAATGGGCTGGCCTGCCAAGGGAAGTCCCAACAGGTAAGACACATCCTGGAGAGTAGGAGCCATTTCACCCCAACGGAAGTGAAAAGTGTGTGTCTCAGGCCTCCATCGGTCAACCAAGCAGCTCAGCAACGACTGGTCATATCGTGTAGAGTCTCCAGTGTCCTCAACCAGACGAGCAAAAGGTAAAAGCCCAGCCCACTTCAGCCTGCATATTGAAATAGAGTCGACAAAAGACTTAGTGCGACAAAAGATGAAAGCATAATTGTTGTAATGCATGATTAAAATAAAATCGTACCTAGGAACCCAAGCCGGGTGTATCCTACAGTTTACGTTGGGAGTGCGAGTGACCAAGGGCTCGAGGGAGTTAGGTTCATCCTCCAAGATTCTAGCACGATATTTCTTCTCAATATCTTCACTGAGCAAACTGTATCTTCTCGCCATTTCTGCACAATATTACAAATAAAACAGAGTTCATCACGCATTACAAATTAAAACATAGTTCATCACGTATTACAAATTAAACATAGTTCATCACGCATTACAAAATAAAACGGAGTGCATCACGTATTACAAATTAAACATAGTTCATCACACATTACAAATTAAATCATAGTTCATCACGCATTACAAATTAAAACATAGTTCATCATGTATTACAAATTAAACATAGTTCATCACGTATTACAAATTAAAACATAGTTCATCATGCATTACAAATTAAAACATAGTTCATCACGTATTACAAATTAAACATAGTTCATCACGTATTACAAATTAAACATAGTTCATCATAACCTAAGTTCGCCCATGACCTCTACCTCTTCGAGCCCGGGTACCACGGCCTCGCGTAGGTACTACGCCTGTTCCGAACTTGGGACAACACCTTGCCCTATGGCCAAAATCATTGCATAGAAAACATTGTCGCGTTGGACCTCCAGCTTCTAATTCATCCATGTCATTCCGAATGCGCCTACACTGACATCTTCCTCTGCCTGTTCGCATTAGAGCAGGATGGGGGATGTACTGCCTTTCACCAGGGTTTACCTTGTTGAAATTACTAACTACTCGAAATCCTGACATCTCACCTATCCAGGTATTAATCACAGCTTCTTTTAGATAGTACGGAGACACGAACGAGATTGCGTCCAACCCCAGCTGCCCACACGCAGCAAGCACATGCGAGCATGAGAGATGGAGCAATTTTGGTTTGTTGCATGTGCACTCACACGTTGGCCATTGCTCATTTCCAATCTTCACCTCGTGTGTCCTTAGCTCATTACCATACCCAAACTTATCGGTAGGTAATCGCACCTCAAACCTTCTCTCCGCATTACCAACAGCCACGACAGTGTGTGTCCGAGCTTTTGCCATCTTTTTATCCATGTACTCCATAATTTTTTTACAGAAGCGTGTGTTCGGATTGTTTAATATATGCAACTGAGATTTCTGTCGTCTGTCTCTGAAATATGTGATCGTGCCATACAGAATACCCTCGACAATGGCTGTAAGTGGCAGAGCCCTATTACCTTTAAGGACAAAGTTATATGACTCAGCAAGGTTTGTAGTCATGACACCATACCTAGCTCCATGGGTGTCGTGTAGCAAAGACCACCTCTCCAAAGGTTCGTGCTCTATCCACTGTTGAAAATTTTTAATCTGTCTCCCGGACCTTCTCCTTGTACCAGGCGGATCAAATCCAGGCAAGTCACAAAACCCTACAGGCTCTTCTTCAAGATGCGCTTCTCCAGTAGTAGCCTGGGCAGCACCTGCTGCTTGATGTTGTTTGGGTCGCTTTCCTAGCTCTGACATGTTTCTGAGTAAAGTCATCGAGATGTGCACGTATGAAATCATACTTCCATTCTTGGTTCTGCTTGCATAGTTTTTAAAAAAGATTCATCAGATTCTTGTTCCTGAACTGTGAGAAAAAATTAGCTCCCAAATGGCGCATGCACCAACGGCTCTGCATGTCGAGCCAAGGGGTTTGTTCTTCGGGCCCAGGCTGTGTCAAACGTTTAACTGCATTTAGTATACCTGCATGCCTATCATGAATGATGCACACATTGGGCTTATCTTTGACAACTGCTATCTTGAGCTGCCTGAAGAACCATGTCCAAATTTCAGTGTTTTCTCCCTCAACAAAAGCAAAGGCGAGTGGGACAATTTTATTGTTGTTGTCTTGACCTATGGCGGTAAGGATCTGTCCCTTATACTTGCCAGTGAGAAACGTGCCGTCCACACATATAACTGGTCGACAATAAGTGAAAGCTTGGATGCACACAGAGAAAAAGAAGAACACTCGATGAAGCACCTTTACGGATCCTCGGGTATCACATAGTGTTGGATGTCGACATAGGTGCCTGGGTTCCTTGCTTGCAGTGTAAGGTGCTGTCTCACCACAGAGTCATACGCGTCTCTGAAAGAACCAAACCTGTCCTCAAGAGCCCTCTGCTTTGCCCTCCAAGCCTTATCGTACGAAATGTCGTAATTAAACCTGGCCCTTACTTTATTTATTATAGCCTTTACTTCCACCGCTTTGCTCTTCACTATCTCCGTGTAAAACCACCATGTCACTCACCAACCAACTTGTGTCATATTTAGGAAGATATCCATGCACCCTGGCTAGACAATTAATATCCACGCATTTCATTGTCAAGTATCTCTTATTTGACACAGTTGTACTGAGAACCCTCTGTGTAGACAATGCCCAAGCAATGACTGCATCTTGCAAATGTTTCTTGTCTGGATATCTGGCGCCCTGCGCAATTTTATTTTTGCGATATTCCCAGGCAGAATCATGACAGTCGTTAACGGTCATGACGCCAGAGATGTCTTGATTTCAGGATGCAGGAATCGGTACGTCTTCTCCATTGCCTTCTTCATCGGAACTATCTGAATCATCAGAACCACCACTTTCACCATCCATGGAATCCTCATCCTCTATCGTGTCCTGCATGTGCCCACTTTCCTCGTCCCCATCTACCTCTCCACTTTCGTATCCCCCACCTACATCCTAACTGCTCTGCCATGGTTCGTAACCACCACCACCTCCTCCTCCTATCTGACTGCTCTGCTCTGATTCATAACCACCACCTCCAGCATTGGACATAGAGTACGTTTCGCCACCAGATTCAACACTATGGCCAGGGCCGTGTTCACCTTCAGATGCTTGCGGATTGATCTCCTTCATGACAGGAAGCACTAGTGCAACAGGGTGTATCTGCCTGTCCTGGCAACCTTTTAACCATTTAAACCAATCTCGGTTATGATCTACATCCTTCAAAATCCATAAAATTTTCTTGGTAGACTTTGTCCACAATGCTTGGACACTGACGGTGTATGTTTCGAGATTATATCCTAAACAGTCCGTCAACCATTCCTTCAACTGGGTAACACTCCAGGTTTGAGGGGTAGTCAAATCCAACTCCATAAAATGAAACTCACGCAAATCTGCTCCATATTCATAGTATTAGACATTACCAGGACCATAGTAAAACACGAACTTCAATACATTCGACATCTCTGCTGACATGAAAAAATCAATCTAAATAATTAATTATCAACAGTGCGTAAATACTCTAAATAATATACTAATAGTCTGGCTAATTTTCCTACAAATCCACCTGCCAAATCGTTATACAAATCCACCTATTCTAAATAAAACTATATACAACTACCCGCTGATATTCTAAATAATAGTCTGACTAATATTTCTACAAATCCACCAATTTTTTCTACAAACCCACCTATTCTATAAAACTATATACAACTATTCTAAATAATATACTAGAACCATCCTAACTATTCTAATAGCCTGCTAACCACAGCCCGCGTAGCCGCATAACCATATACAATAACTGTGATTAACGAGTGATTAGAGTTTACCCTTGAAGCGTGAGAAGCCACTCGGTACAGCAGAGCTCGGTTCACCAAAGAAGCAGTACGGGGTAGCTCACAAACGCCCCGGCTCCAAGCTCCACCGCAGCTCCACCACCATTGTCATTGCTCCACCCAGCTCCACCACCATTCCTCCAAAAACCCACTACCAAATCCAGTCCTGAGCTAACCCATCAGTAGATCGGGCTTCCCCTTTCTCTATACTGGTTTTAGAACAAAGATTTGTTGGCTAATTTGGGTTAAATCTGAGAAAAATGGTGAAAAAAACGGTTGGGTTCGTCGCTGGGAGAGAGAGGGCAGAGAGATGACGCGAGGAAGAAGGCGGCTGGGTGCGGGAGGGGCTCGCGCGGTGGTGGTCCTCTTCTTTGGCTCCTTTCGGCCAGGGCGTCGCCGAATGGGCCAATCGGCCAGGCTGTCGCCGACTGAGGCAATCGAACGGAGCGGGCCCACCACCGCATGCACTCGGCGACAGCGACGCCAAATAGACTTTTATTCGGCCACGTCCACGCCGAATGGTCCACTCGGTCTGACTGTGGCCGATTCGTTGCATTCGGTGACGCCGTGGCCGACAAATGCCTAGATCTGTAAAATCTTAAATTCGCGCGAGCTGTAGAATTAAATTAAAAAAATGTGCTATTTGAAAAAAATTCGCTCGTGTAGGCCTAAATAGGTCGACCCATCGTGATACGAGCCCACCATAGCCCGATAGTCCCACGCTGCAGCCTGCAGCTCGGCGGTGGTCGGACCTGCGGGTCTTCGCCTCCCCTGACGCCCCCCGCGCGGCATGGACGGACAGCAAGGGCGGCAGCGACCGGAGTCCGGCAAGAACCTCATAAAGATCCCGTCCTACCAAGAGGTATTCGGTACTACCTCCTCCTCCTCCTCGGCGCCTACCTCCTACAATCCTCCACTCCCCGCCACCGCCGCCGCCGCCGCGGCCTCTTCGTCGTCGTCGTCGTTTTCCGAGGCCTTCTCCTTCCTCAAGTCCTCCGAGTTCTATTCCCCGCCCCCGGCGCCTCCACAGCTTTCCACCGCCCCGAGGTACCGTCACCCTCGTCCTCTTCTCAGATTCTCTTGGTCTCAGTGATGCCTCGCTCACCACTCTGAGGTTCGGTTTCTTTGAACAGGCCGCCTGTGGCTGGTTCCTCCACGCCGGCGTCCCAGAGCAAGAACGCCATTCTAGTGAGCAATAGACAGGTAATGGAGTGGCCTGATGGTTTCAGATTTTTCTTCTTATGAATGTTTCCCCATTCTTTTCTGGTAAAATTTGGAGTCTTTGTTTGTTTGTTACTTGGCAGAAAGGGAACCCGTTACTTAAGCACATCAGGAATGCGAGGTGGACGTTCGCTGACATTGTACCGGACTATGTGATCGGGCAATCTTCATGTGCACTGTACATAAGGTTCTTGTTCTATCATTCTGTTTTGTGGTTTCCATGCATTACTGTTATCACTGGGGTCTGGGGCAGTGGCGGAGCCAGGAACTGAACTGAGCCGGGTCGAACAAATAATTTTGGTGTACTGTGAGGTAGCGGCATGATTCTTACCTTTAATTTTGGTGGATGCAGTCTCCGGTACCATCTTCTTCACCCGGACTACTTGTACTATCGGATAAGAGAGCTCCAAAAGAATTTCAAACTCCGTGTCATCCTGTGCCATATTGATATTGTGAGTTTGAATCATTTGACTCACTTATTTTGCTTTACCTGGAAAATGAAGTTCAAGATGTCACAAACTGTAATTTAGTAATCCATTTTCATTTACTTGCTGATTAGGAAGATGTAGTAAAGCCTTTACATGAAGTTACAAGGACATCCCTGCTACATGACTGCACCCTTCTCTGCGGCTGGAGGTATTATTCAGAACATTCTAATATGCTGGGATTATGTAATACGCATGTTTAATTCTGTTTCCATTGTTCACTATGTTTCTAATTCTGCATTGTTGCATCATTGGTTCTCTATAAATGTAATTGTAATTATTAGATGATCTTGTTTAGGTTCCATTGCTTCTGAATAGCCTAAGATTGTGTACTGATGAGTGAGAGTCCTCCCATTAGCTAATACTTGTTGAGCATTTTGCATACGAAAATTAGATTTAAGAATGGATGCATATGTATGTTAATGCTAATGGCTCTCCATCATGCAAACTGGAATTTTTTTAGTAATACAGTACTGATTTGGTCGCAAAGGCTCACAAATATGTTTTCCGACCAAACTGTTTTCTCTTGTAGTCTGGAGGAATGTGGCCGTTACTTGGAGACTATTAAAGTGTTCGAAAACAAGCCAGCTGACAGCATTCGCGAGCACACGGATAATGACTATTTGTCTCGGGTATGCACCCTTACAAGTACAACATGGTTTGATCTATCTATATGATTGGCTGTCTAGGACAAATTAATAAGTACATCGAGTAATTATGATTTACAAGGAAATTTATTGACTTTATCAACATTATATATTTCCGTTGGCATGTTCCCAACATTGCAAGTGGTTTCAATAGAAAAGTTTCATGTCTTTTTGGGCTGACTATTAGAAGTTCTGTCGTTACTTCTTGTTCCAAGTATCCCATTGTGTTAATAACAATCATTGGTTGGTTTATATTTTGGTTATGGTTTTGGCAGTTCACTCATGCTCTTACATCCATCCGGCGTGTTAACAAAACAGATGTTATCACACTTGGTTCATCTTTTGGGGTAAGATGGAAAAGAACTTGAATTGTTTACAGTCTTCCATATCATACTGGATACTTGTTTCATACAGAATTTACTGCTACTGTAAAACACTGTAGCATTTCACATGATGAGTTCATCCATCGAACAGTGAACAATATAACTAAATGCACTGGGTCTGGTATTTGCAGTCACTTTCTCGAATCATGGATGCTTCTATGGAAGAATTAGCTCGTTGTCCGGGAATTGGTGAGCGGAAGGTGCAAATTTTCACTTCCAATTTTATCCTGTCATAGTTTATATAGCTACGCAGCATATATGTCGGTTAGCCCATAGAGACATAGATGTAAGCTAGAACCATGCATCTTGGTTCTATTGTTTTACATTTGTTCTTAATAACAGGAAGGGTCATATTTTGCTCCATTAACATATAGTGTTTGTCAAATTCTTATAGGTAAAGCGACTATATGATACTTTTCACGAGCCATTCAAACGAGTTACACCCCGCCCAAACCTTGTTGTACCTGATACTCCCGACAGAGAGAAAGCCAATGGCACGCCAGATGCAACTGAAAAGCCAGACGCATCCGAGAACAAGAAAGGCTCTGATGTCAAATCGGCTCTTACGGCTGCCTTTGCAAAGTACTCAGAAAAGATCCGCAGCCAGGGCCGTGATGCAGCAAATGATGCTGGTGAAGGTACTAGCATCTCAACCATGGAAGGTGACAAGACAAAACAATTAGATTAGCAATAGGAAGTTCCAAGCTCAAATTGTACCGATGTTGTTGTAGTTTCAAAGTTTGCTTCCTCTGTTTACTGCCCTGAAACAGGGGCTGATTTTGTATTGTAGTTGTAATGTAGGCCTTCCTTTATTTACGAGGGTGGATATTGCATTGTAATGTATACATTTCCCTTTTCTCTCAACATAACTTAGTTGATTTTTTTGCTATTGATATTTCCTGTCTTGGCGAACTCTTTGAGCCAACCCAAAAGGACACCAGAAAATGTAGTCTCTATTTTGTGACAAATTTTGCTATGCCCGTGCTACAGAAGCAGCAAGTCACAGACGGCTTGATCAACTTTCATGATGTGGTATTCAAAGATGCGTTTGCCTCTCTTTATTAGCCATTCTATTTGCCTCTCAGCAAACCAGCATGGCTCTGCTGTCTTTGCTGATGACCCAGATAAACCCCTAGCCTGGCCCTGATTACATTGGTTGCATTGATACCTTCACAACCATGAGGATCTGACTTGCAACGTTGAAAGTGAATATGAAGCTATAAGTTCAAAAAAAGTTCTCACAATAACCATTAATAAGATTTGACCATAATACACTCCTGTCATTTTTGGTGTATTATTTGTTCAATGTTCAGTAATAACACCCTATTTATTTCATAGTTCCTCTGCTGCAATTGGAGGGTACCAGAATCAGATGTAATGTTTCAATAACAAAATTATACACGCCACTGTTGGATAAAATACAATTTATTCTGCAATCTTCTGCAAGGTGTTGGAACCAACGGGCACCCTACAACCTAAGGAATAATCACAAATATTTCAATGATAGGTGTGGCCATAACAGGGGAATACACATGAACGCAATTTACGACCACCAAAACCCATTGAAAAAATTAAACCAGAAAAGAAGCTAAATAAAAACTAATATACACACATTGATGACGACAAGCCAAAGGGCATGTCGACCTCCAAAGGACATTTTCTTTCTTTCCTCTGAGAGCACTTGCTTAACGATGGCATATATGAATACTGCAGGCTGTTAGCCAAATCTCGATGCAAAGGCTAAGAGTGAGTACTCATATCCGCTGAACATTTCGGTTGTTATGTTTCTTCAGTTCTCCTTTTGAAGAAAGTTGTCATGTTTCTATGATGTCCTCATCTCTAATGTCTTCTATTTCTTCTCTGCAGTACAACGCATTTAGCTCTTGCTGCAACTGAAAAAGTTGCACCAAAAATGGTCGTGAATAAATATTCATTCATCCATAAAAGGCAGTACAAATGCCAGCTTATAAATGCCATGAGCTACGAACAATAGTACAAGTGTCAAAATGTTGTGACAAACTAATAAAATATTGGTACCAACCTGAACATGTTTTAGCTTGGCTGAAATCAGTTCGTCTGTCAAAGTAATCATTCTGCAGGAAAAAAGGGAAATTCTTAAATTTTGTTCATCCAGAGATTAAGTCATAAGCTGCTGTAACTTAAAAAAAAAATCCTTCCAGCGTATCACTGTATCCATATGTTCAGACTAAAGAAAAATAGATCTAGAAAAATGGATCTTCTTTCCACTAATTTCTGCTTGACTTGCACTTTCACTAGTTTCTGTCGTACTTGCACTTTCCACTAGTTTCTGTTTGTGTTTCATATCTAGCCTACCCCCAACTTGCTTGGGATAAAAGGCTTGGTTGTTGTTGTAATTCTATCTGATGACAAGCGAAAAATCAGCATCTCCAAGACTAAACATGAAGGCCACCAAAATACAAAATTATGTACCAGATGAAAAGGTAAATATGCTAGTGCTGTTGCAGAGACGTGTTAGTGGATTATTCGGGACATCACCCACTGTTTTAAGAGAGAGTTCCCACCTAGATTGGAGTTCTGAAATTTTAACAAGTAATGACCGTTCTTTATCAGTATTAGCTGTTTCAACCTGCCAAACAAAAGGAAGGACAGTTTCAGTGATAACAAACAATCTTCTGGAGAACAGCTAATATGAGGTAAGGGTAACCATATCAATACGACAAATCATACACCAGATTACTGCTTACCACTGTCTCACTCTCTGTAGTTCGAATTTGCGATGACATTACAGATTGTGCGCCTGACGAAAAGCAGGAAATTTAAAGAAATAGCCAAAAGAAGGAGAACTCAAGTCAGAAAGGGGGGGGGGGGGGGGATACCGTCAGCTTTCTCATTCTGTTGCATGCTACTTAGCAGGTTAACAATCAGATCCTGAAGTAAAGAGAATACGAAGAGTGGTTAATGTCTTCTTATATAACTCATCACGTACATTCGGAAGTATTACCTCTGTTCCATATTATAATACGTTTTGGCAAAGTAAACAAGTTTGCCAAAACGTACTATAATATGGAACAGAGGGAGAATGTTAAAACTTCCTCCATACTTGCTGAAGCGTAGTCTGTTGCACGAGGTTCTCAAGGTGGGGAATAAGAATCGACGATGATACCGAGCTATTGCAGAGTTCCTTTATATGATGACTGTTAGACTGTAGTATTCATGCATCAAGAAAATCTGATCAGCTATAGCAGAGGATGCAAAAAAGGATTGAAATGCTACATGGGTATCTCTAAGGTTTATTTCCGTTTTGGAAGGTAAAATACAGTGTGCCCATAAGGTGCATGGTCTTGATTTATCCACTAAAAGGAGAAAAAAATCTCATGGTTTATTTAAGAACTTGAAACTGAGCAAATAAACCTGAGATAGAAGAATTATACCATTGGTTTGGCGCTCACAATCCAATCACCAACACTTGCAGATTTTCTTAGCTGTATACCCTGACCAAGAAAGGTATTAATCACGGATATACGACTGCCATAGATAAAATACTCTAGACTGTAACTATGTTCTGAACATAGCCTGCTCATATAAATGTTCATAACAATCTTACATGTGGTGATTTGCGTGAGATGCTACTCAATGGAGCTTCCTGAACCTGTAAAGTAAGGATTTAATATTAAAAATATTTTTAATAGTATAAAAAAAGCAACTCTACTCAGTCATGTCACCTTAAGTAATCCACAAAATTCGCTTACCTTTGCAAGATCGACGTTCTCAGATGTCACAGAAAAGCGGCCTTTAATATGCACCACGTTACGTTTAGATTTATCTCCCAATGAATCTACATATCCTACAATGGTTAAAAGAAACTCCTCAAGTACCATTCATCTAGAAAGCACACAACTCCAAAGCAAAATCGATGTTCGAATCCCACATTTACACAGAAGAACTAAAGCAGCACTTAGATAAGCTACTGTATTACAATAATGCTAGTTCAAAAAATGGACATCCACAGGGAGGCCGTCTATGGAATTGTACCTCCTGAAGATCGAATGGGAGCTGAGAAACTGTTTGCGGAGGCACGAGTTGGCAATGATAATGGTCCACTAAGATTTGCAGCTCTTCTCGTATCACTTCCATGTTTTTCAGATATTGGAGCGGTTGCATCCCTGCCATACAAATGAAGAATAAAATTAACCTCAAAGGGAAGTTGTCAGAATCTCATTACGAGTCCTAAATCTTAGGATCTGACAACCCTAAATTTTGAATCCATCCAACCCAGATAGGATCTAGATTTGGTACAACCGTTACATTTAGGAAGGATCATAGTTGCAGTTTTACGTATAATCCTGACCGATTCTACTGATCCTAGTAAGCAACATTGGTTGTAAAGCTTCAGCAGGACTATATACTGTTATTTGGAATGTAACCTTGTAAAGTAAAACCCTCTTAAAGTATGATTGAAAATGTAACCTGTTGCAAACCAAAAAACATCAAGTAAAAAAAATAGGCAGAAACTCAAATGATCTTATCAGAAGTAAGCCCACTCATCAAAACTATTAGGTAGATAGGCCTCTAAAAACTGTGATACTGTTCAGTCATTGAGACACACCTGAATGGACGACAGAAACAATAAAGTGTTTTTCAACAACAAGAAATCATAATAAGAGTGCTGAGAAAAGATTTGAACAGATAACAGACCTCTCAAAACTGCGGCACCTTTCAGTCGTCGAGCTATTAATACCACTTTCCACCGGACCACTATAACTCTGGTGTTTCTTCCCAACACTACTTCTCCAATATTTTGACTCCGGGTCCTGCTTTGAGGTAGATGGCAACGAATCATTCTCTGATCTAGAATTTTCATATCCATTTGGCATCCTTCTATAATCAGAATTGCTGACAGCAAAATCGACAGCTTCATTTGGTACAAGGCCCTTCCCATCAGAATTCGTCATGAATGCCCGTTCACTGAAATATAACAGAAGGCATTATATTTTGTCGCAAAGTAAAAACCACCAAGGTTACTGTTCCTCCTATCCACTTCCATTAACTGAATTGTATCAGCCATTCTTCAGTTATATGCAGAATCAACAGGTACACAGTTTAAAGCAAGTTCTAAATACATTTATCACCAGAAGATGACCAAAAGTTTGGTTTTGCTGCAGTTCCTTTCATTTACAGCTGACAGAAAATATCAAGAAACAGTTTTAAATGAACTCAACAAGATATAGCAATTGTTTTGCTTAACCTGCAGTTATTTTCATTTGCAGACGATGACTGTTCCAAAGGGTTCCGAGAATATGAATCCTGCTGGCAGAACAAATAGGAACTGTTACAACAGAAGAACAAAAAATTGTTTTTCTTTATATAGTAAAATTAGCAACTTAGAAAAATGAAGCTAAATTGCACCTAGGTATCCTATACACACAAGGTGCACTTCTTATAATTTGCTGGCACCGGATCTATCTAGATCCACCCAGAAAGATCCAGAAGGATAAACGGGGAATCCAGTAAAAATGTTAAACACAGTATTAAGCCTTGGTTTCCTCCCAATTTGGCGCAACAAAGAAATAGACATGATTCACACTGATAGATAACAATTTTCAGGGGCATCCAAAAATCTTGGTTAAATTTTGATCATGGGCGGCAACACTTAAAATGCCAATCCACAAAGTGTGTGGCACGAAATGAGATCGTTATGTTTAGTCAAGAAGAAAAAGGATGGTGATATTCAGATCTAAGCTATTGCAGAGTTCTATTGAATAATGGACAATATGTTCTGCATACTTGGAAAACAACTTTGAAGCCTTCCAAAGAGAGGATTGTCAAATGACTCTTGAGTAAAGAAAAGAGAGTGAAGAATCTACTAAACCTTTTCAACATCAATGATTCTTGGAGCATCATCATCTTCTTTTATTTCAGATGGTTCATCATCATAAATCTGGAAAACGATAAGGCGATTAAGGTAGAGTGAAAAGGTAAGCTACAAGGAAACAAAGAACAAGTGAACTTTACCAGTGATGCTTGAGCCTTGAGGTCTTCAATATCAAAGTGCCACGCACTAACACCTCGTTGGTATTCACTCTGTTGGAAACCAATTAAGCATGAAAAATAATTAAGTTGATCGAAGGATGATTTGACAACCATGGTTATTGAAAGGGGCAGAAACAGCAGTTCATGCTGGACATGATATTTCTCTCAAACAGTTTTTGTGTTACTTCTTTTTATGAACCTTGTAATCCCAAAATGTTGACTAATTTTTAGGGGAAAAATGTGTGTATGTCCCACAGAATTTTACAGCGGGAGAAAAGACATTTGTTGTAAAGGTCATGTGTCTTGATGTTCTAGGGTCCGACTCCCCTAGTACCAGAAGCCTATTTTACAGCCATTTTTTATTTTCAACATAAACTGTGGTTCTTAACTTTATCATCATGACACTGAAACACTGAAGCTGTTCGTTTTCAAACAGGTCTTTGCTACAAGATATCATTTGATTTGTCATAATAAACATGGTACTATGCCTTGCTCAGTTGATATCTAATACGAAACACCGATTGATCACGAGGTTTATGCAATTGCGTCATATGACATACAACACTGATTATGCTAGACCTCAGTTTCGAAGGCAGCACTGATGAACACTAATTACAAAATATAATTCATAGCAACGAAGCATTAGGTGCTATGCCTTGCTCGGTTGATAAATAATTAAATGACTATTCAAACAAAAAGATGAGTAATTAAGTTGACCTAGCATGTTCTAAAGCAAGTAAATGGGAAATCATGGAATAACGGGAATCTGTAATGAGAAATTGCTTTCAAAAATATATGGAACCAAACAGAATTACAGAAACGGAACCAAAGAAAGCAAATATGAAGGTTTAATATAACAAACCAGGGAAAGTGCCTCCTGCTCAGAAGAAGGCATCTTCTTCAAAGCCAATTGTGCTGCGTCTTTAAGCTGGAAATAAGAAACGTCGCAGATGAAATATAGTGTTTTGTTTACTAAGACAAAAAAGCAGAAGGAAAATAGTTACCTGGAGTGCCTTTACACGGTCCCACAGAGGAGGTAGATCAGTTAAGATACCCTTCATTGTCAATTCTGGAGGTTTTGCACTTTTGAAAAATGAATGCTTGAGCAATTTTTCAGCCGTCGGCCTCTTTGTTTGATCTTTCACCAAGCACATTGCAACCATCTCTTTAAATGCCTGATCACAAATGAAAATGCTTCATTAAAAGGTAAACAGTAGAGTATAACGTACCATAGTTTGTAACCACATAAACAGTATAGTATAAGGTATTCAAACTACAAAGCCAATAATTAGCTGAAAGGATCAAATGTACCTTCGAAAATCTTCTATCTCGATCATAGTCAAGGCCAGGTGGCGCATTCTGGAGAGTCATGAGAAGAACCTGTAGCCGAATGGAAACATTTCAGATAAACATGAGGATATGCATGGATATATTTCCCTTGTCCAGTATAAAGTACAAAGCGGAACTACCAGATGGTCTGACATGCCAATGTAAATCTAATACAAATAAATGTGCAGAGTATGAGGACTGCAATAAGCAACTGGCCCATTAGTACGGATAGTTTAGTCATCACAAACTCGTACACTACCACTATATATCCAAAGCAGAAAATTCCCATGAATGATTAATTACGTCATTTTGCACAAGACGAAATTAAGTTGTTACCTTCATAGGGGGGTACTTCGAAAATGGAGCATGGCCATGCGCTAGTTCAAGTGCAGTGATTCCAAATGACCATATGTCAGCTCTGCTCAAATGATGGACACTAGCTGTTAGTCCTTCTCATTTAGTATATAATAACAAACCAAAAAAAAGCATTGGGTGCCGAATACTAACAACCCGTTTAATTCAATATGGAACATAAGTTTCCACGGCAAATGGTTTTATCAAGATATGCTTTTCTAGAGTACCAAAGGCAAGTATGACACTGTTATGAAATATTGTGAACAAAAGAGACCAAATCCCAAGAACAGGCTGGCTGGACTTAAATGAGAAACAACATTTTGTTGACATTCTAGTCGATACATTATCCTCATTATATTATGGATTTGTAACTCCTGATGGAAAGGATAGGATAGCCCCATCCTTGACTATAAGATGATGAAGTGTGATGCAGGAATTCTAGAAGTTAAGGATCCCTATGAAAGAAAGTATCAGGGTGATTATTAGCACTTTCAGAAATGTAATTCTAGAGAACTTCATTTTTGCTTCAACGGCGACGATTGTTGATGAGAATAATGGCAGTGAATACATATAGAAAAGAATAGAATACAAGGGCACAATGCGTAGGAGTCCAAGGTGGATAAATTAGGGTCTTTCTGACATCAAATCAAACAATGACCATGGTTCCCAAAATGCATTTGTTACGAAAAGATATATACATATGTATGCACAATCAACAATCTAACATACTTGAAGTTATATCCAGTGCCTGGCTGGAGCACCTCTGGAGCCATCCTAAAAGGTAAAAAATTAGGAGCAAGAAGGGTCAAAACATTCTCAAGTTCTATAATATTAATTTGATCCCTAGCATCAACATACAAGAATGCGCTTACCAGCATGGTGTTCCAACAAATGTGTTCCTAGATCTTTGCCTATCACCTCTATCAAACATGCAAGCAGAAACTCCAAAGTCCCCAAGCTTCACTATACCAGCACTATCAATAAGGATGTTACCGGCCTACATAGTGTCATATTGAGCAAAATTAAAGATGATGACAAATAACATCAAATGGCTATAATATTTAGTTATTTACACAGGAATCTTCTATAGAAGCTAACCTTGACATCACGATGGATTTGTCCTTGCCTGTGAAGGTACTCCAGAGCCTTAAGTGTTTCTTTCAGAATCGATGCAATAACAGGCTCCTCAAAACCATCAGGATATGCAATCTTCATTAGGTGTAAACATGAACCCTCCGTCATGAATGGCATTATCACCCAAAGACTGTGCTCCACGACAAACGAGCAGTAAGCTCTGATAACATTAGGATGATCTATCAAGCTCATTATTTGAGCCTCCCTTTGTACTTCATCCTGCAAACAATATATATTTGTAAGATGCAAATTCATTTATAGCTTTACGAAAGGGGAAAAGTGAAACCAAAAAACATAAATATACTGGCAATCGACAATAAGCACTGATAACACATGCAAAATACGATATCCCTAACCCCCCAAAGTAAGTAGCATGGACGATGGTTTGGGCTGCAATGTGGATTTTATTCAGAGAAAATTTTATGCATGGCTACTGGTGCATTTATGAAAAATATTGCAAAGGAAACTTCAGTTGGAATTTGGAAAATAGAAATTCCCACTTACTTCCTCTTCTCTGGTAAAGTAGAACCTAAAAAAGGAAGTAACAGCTAAAAAGGAAGGTCGCGCCATGAATATAAGAGGCGATGATTGTGCTTTGGCTACCCTGATACTTGAGTTGGTTGCCACAATAGTATCATGATAGTTACTGTTATGTAGAGATGTCCAATAACGTAATCTTCCAAAACCTCCCAAAATGAACAATACCATGTTACGAATCGCATAAACAAAATATAACGCAGCACTAGGAAAAGCTGATCTTCGTGTGTCTATCTGAGTCATAAATTCTTGTAAACCACACAATGTCCCCTTCTCCGAAGACTTCTAGAGTCAATAAACAAGCATGCCCACCCAAACAGAAGCACAAACACAAGCTGCATAACCGAGTCCCTGCCGGAGCAGAACCGTGCAAATTTAAGCATCCACCATCTCCGGGCAGGGTTCTGCCATTGATGTTGTGATGGCCGACCTCGCCTAGCAACCCACCAGCTTCATACATTTGTGAACAAAAAGTTCTCGAAGTAATTGATAAAAAAACACGGTCTCAGACAGCTGCAAGCAAAAAACATTTCAAAAGTACATCGGCTCTAAGAACTGAAATGCATGCATATACAGGACTCGATGAATCGTTTCAGCGTGCCTTAGCAACGACTAGTAACATACATTTAAATGCTATAAACAATCACAAGTCAGCATTACGTAAAAGCAAATCCTAGAGCAAGTGAGCCTAATAGAACGCTAGACAGGCCAAATACTACCGTGATCTCCAAAGCTACCAAATCAACATGATCCGCTCCAATCAAGCAATGGATCTCTCGCCAGATCAAACTGCAGAGGACGCCCAGAACCAACCCAACACCGAGAGACCCTACGATAACAGGGAGGTAGGAGGGGGACGAGACGTGTGCTCACGATGTTATTGTTGAGCTGGTCGAGATCCAGGCACTTGACGGCAATAGTCGCTTTGCTGGGGAGGAAGACCGCGCGGTACACGACGGCGTGCGCGCCGTACCCCACTTCCTCCATAAGCCGGTAGTCGCTGGGATTCACCGTGAACGCGGGAGGCGCCGCGGCAGCCGCCGCCGCCGTGCGCTTGATGCTCCCGTTCCTGCCCATGTGACCCTGCTCGCTGCCTGCCTGAGGCAGCACCCACGACTTCTGCTGTTCTCGTGATCACCGGAGCTCGCTTCCACGCTCCGCCGCAGGGGAATCGGTGTTTGACCAGTGTCACGCGCGCGAGCCGGGAGGAGAGAGAGAGAACCGATGCTGGACAGAGAGGAATGCTAGAGGGAGAGGCAGAGGGGGGAGGGGAGAAGAGGAAGAGGAGATAGCGAACGGAAGGACGCTTAACAAACGAGGTCGTAAAAGGGAGGAAAATAATTATTTCGGCGGTGACGTGGAGGGGCTGGGCGGCGCCGTGGGGACGGCCTGCCGGTGAGAACACCCAATGACGAGCGGGTCCCATGTTCGTGGGCTCTGCCTGTCAGTGGTTGTGGTAGGCAGTGGCAGCGAGGGAGCTGCGTGCGGCCGACTGACTGGTAGATCTCCGCCTCCCAATGCTGTTCCTCCGAGGGGATCGTCTGCGGGAGGAACTAGTGTGTACGGACTCTTAACTACAATCCATAAATAACCGAGTGCGGATAAGAATAAGAAAAAGTTGCTGACAAAAATAAGCCAGGAATATTTGGACTCACCGATCAATCTAGTCATTTTACAGGCCAGATATATATAACTTAAACCATCTATGTGTGCATCCGAAAATAGATTCTCAAAAAAATTCCTCGACTCTAAAAGTTTTTCACATCCATTGTGAACAATGTACGCATTTGGCTTCATAGCTCTACATGATTACTCTACTTATTGAGAATATATGAATCTCCTATTTATCAAAGAACTTCTCACGGCCAGATCTGTCAATTTATCATTTGAACTATGCATTAAATTATCTTCGCGCTGGAGTCATGGCTAGAAGGTAACATTTCACTCGATGGACTAAGAAGGTTTAGTTAAACGCGGCTTGAAAATTTTCTTCTATTTAGTCTGGAAACCGCATCAAGTCTGACTAACTATTGTCTCTTTATGACAGAAGGGCAGGCGACTCGTGCACACATGGACCAATGACCACACCCTGTTGTTCATAACCAAGACATTAGCTTTTGCATCCGTTGTCGTTTTGCGAGAGGTCTTGTAGTGCGATAACAAGAATATCAAACGCAAATATAACAAACACCTCATATATGTCATATGGAGCACGTGGAAGGAGTGGAGTCGTCGCATATTGATGTGAGAGGGGTTAACCTACATCGAAGTTTCCCACGAGGACTTTCGAGTATAGATCAAGCAGAATGCTCTCACTTTTGGCATGCTTAACCAACATGTAGTAAGGGGCACAATAAGTATTTTTTTGTAGTTATACAAGTTTCCGCTTCTGTCGCCTAAAAGAGACCAATTTGAATAGGTAGCACTCACTCGGGTTGCTTTGAGAAATATGTTTCCTATCCTATGCCAACAAAAGCTTATATGTTGTGGAGCTAACACCAATTTAAAAAATGTGCTCCATACAAGAATGAGAACCATCAACTGATTGGGGGATTTCTAGGGTTGGTTTTCTTGGATAAGAATTCTCAGGGTTGATATACACCCAACACACCAGAGATCAGAACATATGTTTTACATCCTCTATGTCTCGTTGAAGTCAGATTGATCTTTCTGTGTGGGAGATGACACAATGTTCCTAGTAGGAAACTTTTTTTTTCGGGTAATAGGGAACATAACCATATGACATTGATCCTCTATAAGTAGGACACATAACCAAGGGCGGCAGGGTATGCAGCTGTATTTAGCTGAATACCAAAGATCGAGTGCAGATTTTTTCTTAATACACTTATTAGGCCCAGGCAGTCATGACGTGAGGCCAGCCCATAGCCACACGTGGTCACGCGCGGAAAGGGCCAGTGCATGCTCGCTCGCAACCTCGTGTGATTGCAACCAGAGTTACCGGACCATCTGTCTCTAGTGTAGACGACCTACCCTAGTGATTCGGCGAGCAGCGGCCGGCCGGAATTGGAGCAGCGGAGTAGGCGATCGACAGGAAGCAGAGTAGGCCACAACAAGTTCGCGCCGGCAGCCAGCGACTAGGGCTAGGTATGTGCAGATTAGATCTTCCAGTCAGACTATTAGTAGAAGATTATTGATCTGATTTTCTAGATACAAGTATGTAAGATGTCATCAATCTCTTCCAACAAGACAGACCGTAGAGTTATATTACACATTTGTAATATATTGAATATGATCAAGGCTTCAATCCAAAGATAACATCTCAATGCTGAATTGTTATTGTACTTGGTGATTATTATGAAATTATTGTCTTATATCTTATGCTTTTATAAATTGTACTTCAATGAAAATTATTAGTGTCCTATACGATTTTGTGTTGCTACTATCAATTGCTATAGTTCATGTTGTGCATTAAGAAAAGAATATTACAAAGAATACCCATCAGTCATTTCCTAGAGCCGCCACTGCACATAACCTGTCAGGGTGCACAGTGGTGCCCCAGCTGCCAAAAACATGTTTAAGGGGAATTTGAACAAAAATAACCCAATTAAATAACAAATTCACGAAATTTCACGGATCTAACCTTTTTTGCAACGCCGTAGACCATGGCGCCGCACCCTGAAGCGTAGCGCCAAGCATGGTGGCGCCGCACGTCTGCCAACGTGGCGTCAACGTGGTCTCGCGGGTCCCAGTTTCGTAAGTGCGGTGCCACACACTACGGTGCCGCACTTTAGGTCTTGTAACAGCCGCGCGGCCGCCCCAGCCCGACCCAGGCTAACTCCATTTATCCCCCACCCACGAACAGGGAGGCGGCGGCGGCTGTGGTGGGACTCCATGTGATCTCCCTCTCCAAAAACTCCCAGATCTTGCTTCTAATCCCTCTCCCAGGTATTTTCTCTCAATCCTCTCAGTTCTATCCGAATTTTTCTTTGTATTTGTCCCATTTTCTTCAAATTTCGGTGAAACCCTAGTTTCAATTGGATTTAGAGATTGGTATGAAGCATTCTTAGGTTTATTTGACCTTTAGTTATAGCAATAGCTTAGTATTCAATGGTAGAACTTTAGTTGGTTATTTTAGCATACAAATCCAATATATATATGTTAGCATGTGTGGTTCATAGTAGCAATTTCTCTTTAATTATGTTAGATGATAGATGATATTTTGGAATCCTCATAAATGCTATAATAATTGTTAAATGTACAACTGTAGATAGATTATGGTGGGACATTTGTAATGTTGCAAGTATAGTTTTGCTAAAGTGGAATATATGTAATGTGAGAATAATTGTTCTTATGGTATCTAGTTGAAATATGCAGGATGACTCTTCTTAATCCTCACTACGATGTTCAACACCGTTCCTACAAGTTGTCGGAAAAGAGACAGGTACTAAAAAAAACCACATGGTAGTTCCTATTGCTCCGGTTTGTTGAGATGTAAATCTAACCTAGGCCATTGTATGTTTGTAGGAGCTTGTACCTCTTCGACTTAGATATCACGAGGTCTCATCGGCCAAGAACCTGACTTATGATGAGCGGTATACTCCGTACATCGAGCAACTAGGACTCCTCCCCTTTATCCACATGGTCACTCGGTCGACACCGAAGTTCAACCCCGCTGCGATCACCGCGCTTGTCGACCCGTGGAGGCCGGAGACACACACTTTTCACCTTAGGACCGGTGAGACTACGATCACTTTGCAGGACATGAGCATGATCCTGACACTCCCAATCGAGGGAAACCCTGTGTGCATAAGCACAGATTCAGACGGGTGGCGGGAGCAGATGGTTAGCCTTATAGGAAAGGATCCACCCGAGGTTGTAAATGAGAAGAGAGTAACACTAAGGGTAGCTGTCGGGGCTACTTTCAGTTGGATTAGACAGAATTTCAAGACCTGCCCCGAGGATGCTGACGAGGACACGGTCATGACATACGCTCGTGTGTATGTGTGGTACATCATCACGAGGACTCTCTTTCCTGACAGCAGTGTGGATCGTGCTCAGTGGCATTGGCTTAAGGTGCTCACAGTTTTTGACTCAGATTTCAGCTGGGGTTCGACGGCGTTGGCTTGGTTGTACCGTCAGGTAATCGCTTGTTTACAAAGTTATCTATGTTTGCATGACCTCAAAAAATATTGTTTTACTAAACGATGTATCACTTCATGTGTAGCTGGATGATGCCTGTCTTAGGAGCGCAACCGATGGATGCATCGGTGGTTGTTTGTTCCTTCTTTCAGTGTGGAGCTGGGAACGCTTCCTAGTTGGACGGCCGAGATTGTTGAGCTACAACCCTTATGTTGATGACGGCAATAACCTCCTGCTCCCCACATGGGCTTACAAGTGGGATGTGGTCTCCGATCCCCCAACCGACCCTTTGGCGGCGTACAGGAGGTACACCAACGAGTTGTCGATGCTCGTGCTTCACATCCTTGCCATCCACCGTCGGGCCTCGGCACATGTGAGTTGATACACAACTAGATATGTGCCAACTTGGACCTCTCTTAAATGATCTTGCACGCACAATCTAAGGACATCCATCCTCCTCGCATTTAACCGTGTAACGCTTCTTCACGTCCGAGTGCACCACCGTGTAAGGGCGATGATGCTTAACCGAGAAGTCCTTTATCCATTGCTTAAATTCTAACAAGGTCTTAAACCTAGATCCACGAGAAAAGCCATTATTCTCTTGATTACCATCACGGTAAGAACTTGACCTTGGTCCAAGCACTATGCCCTCCCCGCCATCAACCGTGGCTTCATCCGCGAGACTAACATCACGGAACAAAGATACCATGTGCTCCCGCCCCAATACGTTCTCGTGGATTTCGGCCTCTCTAGCCGTGAACCCCTCCTCGTCAAGTTCTTCTTCGGGACCATCATCATCCGAGTCCGATGCATAGCATCGAGTATACGGGATGTCACGGTCCATGTTCTCTTGCGTAATATATTTATCCAAATCTCCAACATTGTTGTCATGGAGCTCAACCTCATTCTCATCGTGCCAATAATCATCATTTTGCTCTTCCAACACTTCATCTTGGTTCTTCGAAATCGGGCTCAATGTTTGGGTAAATGGAGGTTCAATCAATACCTCTTGGTTTATTGGTGGAGGAATCCTAGAACCTAATGGGGAGGCAGTACGGTTCAAATCCAAGTGCAAGTTATTCTCAAACTTCTTGGTGGCAAATAGTTTAAGAGCTTTGTCTAGCGACTCCGCCACCACCTCCTTGTATGCAACCCAATGGGGCTCGGAGAAGATACGCATGGTCTTCCAACGGGTGTGCATTCCAAAAGCCACATTATGCCTTCCCTCTAACTCAACAACATCATTTGGGTCCATCCATTTCAATTCAATCCTAACTTGCTCCAAGACCTCGGCGTAGGTGGGACTACGATCAAACACCAAGTCAAGCTCATCCGGGTTCGGTTCTATATTACCTCTTAAAAAGACATCCTTGTCTACATGATGAACATGAACAATTCTTGACATTCCTAAAATAATCACAACAATAATACCATGGTCAACATACTCAATACATACTCATTGGTGACATTAACACAATACCCATCCCTATGCCAATTCAACAATACCTATGCCAAAATCTACCATACATCTTGCATATCAATCTAGGGTTTCATAGATATGGATCAAACCAAGAATTTAATGGGTGAAAACAAAGAGAAAGGGGAAGAATACCTCTAAGCACTTGGGGAGATCGAAATCCACGGGGAGAAGGGTCCAATTTGGCCTTTTGGAGGGAGGGATTTGAGGGAGGAGTCTCACCACAGCCGTCGCCGCCGCCTCTCTGTTCGTGGATGGGTAAGGAAGTGAGCCTGAGTCGAGCTAGGGCGGCCGCGCGGCTGGTACAAGACCTAAAGTGCGCCGTAGTGTGTGGCGCCGCACTTACGAAACTGGGACCCGCGAGACCACGTCGACGCCATGCTGGCAGACGTGCAGCGCCACCATGCTTGGCGCTACGCTTCAGGGTGCGGCGCCATGGTCTACGGCGTTGCAAAAAGGATTAGATCCGTGAAATTTCGGTGGCCAGAGTTTATTTCGTAAATTTGTTATTTAATTGGGTTATTTTTGTTGAAATTCCCCATGTTTAAGGGGTGGTACACGTGGTGAAATTTTTGTATTTTACAAATGATTTTAATTTTACCCAGTGCAGTGTGCACCCGAGGACACATGTGGATCCGTCCCATTCAGTACAGACGTTTTGGCACTTGGCCTTCTTTCCAAGGAAAGGTACAAAAACTTGGCTGATTTTTCGTGCAACCGACTGCTCTGCATATCTGCCTAGACACGTACCCTGCAGACAAGAGGGCCAGTGCATGCAGCCCATGAGGCAGAGAGGATCCCCAGTCCCCAGTCTCCAGTTCCGCGTGTTGCGTTCGGCAGCGCGCGACTCGCCAAGCGGCTACGCCCGCCGATAGCTAGCTAGCAAGCCGCGGCCAGGGGCCAGGTACCACGGCCGAGGACGTACGAACCCCGTGCGCCGTCACAGCGGCAAACTGCCGGCACTCGTGACCGCGCGCTGTGTAGGCGCTGGTAGCCTTGCTAGGGGTAGAGCGCGGGGCGTGACCAGGGGCGGGGGCGGGGGCGGGCGGCCACCCTGGTTGTTTGTTTGTCCCCGTGGAAGGGGAGCGGCGCCATGTGCGGTGCTTTGGCGTGGGTGCGCGGGGGCGAATTATTGCGTAGACCTCCTTCCTTGTTTAGCGTGGTGGGATGGTTTGGTGGGATGGATTAGTGACCCGTTGACGAGCAGGCGGATGATGAGCATACTCTCTGCTTGATTTGATCACACGGTAGTACTCAGCAAACCATGTCATTATTGCTTTGCTGCTGCTGATGGAATCGTGGCGTGCATCATGTGCAGGCCGCGCACCGAGGGAGGCCTTCATTGTTGCGTCGTAACGCAGAGGAGCTCGTTGCTGCTAATAATAGACCGACCCAGCAGATAAATATTGCTTCGGTGCGTCGCTATAAATAAAAATGCTTCGGTCCCTCATCAAACACGCACCCATCACGCACGCAGCTACTACCCTCCATTTCAAAACATAAGATATTTTAGCTTTTGGAAAAAGACCATTTTAATGTATAGATTCATTCCAGAATATATACACTAAAATACTAAATCTAAATACACTCGTTTCACAAAAGTTAAAAAACTTATATTTTAAATAGGACAGAGTATTTTTTTTGGAGGGTACACGTACCCATTTGGCTCTCTCTTTTCTGAAGGAAGCATATCCCTTTAACATTCTTCTTTTGGTGTATTTAATATAAATGGGCTCCGTTTTAAGAGGAGGTCGGCTGGTCAACAGATAGACATATGCAGCAGCTCCATTGCACTACTAAATTAACACCGATCTTAGAGCATCTCCATTCCGAAGCCCTAAAGGCCTTCTAAAGAGCTATGGGACGTACCAGCGCTCAAAATCGCTCACAGCCCGCCACCCCCACCCAACCCACGGGGGCTAGCGGGAGCGTCGGATGAAGGTAAAAACGACGTGGGCCAGCCTCTGGTAGTGAGGTAGACGGCTCGTCTCCCGAGCGTCGTCTGTCGCCGGCCACGCGATGCCGAAATTGCTCGCCGGCATGTTCTCCCGTCATGTCCCTCCACCGCTTCCTGTCCGGGCTTCCCGCCCTTTTCTCGATTATATGTAGGCGCGACGGGCATCTCCATTGCAGATCTACACCATGGCCAGACCTCGCGCCCTCTCCCTCTATATCTAGGGCGGTGCTGCTATCGCCAGTAGGGCCGGCACACCGCCATGTCTGCCCGTCGTGCTCCTCCATCTCGCTCACCGCCCGCAGAAGAGCTGTGGCACTCGTTTCCGCCTCTCTCTGGACCCAACCACACCGACTTAGAGTGCTCCGACCCCGAGTGGATCGGCTCCGACGACTCCTGCGTAGCCAACACTGACGAGCTGGGTTGGGCCAGTTCCGATCCCGAGTCCAAGGAGCTTTCGCGGCCGCCGATACCCCGCGGGTCGGCTTACCGGACCATCGGCGAGCCTTATGGGTGGGACATTTTCCACAAAGTTTTCCTGCCGGTGCACCTCCGGCTGCAACATCTCGACGATGTCTACAGGTGTTTCCTCTATGCATCGCGCAAAGAGCCCGTCGACATTGAATTGCGTGCCAGCCGTGACCGAGCAAAGGAGGAGGCCGAGACGCAGCTAGCAAGATGCAACCCGATGTTCGACCTGTGGGGTGTTGCCGGAGGGCCGCCACCGCGCCCTCCTGGGAGAGTAGCACCTTCGGCCGCCGGAGACGTTAGTTTATCTTTTCCTTTTTATGTAAAAATAAAGGTGTCTGAATGTAAAAATTGAAATGTTTGAATGCTTGATTATTTTTTGTATGGGGGACACGAGTGGTAACCAGCGTCCCTAAATCGTGAACTTAACCGGAGCCCCCTCATATGGCCGCAAAGCGAGCCGCGCCGGACGCCGTATGGGGACGAGTGAAGATGCCCTTATCTACACATCAATGTACTCGCTCTGATCTAAATTAATGTTTTTAAATTTATCTAAATTTGGATGTTTTCTTTTAAATTCAAATATATCTAGTCATGTATTAGTGTTAAACACGTCTGAATCTAAATAAATCTGAGAACATTCGTGAGAAGGATTCCGATGAAAGCTAGCAGGGTGGACGGTGCGCTTATACTGTAGCAAGGAACACGTCCCCTTGTTTGTCCTCGCACGCTGTCGTCCATGCCACACTTGGGAGCTTTCGCTACTGGAACCAAATACGCAATAACTGACGTACGCACGGGCGTCGCTCGCGGCATTATCTGCGGCAGCAGTGTTAGCCTTTGTTATAGTTAAGCGGCGGCTGAGGCTAGCTAGCACCCCTCGTGCATGAGTTGTAATCGTGTCGCATGTACAAACTGTCTACGTCGCTTCCGTGATCATGAGATAAGCTAGTACTGCCATATAGTATATGCATTACATCGCTGTCAGCAAGGCGAGAACGATCTTATTAGGATGCCCGTCGTTCTGGATTTTCAAGACAGAGGAAGCCCCAACTGGACATAAATGCCATGATTAACACTACATCCACATAGTACTCTGGTGATGATACGTCCTACGTGTATGCTCTTGCGTGGCTCGTCACGCCTGCTGTCTGCATCGGATCGACGGCGAACGAACTAGTAGCAGTATCCATCCATCCATCGGTCGATGGATTTATAGGTCAAAATCAACATCATCTCTAGTACAAAGCTAGCCAGCTGCCGCAATGGCATTTTCTCACACGCATCATGCCGCGATGGAATATTATCGCATCGCATCGGAAGATTTGGGCGGCCCCTTGTTTTCAAAAAGCCTATCGATAATCGGTCCGTCGTCGAAAGCTGTGGCCGGCTCCGCCCGTGGCCCAACTTGCTGTGGAAGAGGGCTCCACCCGGTCGTAGCATACTGCTCGTGTTCCGGTGCCTACGTACGCACAGCGACCGGTGTTCGTGCACGTCTCCGTCGAGCGCGCCCATAATTAATCTGACTTTCGTCATTGTTTTCGGCTGGGTGATGGCTACAGCCCGCCGGGGCCGGGGGCTCTGATGCCGTCACGGCGGTATGACCTTCATCGGCAACGATCGATGAACTGGTTGATGACGGCACGTGACGGTGAGATGAAAGTGACGATGAATGTTCACGCGAAAGCCAATGTTGAAAGCTCGCATTGACGTGCATATTTTTTTTGCATTTCTGCGATAATTTCATCGGTGACTTTGCTTCGCAATGTATGCGTTGACGCACAAAGCCTTTTTTTTCGTAGCGCTTTTTTTAACTTACGATGTTTAGAAAAGATGAACTATGTGTGGACGCAAAAGCTTCTTAGTTTTTTTTTTTAAAAAAATGGACGTTTTATTATTTTGAATAATGTTTACATCTAGCATCTGTATAGCTAGGATGCACATAGCCGATCAACCACACACAAAATGACCACAACAAAAATACCAGGATTACAAAAATGGTAATAAACATGTGAGGATACGCCTCGAGCATTGACAAATCTACGCGCAGATCACGCTGTCATCCATATCGGGAGAAAATATCTCTCGCCGTGTCCTCCAATCACGTACACCTCTCCAGAAACAAGTCGCGAAACTTCATACGTTGGAGAGTAGTCCATGATCGGAGGATAGCCGTAGCACGATAGATCATCTGTAGACACAATGTTATTAAAAAACTTGTCATTTCTACATAGCCAAAGCGACCACGTTCGCACCCAAACCGTGGTTTGGAAATAGCCTATTCTATAAGTTGCTAGGATAAATGAATTTAAGACGTTTTGTAATAACTACTACTAGGAATAAAAGTAAAACTGAAAAAAGATGAATGCAATGAGATGAAATATTAATACTATGATTTCTCAAGTAATGTTGTGTATACCGGTGTGCATGATAAGTGCTTATGGAATAGCTGTTAACTATAATTGTGTTCCTCATATATTGTTGTCTCCCACCGTTGGTAAGTGGCAACTAGATAACTCAATTGTCCACACCCTCTTCGGACATGGATTATCTTGTAAGAGAATAGTGTATTAAGGTAACAAGACCAATCAAGGTAAACCAGAGCAAATGCATTAAGTTATATGGACAAATGTACTCGTAAGCAAGTATGCTAGTCACAAGATATCCCATATGTCACTTTAGGGTCAAGCAATTCGCAACACTATACCTATCTATATCATGAGTGATCTTGAGGAAATTAAATCTTAATAGGTGGTGCATCCTAAGATGTTATTGTCTCCGCAAATCACTTATAGCAAATAGCCTATTAGTTCTACCCACGGACTTGTCAGGCCCATGAACGAGTAGAGACTAATGATAAGTTTTACGACACTCCTTGAATCCCTAGTAAATTCCTCAACAATGGATTGGACGTCTCCAATCACTAGAATAATATCATGAATAGAACAATGTAAAGATAAAGCACAAACATATTAATTAACAATAACACACCACACTTCAATTACTAAAATCATCATAACATTAATAAAAGGGGGTTCAAGCCATGTTACAACCCATCACGGCGATCATGATGGGGAAGTATGAAGGAGTAGCGGCGATGGAGATGGTGATGACGACGCGGTGATGGTGGCGTCGGCGTGGTGATGGCGGTATCCTCCTTCTCCTCCTCTTCTTGCTTGGATGGTTTGATGGTGTTGATGGAGATCTAGATCTTGGTGGAGCTGTAGAGGCTATGGAGGCGGCACGACGGCAGGGCACCGCCGTGGAGGTGGTAGATGGGATCTAGATCTTGTATATGGTGTATGGTGGCTTCCTCCCCTCCTCCCTCCTTTAAATAGGCCTTGGGGGTGCCCTAGGGTTCCCCAATACCGTCATATGACTTTGGGAAGGTTCTGAAGCCTCCGGAGGGCGAAATTCCGTCATTTGCGACCTTTTTGTAAACTATACGGCGGAAGCTATACGGCCGGAATTATTGCTCCCGCCGTATAGTTGGTTGTCAAACCGTTTGTACTTTTTAGTATTTTGGTCGTCATTTTTTCATACGGACACCATTTTGGGTGTTCTTAGGCTCGTTAAGTTCGTATCATCAAGGTCTACAACCTTGTGGTCTTGGATCTTTATTTTGAGAAGTTGAAAAAAATTCACTTTTCCAACACCTCAAATGGCTTAGTCTGGTTCCTACACCTCCTCCATACTATGTTCTCTTTGATCCTTTTGCCTTTGTTTCATCCATAATCATCATCAACACCTACACACATGTCAAAGATAAGGAAGAGGGATAAAATTCTACCTAAAATACTAAATGTACAAAGCTCATATTGAATTTAATAAAAACAAGTAATCATCCATATCAGGCATAGCAATAGTTAGATGGAGCATGATATGATAGGCAAATGACACAATTTATATTGCTAAAAAGTGTTTATTATCACAACCATCAAGTTCTAGTATCGAAGGGGTACCATCCAATAGGATTTAGCCAAGTGGAAATTCTTTTTCTCTTAATTTTGGAATTAGACAAAATAATACCCTAACTTGCAAAATGCATAGAAAATGTTCTGCTTATCAGAAAAATGCATATGATATATGCCTAGATTCATAAATATGTGTCAAATATTATAGTGAGTTAAAATTTGAACTTTGCCAAAACAAAATTTTATTAAATATTTAAATTGTAATATAGGGAATTTAAATTATAGTAATTATTCTGTAAGTCCAAAATTTGCAAGTAATACCTTTCTAGAATCGTTGTGAATAGTACTACAGTACCCCACTATTAGTTTTCAAACATGGGCATTTTAAATTGAACAATATTTCAGAAATGCCATTTATCCATTATAGGCATAACTTTAATTCTAAAAATTATTTTTGAATGAACCTTTTTGTAAAATGCTCATATTTTAATCCTCTATCAATTAGGACCAGAGGGTAAAATTATATTAAATTATAAAGCATTGCCTCCTTCAAATGCTATTTTAGATAGTGCTAAATTTAGAAAATGGTTTTAAAATGAAACCCTTTTTGCAAAATGTTCAAAAATAATTTATTTGTCCAATAGGGATAAATGAAAATATTTTCCAAACATATATACAACAAATTAGTTGCTTATGACCTAGCTCTACTATAAGCACTATGTGGTCCAAAGCAACTACATGAAAGTAATATTTCAAATCTAGGACTAGTAAAGTATATTGTGAACCTAGTATTGGTTTAATAAAACATGTGTGACCAAACCCAAACATTTTAGCATGCTTTGATTGCTTCCATTGTATTGCTTCGATTGATATGTCTGTTTGGTTTGTTTATTCGTTGCAAGGTTTGTGAATTGTGTAGATTGACCGGAGAGTAACCGTTGTCTTGTGAAGAGAGTATTTCCGACAACTTCAATAAGAGGCAAGTTCACTACATAAATATCCCAATACTTTCCTATGTACTTAGTGTTTCTTAGTATGCATATGTTGTCTTATATAGTATTATGCTATGCAATGCAACCCAGACAAGTTAGTCACATGTATCCCTGACTATTGAATAGAAGACAATGTAGGAGTTGAATGCTTAGCCCAGCAGTAGTTCTATGAATGACTTCACAACAAGTTTATGATATTGATAGTGTATTTTTCAAACGTTGAAAACAACTTAATTTAATGAACTACTTGAGTGTTGGAATTGATTTTATAGTGGGGTGATACATTGCAAATGTATCTATAATTTTTGATGCTCCATGCTTAGTTTTATCCACTTTCTTGTGTTTTGTCCACACTTTGGAGTACTTTTCATATGATTTCTTGGACTAACCTATTAACAAGAGCCACAGTGCCAGCTGCCTATTTTTCCAGAAGACTCCAGGAGCCAGAATACGAGACGGAGAAGAGCTAGGGGGTGGCCACACCACCTGGTGGCGCGGGCCAGGCCAGGCCGCGCCAAGGGGTTGTGTGGGCCCCCAGTCACCCCCTCGGTCTCCCTCTTCGCCTATAAGAAGCCTTCTGACCTAAAAACTTGGGGGGGGGAGGGGGGGTTCGACGTTTTTCCACGAAAAGTTCCGCTGCGCCGCCGCCACCGAAGGGGGAGATTCGGGGGACAGAAAGTCTCTGTTTCGGCACCCTGCTGGGACGGGGAAGTGCCCCCGGAGCCATCTCCATCGACCTCCACCATCATCTTCATTGACCATCCATGTTTCCCCCATCTATGAGTGAGTAATCCCCCGCTGTAGGCTATGGGGATGGTAGGGATTGGATGAGATCGTTCATGTAATGGCATCAGATTGTTAGGGCATAGTGCCTAGTATCTCTTATTAGTACTTTATGACTTTGTTGTAACTTTGTTATGCTTAATGATTATCACTAGGGCCCGAGTGCCATGATTTCAGATCTGAACTTATTATTGATTCATTATGATAGTATTGTTTCTAGTCTTATCTACAAGTTGTGTACACACGTCGTTGTCCGGAACCTATGGTCCCGAAATGACAGAAATCGGGGTAGCCGGAAGGGAAAGGCTTTGATGTGAGGATCACATGTGTTCACGGAGTGTTAATGCTTTGCTCCGGTGCTCTATTAAAAGGAGCACCTTAATTGCCAGTAGTTCGCTAGAGGCCCCGCTGCAAACGGGCTAGCAGGACAAAAGATGTTGTGCAAGTTCTCATTGCAAGCACGTATGACTATATATGCCTAGGATTGTCTAGTACTTGGGTGCTTTATCTTCTTTATCTGCAATTGCTCTATGTTCTGATTGCTATGTGAATTGTCTTGTCCATGCAACGCCCGTCCATCCATCCCTATGCCCACCGCACTCGAATCTCACTGTTTACTGCTTTTGTTACTACTGTCTTCGTTTTGCTGCTACTATTACTTTACTATTCCTACTACAAAACTGTTGCTACTGATAAACTGTTGTGAGCAAGATTGTTTCCAGGTGCAGCTGAATTGACAACTCAGTTGTTAAGACTGATAAGTATTCTTTGGCTCCCCTTATGTCGAATCAATAAATTGGGTTTCACTTCCCTCGAAAATACTGCGATACACCCCCTATACTTGTGGGTCATCAAGACTATTTTATGGCGCCGTTGCCGAGGAGCATAGCTTTATTTATCAAGTTCACTTGGATTCACTATTGTTCAAGCTAAGTTTATCTTTCTCCTTTTTTGCTTGTTTCTTTATCAACAATACAAAAAAATAGTTCCTACTCTAGTTGTTATTTTCGTTGGTCTGTTATTGTCTTGCTTTATCATGCTTGTTGGCAATGGTTGGTTTCTTTGAAATTGAAGCTTATTGGCAAGGTGGGTTCACGGAAGATCAAAAATATTATTATAAGGAACACCGCTTGTCACAAAAAGGGAAACACTTATGGGAACAAATTGATAGATTGTATACCATTGCTAGGAACGTGTGCTCTACTTATAATGTTACTTATTGCTGTGATGAGTCTTGTTGCAGAAAGAGGTATAAACACCTCCCTTTTCAATGTGAGTATAGTGATAATGATACCATATCTTCCTATGCTAAAGGAATTTATGACTTTTATGATGCGGAATAAATTGAAGAATTTATTGCTTGGAAGGGTGCTTTTGAACTTGCTAGTTTGCTTGAAAATATTGATGATTCACCTTACAAATATGAGGTGTATGGTATACTTCAATTTTGCTTTGATAATTACAAGGATGAAAATGGCTATATTCTTGAATATTTTAATAGATGTTTTCCACAAATGGAAGAGACTAATGTCTTGCAGGATCCTATGGAAGAAGAAATTGATGAACCTGAAATCTCATTAGATGAAAAAGAGGAGGAGAGTGATGAACAAAAGGAGGAAGAATGGATTAGCTACCCATGCCTACCTTCTAATGAGAGTAACTCTTTATCCCTTACATTATTTGATTGTCCCCCTTGCTTACTAAAGGAGAATGAATGTTATGTTCCTGAGGTTTCTCTTGAAATTTTTTATAATAAAGCTCTAGTGCTTGTAGATCATGAAGAGCATGCTTTATGTGATAGTTATATTGTTGAGTTTATTCATTAGGCTACTGAAAATTATTATGAGAGAGGAAAATATGGTTGTAGAAGTTTTCATGGTATAGAAACACCTCTCTATGTGCTGAAAGTTTTGAAGTTACTCTTGTTTTATCTTCCTATGCTTGCCACTTTGTTCTTTGTGAATTTATTTGCATACATTATTCCTATGCATAGGAAGTGGGTTAGACTTAAATGTGTTTTGAATTTGCTTCTTGATGCTCTCTTTTACTTCAACTCATATTTCTTATGAGAGCATCCTCTCAAACTTTTATGCCTGAAGATGAAAATATGTCTATTATTCTTGGGAGACCTTTTCTTAAATACTGCAGGAGCTGTTATTAATTGTAATCAAGGGAAGGTGACCTTCAATGAACACATTGTCTATTTCCTCAAGAAGATTGAAAGGACTTATGGTTTGAATTCAATTGAACATGTTGAGGGCATTCAAGTTGGAGAAATATATTGTCACATACGAAGAGAAAAAATTGAAACTATTATGATTGGGACCATTGCTATCAAGGTTGAGGTAACATAATCATTAGTGGGATACAAAGTTTTGTCTCATATGGAATTGTTTTGGTAACAAGACCTGATCAACCTTGTTAACAAAAGGATTTCATTGAACAAAACAATGTTTTCACCATGATTATCTCCGCTTACTTCTATTCTATCCATTTTAGTTCTTGCTTCTTATGCCTAACTTAAAGGCGTTAAAGAAAAGTACTTGTTGGGAGATAACCCAAGAGTTTTAGTTGAGTCTTGGAAGTTATTACCTCTGTAATAACCTCTCCTTCTCCTTTTTATTTGCTTTTTGTGCCAAGAGTAACCTCTAATGAGAGAGAAGTAATGATTGGGAAAGTTGCTGTTCCGAAACAGATTTCTGTGCTTCACCGTAAAAATTCCTGAGAGAGCTTTGTACGTCGGATTGAGCTGTAATTTTTTTCTTCTGCCTCAGGTTGTTATATAACTTCCGTTAGTTAAACACTTTTTGATTTGAGCAACAGAAGGTCTTAGAAAAAATTCGTCTTTACCTGCTGGTCTGTTTTGACAGATTTCTGCCATTTTCTGCATTTGCTTCTTGTTAGTTCCTTCTTGAGTTCCTTTGGGGAGAGATTTTTGAGGGAAGTGCTACAGTAGCTAGTTTTCTAATGGAAGTTTATTTGGTGTTAGAACTGAATCTTGAGACTTATTTATCTTAAGTGCACTAATGTTGCTAATGAGATTGTGTGAAGTTTTATATGAAGGAAAATTTTCAGGTGTATGGAAGGAATGAGTAATGAGATGAAGGATGGACTAAGCTCAACCTTGGAGATGCCACGCGTGTCACCCCAAGAAATATCCAATAAGTACAAGCGTCAAAGCTTGGGGAGGCATCCCCTTCTTCATCAATAAAAATCACAGGTTTCTTCCAAACGCTTCATTTTTATTGTTTCATGCACAGCTGTGTTGTTCTTGGAGCGTCTTCTTTTTTGTTTTTCGTTTTGGTTTTTAGTTTGCGTGGTTTGCTTAGTTTTCTGAATAAATTGGTTGGACCTCCCCTTTCATACTTTGGTGTTCAAATAGTCTGGTTTGGATTGGAAAAGAGTAGGAAAGCTCATGCTTAAGAGGTAAAGAGAGCTTGTTTTTGATTGTGGCCTATGCTTTGGCATGCCATACTTGATATTGTTTTGGCTTTATGCTTAGTATTTTTTGCTGTAGCATGACTTGTTATAAACAATTGAGATTGCTTAATGTGCCTTGGATGAATCATGCGTTGTTTTAGCATATTAAAGCATGGTATAGTGGTATTCTCCTTTGATGCTTTATTTGGGTTGACTTGGCACATGCTCACACCATTTTATGACTATCTCAAGTCACCATAAACCTTTATGATCCTTTAGTTTTCAACTTGTAGTATCACTTTATGCTTTGATCAATGATGTTTTGTCGCTCTGCATGATTATGGCCATTATTGCTCTCTCGTTTTTCCCTCCCTTACTATTGCTAGCCTTCACTTCCACTGAGTGTTTTACTCATGTTTCCAACTCCCTAAACCAAATATTGCAAAAGTGTCCACCATACCTACCTATTAGCATCATTTGCTACTTCTGTGCATATTCAATATGTCTTGTTTTCTTCCGAATAAAATGTTTGCTTGTTTTGAGAAAGTTAGTTAGTAAAGCTCTCACGAACTTGATGGCACACTTTATTTCCTGCATTTCATAAACCTGAACCATTGTGAACTCTCCATGAAAGTTATATGCTTGCAAATTATAGGCTGGGGATTAGCAGAACCGTGCTGTCACGGGGAACGCTTTCAACACTTGTAAATATATACCCAGTTGATACCTTCCTCTTTTGTTTGCGGATGTCGTCGGTGTAATAAAAGGGGAGCTTGTAAGTCCATGGAGTTATGTATGTGTGTTAGAGAAACGCCTGGGCCACTGGTCTAATCCATGCTGACATGGTGGAAACCTGCAGCGTAACCATAATGATATCTATGAAGCATTCTTCTTATAAAAAAAAAGAGAGATAGCTATTGAGAAAAAAAAGTGTTTTATGAAAAGAGGAAAGAGCGAAAAAAGCACCATTTTCCCATGGTAAATAAGAAGATTGCTGAGATACTCATTGTCTGCTTGCCTTGTCATTTTGGTATGGGGATTCTTCCGTATCATCGGGCAAGGGGTACCCCGTTGGCGGTTCCCAATGATACGCACATACTTACGATGACAAGAACTTACCGGTAACTAAAGTTGAGTAGCATGAGGAGCGGCCCTCGTACTCAAGGGACTTGGGATTTTCAGTTTATAGTCTGTCAAGCATATAACTCAGATTGGACCTCACTTTCACCTTAAACACATTAAAGATGCTTATGATAGGGGCAATGAGAGCTCAAAGCTAACGAGTACCATACTTTCAGCATTTGGAAGCCTTTCAAACTATTCAAAACCTTTTCTTTTACTTGTTGAGTCTCCACATATTCTTTGAGCACTTTCTTGAGAGCATAGTGGCCATTCTTAGTTCTATGTGCATTGTCCCAAGACTTGTTGATTGATGCATACCTTGATATTGCTTATTTTAAACTATTTGTATCTAGTCACTCTTGTGAACTTTGAAGGTGTCCTTTGCATTTATATTTGCTACTCTATGAGGGACAAGCTGAATACTATTATGCTATGTTTTCTTTATGTGAAACAAACAAACGTCTTGCATAGCATTGTTATTCATGAATCTTTTGTTTGTGCCTTTTCATGTTGCATCATAGTTTCTTTGTCTTATTGCTAGAACTTTGTCTTTCATGTTATGATTGAAGTACTTTGATCCCAGCTTTTGAATGTTTACAAATACTTTGGTCAAGTCTTTGATGGTGCATGTCACCTCAAAAATTATTCTTTCTTTTTATCACTTACCTACTCGAGGACGAGCAGGAGGTAAGCTTGGGGATGTTGATACATTGCAAATGTATCTATAATTTTTGATGCTCCATGCTTAGTTTTATCCACTTTCTTGTGTTTTGTCCACACTTTGGAGTACTTTTCATATGATTTCTTGGACTAACCTATTAACAAGAGCCATAGTGCCAGTTGCCTGTTTTCTGCTGTTTTTGGTTCCAGGAAAGTCAGAAAATTAATATTCTCGGAATTGGACGGGACAAAAGCCAAAGTGCCTATTTTTCCAGAAGACTCTAGGAGCCAGAATACGAGACGGAGAAGAGCCAGGGGATGGCCACACCACCTGGTGGCGCGGGCCAGGCCAGGCCGCGCCAGGGGGTGGTGTGGGCCCCCCAGGCACCCCCTCGGTCTCCCTCTTCGCCTATAAGAAGCCTTCTGACCTAAAAACTTGGGGGGGGGGTTTCGATGTTTTTCCATGAAAAGTTCTGCTGCGCCACCGCCTCCGAAGGGGAGATTCAGGGGATAGAAAGTCTCTGTTCCGGCACCCTGTCGGGACGGGGAAGTGCCCCCGGAGCCATCTCCATCGACCTCCACCATCATCTTCATCGACCATCCATGTTTCCCCCATCTATGAATGAGTAATCCCCCGCTGTAGGCTATGGGGATGATAGGGATTGGATGAGATCGTTCATGTAATGACATCAGATTGTTAGGGCATAGTGCCTAGTATCTCTTATTAGTGCTTTATGACTTTGTTGTAACTTTGTTGTGCTTAATGCTTGTCACTAGGGCCCGAGTGCCATGATTTCAGATCTGAACTTATTATTGATTCATTATGATAGTATTGTTTCTGCTCTTATCTACAAGTTGTGTACACACGTCGTTGTCCGGAACCTATGGTCCCGAAGTGATAGAAATCGGGGTAGCCGGAAGGGGAAGGCTTTGATGTGAGGATCACATGTGTTCACGGAGTGTTAATGCTTTGCTCCGGTGCTCTATTAAAATGAGCATCTTAATTGCCAGTAGTTCCCTAGAGGCCCCGCTGCAAACGGGCTGGCAGGACAAAAGATATTGTGCAAGTTTTCATTGTGAGCACGTATGACTATATATGGAACACATGCCTAGGATTGTCTAGTACTTGGGTGCTTTATCTTCTTTATCTGCAATTGCTCTATGTTCTGATTGCTATGTGAATTGTCTTGTCCATGCAACGCCCGTCCATCCATCGCTATGCCTACCGCACTCGAATCCCATTGTTTACTGCTTTTGTTACTACTGTCTTCGTTTTGCTGCTACTGTTACTTTACTATTTCTACTACAAAACTGTTGCTACTGATAAACTGTTGTGAGCAAGATTGTTTCCAGGTGCAGCTGAATTGACAACTCAGTCGTTAAGACTGATAAGTATTCTTTGGCTCCCCTTGTGTCGAATCAATAAATTTGGTTTCACTTCCCTCGAAAATACTGCGATACACCCCCTATACTTGTGGGTCATCATGGGGTGCCAATAAGGAGTCGACCCTTTCAACGGTACGCTCCTGTCTTATGTGCGCATGTGAAAAGCCACCTAGGCTTAAAGAGATTGGAGGCACCCAGTGTTTTAGAAGCTTCCATGTATAGCCACATGTCACATGGCTCTATCCTGACTAAGTATGATGTGGAAACCCGACCCAACGTCACTAGCAGATGTAGTTTGGGTAGGTTGTATGGGTCCGTTAGGGGATCGGGGGACTACTTCTGAAAGGTCTTATCTCGGTCTTCTCCCGGCCATGCCACATCTGGGTGGTATGTGTGTGGGGGATTATAAGGTCTTGTGAGTAAAGTGTACAAACCTCTCGAGAGTGTCAAATCTAAGTACTTAGCCATGTCCCTGGTTACGGACAATTATGAGCGACTTGGCTGTGAAGCTAACCGAGAATCTCATCATTCCAATTTCTTTAATTAAAATTTTGATGGGTGTACAAGGGTAGGAGGGTTCACCGATTTCTATCGGTGGTACCTAGGTTCACTGCTTTCAACCAGTGGTACCTCTTAATAGATGGAAAATGTGTTTTATAAAATGATAGGATAAAATCATTGCTTTATGCAAAGTTCAGCCAAACCCCACCAAGCCAAAATGCATGTACAGTGTAGGATGTGATCTGTGTCCACCATAAATAGTGAACTTGCCAATACATTCAAAGTATTGACCATTCGTGGCCGCAACCTTTCATGTTGCAGGTTACCCTGAAGATGAGTGATGTACGATGTTAGGGTTGCGAGTCTATACTCATCATGTCTTCGTTTGTGTCTCTTAATGGAGCTCTTTGTAGTTAATAGTCTTCTGTTGTTGATCTTTGTTTACGGGGAGCTAGACCTTCTGCTATGCAACTTGTATATGTCTATGTAAAGTTTCGGATCATTTGAGGTAATAGAAATATGACCTTTGTTTCGTGATATTACATCCTGAACTGTGTGTGATAGCGAGTTGATCCAGGGACTAGCACTAAAGAGCATAGAGACTTGGACCCCTACCGGGTCGTACCGGGTCGGGTCACTTCAGATGGTATCATAGCATTATGTTGACTGTAGGTTCGTGACCCTAGAAATGGTTTAGAAACTAGGAAAGACCCTAGGCAAATAAAAATATTTTGTTCATTCAAAATCTAGTATTTTGCACCTTGGTTATTCTCGTATGACTCTTCCTAACCATTTTTCTTGATTTCCATATTTTAGATGGCCACCATCAATGAATCCATCAAGAAGGGACCCCTGATGACCATGAAACTAGAGTATGAGATTGAGTTTCCCAAGGCACTGAAGGGTATCATGAATAGCATGGGACTCAAAGGTGAAGCAATGTACAAGGGTTTTCCTATGACGGATGAAGGCCAAGAGTATAGGTGGGTGCAACTCTATCTGTACAAAAAACAAGGAGGATGACCACGAGAAGATGGAACACTGGATGTTTACCAACTCCGAGCTCCATACATCATTCTTTGACTCTGCAAGAAGTGCGACATGGAGTGCCATTGATGAGATTGGAGAAAGACTTAAGTAGAGACTGTACAACACTCAAGAGGACCTCAGGGAAAAAAATAAGAAGAACCATGAGTTGGAGAAAGAAGATAAGAATCTTAGGAAGGATATCATTGATCTGGTCTTGGAGTTATGTGACCAAGACAAAGTGATTGCTTCCAAGGATGCTCTTATTGCGTCCATGAAGACCTAAATGTGAAGGAAGATGGAAGTCCTCTAGATGCACCCTATAGTGTGACCACCACCGTAGCATTTTAGTTTAGACATTATCTACCGTGTTAGTGTATTGATCATATCCACCGTTGTGGTATGGCGTATTATAGTTGTTTGTTTGCTTTGTTGTGATGAACCTCGTTGTTTGTGAAATGAATTGGTCATGTTTTAATTGTATCTTGGTTTGATATGTGTTACCACGTGGCTGATGTTTACCTTTTTAACCTATTAGAAACCAAGACGCTTAGAGAGAGTTTGAGAAAACTTATTTTGATTCTGATGTTTTAAAGCAAAATTTTATTCAAACATTTTACTTCTCGTAATTCTACCATTGTCAAATGTTCTCACACTCTTCTCAATTTTAAAAAATGATAGATGGCACACGAGTACACACTTTTCTTCACCACCGGAGATGCTGAAGACCACCACTTTAGCCACACCTTGGCCAAGATGACTGATAGTATGTCATTACCTCACCCAGAGTTCAGGGGCAAGCACGTGTCCATGGAACCCGGACTTACACGCTTTGAAATTGAGACCAGGATTTGTGGGACACTCATTGCCCCAATGACCCAAGACATAGTGTATGTCCAAAAGTGCAATGACTGGGAAGGTGGACTCGAGATAGCCATGCATGATGCCATGTCCCGCCTCTGCTTCATGTTCAAGTCTGTTCTGCCGAATGACTCCTTCCGTCAGTTTGTAAGGCGCACCATTGATGGTACTCCCATTTGGTACACCAACGGGAAAGAGAAGATGAACCCATGTGCCTTTCAGTTGATGGAGATGGAAGGCCTCACTGCCAACATGGAGGACATGATTCAGTATGAGATGGAGAAGAATGACGATGCCCATGCCACTATGCAGCAGATGAAGAACACTATGGATGGGTAACATGCCTACATCAACACCCTAGAGACTACAACACTGAATGCAAGACATCATGCTGATGAGATGCTCAAGGAGAATGCAACACTGAAGAAGCAGATGCAGGAGATCCTTCAGGCCATACCTGGAGCTTCTGCCACTCCGATAGATCAGCTGATGAAGAAAGCCAAGAAGGAAGAGCTTGATGATGACACGAAGATAGAGCCTGCTGGGACACAACCACAAATCTCAAGCAAGGAGGCACTAATGTAGCAGAAGCTTGAGAGGAGCGCTGAGTACAAGAAGCGCCTCAGGCCCTGTGCTTAGGTTGGATCACCAACATCGAGCCGTATCATTAGATCATCATTATCGTGTTAGTCCGTTGACCACATCTGCTTGTAAGATATGGCATCACTAGATCGTTTGCTTTCGCTCTTTAGAACCTTGAATCTTTACACATGTTTGTTTATGTTGAACCATTTGCTTTGTTATGATTGTTGGATTATGGTGTTTGCTATGAATTGGTGTGTTCTTGATTCTACTTGTGACCATGCTAGTCACTTTAGTAGTTGCACAACCTTGGATCCCTTTTGCCTATACCTTTCCATGCCTAAACCCTCCTAGAAAGGACATTACATAGAGTGATGCCACGATAGGAATCATAAATAGCCAGAGGTAATTGTCTATTTATAACCTACTCGTTTTTCTTTTAAGGGTGGTAGCACCCCAAAGTTTTTCCAAACCCTTTTTCCTACTAGATTTTCCGAATCTCGGGACGTGATTCCTTTTAAGGGTGGTAGTCTGTAACATCCTAAAACTTTTCAAATTTTTGAATGTTAAAAACAAAATAAAATTATTTAAATACTTGTTATTTTTTCTTTTCCTTATTTGAATTTTCAAAATAAAAGAAACTTTTCAAAGTTTATGAAAACTAAAGCAAATCCTATTTCTAAACAAAAGATTTTGGAACAAGTGGTTAGGTAAAACCACTTTTCAAAAAACTCTTTAAAGTTATTTTGTTTTATGGGAAAACAAAAGCTTTTAAAATAGATTTTTATAAACCAAAAATCTTTTGAGGATTCTCTATAAAACTTTTCTTGCATAAAACAAACCCTAATAAAAATATTTGTTTTAGGAAAATATTTATAAAACACTCCTAGTTTAAATTTTGTCCCCATATTTGTTAAATGATTTGTTTTGAGCCACATATAAAATCATAGTTATAAAATTTAATTTTTAATTTAAAAATGGTTTCCTAAAATCCCAAAATATCTATTTTAGGTTTTATAAAATTCACCTATTTTATTTTTATTGTTTTCAATTCAAAATAGAAGCCCTTTTAGGAATATACGCCTATAGTAATTTTAATACCTAGTTTTAAAATATTATTACTCTCAAAACCTTGTCTTTGTATTTAAAGGGTGCCAATAAATAAAACATTTCAATTTCTAATTTTAAGATTTTTTCTAGAAGGTTTTATGAGTTTTTAAACTAGTTTTTGAAACTAAAGGAAATAAAAAAGAAAAAAGAAAAAGAATAAAAAAGGGGGAAAAGAGTAGCCAGCCCAAACTAGCCAGGCCAGCCCGCTTCCTCTCCCCCTCCATGCGGCCGCCTCTATCCACCGCCCACGTAGCCCCCAGCGGCCCAACTACCTGGCCCACCTCCCTCTCCCTCACTGGCGCACGGGACCCACCTCCTCATTCTCCCCAACCACCAGCACCCACTATCCTAGCGACCACGTCGCAGTCGCCTAGTGCCCCACTTCCCCCACTCCTCCCAAGCACCTCCGGCCTCACTCGCCCCTCCTCTATAAAGCCCACACTCCCCTCTTTCACCCCTCTCCAACACGTCACCAGGCTGCTGCTATTGCTCGCTGGATTTGCTGCCTCTGCCACCGTTTTTCCGTCGTCGCCGGTGAACCCTTGAGCCACGCCGCCCCTATTTCCTCTCCCTCTCTTTTGCTTGATCTGGCGTACCTTCGCACCCTCTCATCCCTCTCTCTCTAGTAGCACCGCGACCCCACCATGAGCACCGGAAGAACACCGCCATCCGAGCTTCTCTAGTCAACCGCCATAGACGATAGAGGACGCCCGAGAGCTCATCGATCAAGCTCGCATCCTCGTCAAGAAAGGCCGAACCTCGTCTTTCCCTCCGAGCTCGCCGCCGACCACCTCAGCCACCTCTACGTCGACCACTGCGCTGCACGCCGTCATCTTCCCCATTGTCGGTGAACCAAGCCAAGGTGAGATCACTTCCCATCTCGATGTCGTTCGATCGTGGTCCTACAACCAGGATGCCCCTCAGCCGAGCCAAGTTGCGGCCTAGCCGAGCCGCGTGCTGACCTGTGAGCCCAACATATCTAGCCGCCTGTTTTAAGACGATCGGATGGTGCCTGTTAGTTCTAGTATTGAAGGGGTACCATCCAATAGGATTTAGCCAAGTGCAATTCTTTTTCTATTAACTTTAGAATTAGACAGAATTATACCCCAACTTGCAAAATGCATAGAAAATGTTCTGCTTATCAGAAAAATGCATATGATATATGCCTGGATTCATAAAAATGTGCCGAATATTATAGTGAGTTAAAATTTGAACTTTGCTAAACAAAATTTTATTAAGTATTTAAATTCTAATATAGGGAATTTAAATTATAGTAATTATTTTGTAAGTCCAAAATTTGCAAGTTATACCTTTCTGGAATCCTTGTGAATAGTACTATAGTACCCCACTATTAGTTTTCAAACATGGGCATTTTAAATTGAACAATATTTCAGAAGTGCCATTTATCCATTATAGGCATTACTTTAATTCTAAAAAGTATTTTTGAATGAACCTTTTTGTAAAATGCTCATATTTTAATCCTCTATCCATTAGGACCAGAGGGTAAAATTATATTAAAGGTTTACATTGAGGTTATTTAAATTATAAAGCATTGCCTCCTTCAAATGCTATTTTGGATAGTGCTAAATTTATAAAATGGTTTTAAAATGAAACCCTTTTTGCAAAATGTTCAAAAATTACTTATTTGTCTAATAGGGATAAATAAAACTATTTTCCAAACATATCTATAACAAATTAGGTGCTTATGACCTAGCGCTACTATAAGCACTATGTGGTCCAAAGCAACTATATGAAAGTAACATTTCAAATCTAGGACTAGTAAAGTATAATGTAAACCTAGTATTGGTTTAATAAAACATGTGTGACCAAACCTAAACCTTTTAGCATGCTTTCCTTGCTTCCATTGTATTTCTTGGATTGATGTGTCTGTTTGGTTTATTTATTCGTTGCAAGGTTTGTGAATCATGTACATTGATCGGAGAGTAACCGTTGTCTTGTGAAGAGAGTATTTCTGATAACTTCAACAAGAGGCAAGTTCACTACATAAATATCCCAATTTTTTCCTATGCACTTAGTGTTTTCTTAGTATGCATTAGTCTTATATAGTATTATGCTATGCATGCAACCCATATAGGTTATTCACATGTATCCCTAACTATTGAATAGAAGACAACATTAGAGTTGAATGCTTAGCCCAACAGTAGTTCTGTGAATGACTTCACAACAAGTTTGTGATTTTGATAGTGTGTTTTTCAAAGGTTGAAACCAACCTAATTTAATGAACTACCTGGGTGTTGGAATTAGTATTTTATGGTGGGGTGCCAATCAGGAGTCAGCCCTTTCAATAGCTCGCTCCTGTCTTATGTACACATGCGGAAAGCCACCCAGGCTTAAAGAGATTGAAGGCGCCTAGTGTTTTAGAAGCTTCCCTGTACAGCCACATGTCACATGTCTCTATCCTGACTAAGTATGATGTGGAAACCCGCCCCAACGTCACTAGCAAATGTAGATTGGGTAGGTTGTATGGGTCCGTCAAGAGATCGGGGGACTACTTCTGAAAGGTCTTGTCTCGGTCTTCTCCCGGCCATGCCACATCATCGTGGTATGTGTGCGGGGGATTACCGGGTCTTGTGGGTAAAGTGTACAAACCTCTCGAGAGTGTAAAATCTAAGTACTTATCCATGTCCCTGGTTATGGACAATTATGAGCGACTTGGCTGTGAAGCTAACCGAGGATCTCATCATTCCAATTTCTTTAATTAAAATTTTGATGGGTGTACAAGGGTAGGAGGGTTCACCGGTTTCTATCTGTGGTACCCAGGTTCAGTGCTTTCAACCAGTGGTACCACTTAATAGATGGAAAATGTGTTTTATCAAATGATAGGATAAAATCAATGCTTTATGCAAAGTTCAGCCAAACCTCACCAAGCCAAAATGCATGTAAAGTGTAGGATGTGATTTGTGTCCACCATAAATAGTGAACATGCAATACTTTCAAAGTATTGACCATTTGTGGCCGCAACCTTTCATGTTGCAGGTTACCGTGAAGATGAGTGAGGTACGATGTTAGGGTTGTGAGTCTATACTCAGCATGTATTCGCCTGTGTCTCTTAATGGAGCTCTTTGTAGTTAATAGTCTTTCGCTATTGATCTTTGTTTATGAGGAGCTAGACCTTCTGCTATGCAACTTGTATATGTCTATGTAAAGTTTCGGATCATTTGAGGTAATAGAAATATGACCTTTGTTTCGTGATATTACATCCTGAATTGTGTGTGCTAGCGAGTCGATCCAGTGACTGGCACTAAAGAGCACAGAGACTTGGATCCCTACCGGGTCAGGTCGCTTCAGTATGGAATGAGGCGAGCCATTTTGGAAAACCGATCAACAACAAAAAATATTGAATCATTTCCATGTTTTGATCTAGGTAGTCCTAACACCAATTCCATGGTAATATCTGACCAAGGTGCATAGGGAATAGGCAAAGGAGTATAGGGACCAAAAGGGTGACTTAGACTTAGCTTGTAAGCACAGTATGCATCATTGGACGTGTCGCTCCATGTATTGCTCATCTTTGACCAAAAGTACTGTGTGGATAACATGTCGTATGTCCTGTCACGACCATAACAACCATCAAGCCTCCTCCGTGAGCCTACTGAAGTAGCAAAATTTGGAGAGACTACTTCAGAATGCAAAGTTTGTTTTGCTTGAGAAGAAAACCGTTATGCAAATACAAGCCATAAAATCCCTTGTGTATGGAACATTGGCAAAGATAGGGCCAAAGAACAGATCAGAAGAATAAAAATATTTGATGTCCTCAAGACCCAAAACATTTATTTCAAGACGCGTAAGTATGATTATCTTTTTACGAGAAAGATCATCTGCAACCATATTGTCTTTACCCTTCTTGTATTTCACAATGTTGGGAAAGGACTCCATAAACTCAACCCACTTAGCGTGCCATTTGCTCTAGTTGGCTTGACCCTTAGGTACTTCAGCAACTCATGGTCAGAGTGGATAATGAACTCTTTGGGCCAAAGGTAATGTTGCCAAATATGCAAGACGTGAACTAATGCAAATAGCTCTTTGTCATAAATTGGATAATTGAGACATGAACCGTCTAATTTCTCGCTATGGTGTGCAATCAGATGTCTATTTTACATGAGAACTCCTCCAATTCCAGTACCACTAGCATCACAATCGATCTCGAAAGTTTTTGTGAAATCTGGTAAATCAAGGAGAGGTGCTTCGGTGAGTCTCTTTTTAAGCTCATCGAAGGCCAATTGTTGTGCTTTTTCCCCAAACAAATGGTACATTCTTTTTGGTCAATTCATTTAGGGGACAAGCCATGTTAGAAAAATATTTCACAAAACATTGATAGAAACGGGCTAAACCATGAAAACTTGAGAGTTCACCACCTGTTTTTGGTATTGGCCAATCTCTAATGTCCTTAACTTTGGAATCAACAACTTCAATACCATCAGAAGAAACAACAAAACCAAGAAAAACCGACTTGTCTTTAGCAAAAGAGAACTTGAGGAGGTTAGCATAAAACTTTTCATTGTAAAGAATTTGCAATACTTCTTTCACATGCTTAACGTGTTCCTCAAGTGTTTTTCTATACACGAGAATATAATCAAAGTAAAAACCTTCTTAATAATGAGCGATATCGAAATGTGATTCATTAAGCACATAAAGGTGGCAGGGCTTCAGAAAAGCTAAAGGGCATAACCAACCATTCATAGAGACCAAGTTTGGTCTTGAATGCGGTTTTCCACTCATCACCAACTACCATGCTCATTTGTTGGTAGCCACTATGAAGATTTATCTTAGAAAATATAGTGGCTCCACTCAACTCATAAAGCATGTCATCAAGACGTGGAATGAGATGTCGGTAAAGAACGGTAATATCATTACCAGGATGACAATGCAAACCGCAATGTATCATAATTCTTGGGAACAAGTATCACTGGTACCACACTTGGGCTTAACCTCTCTTGAATCAAACCTTTTGAGATGAGGTGGCGAATTTGTTGTTTGATCTCCTTCGTCCCTCTAGGTTCATGCACTAAGCAGCGCAGTTTGGTAGGGGCGCACCAGGGATGAGGTTGATGCAATGCTTTTATTCCTCGAAGTGGAGGTAGTCCATGAGAAAGCTCTTCGGGAAACACATCGTCGAATTCTTGCAAAAGAATCATCGAAGGAGGATTATTGGATAAGTCATTAGTTTCTTCCGCGAAGCCCTTGCATATGAGCACATAGTGCAAGATGGATAGTTTTCCCCTCACTTCCCTCATCTCATTATTGGTAGCAAGGAGAACACTCTTCATTTTTGCACTCAAATTTGTCTTATGGATCTCACTTGCCTTTTGGTGGTTCTCTCGCTCACCACACATCTCACTACATTTTTTATGACTTGTAACCTCGCTAAAGCTTTGCATTATCTACAACTATTTGTCTAGGAGTCATCGGTTGTAAAGCACATGTCTTACCAAGCCACTTGAAGCTACAAATATTTGTGCATCCATCATGGAGAGCACCTTTGTCAAATTGCCACGATCTACCAAGTAACATGTGATAAAAGATTATTGGAACCACATCACACTCAATTGTATCCTTGTATGGACCAATAGAGAACAAAACCGATATGGCGTGCTTGATCTTGATGGATCCACTATCACTCAACCATTGCAACTTGCAAAGCGAAGCTGACATGGGGTCTCCACGGCAATGCCCATGGTTTATGGACTTGGGTTTTCGAGAAGGAGGTGTGCACTGGTGACTTCATTGGCTAACAGACAAACAAGGGGGACACAAGTTTACCCAAGTTCAGGCCCTCAGAGGGAAAACCCTACTCCTGCTTGTCTGTTCTTGATTGGTGATGAAGATTACAAGTCGCCAAGATAGAAATGGATGCATGGATTAGATATGACATGTGCTATGGGTGTTGTGTGTTCTGGATCTCCTCCTTGGCATCCCCTCCTAACCTTTATATGGGGCGCTAGGTCTCGGGTACCATACCGAGTCGGTTACAAGTTGGATTCTATCTCTAAGCTTTCCTAGTTTAGGAGATTCTTATTGTTTGTCACGCCTAGAGTAGGTATCCTTGTGGGTGTCATATCAGCCAAATAGCTCTAGGTTTGTAGACCTCTGCAGATCATCGTGCGTGCCTTCTAGTGGGCCGAGCCAGGTAGGCTAGAGGTAGGTTCTTGTTGGGCATACCTATGTTAGTAGCCCTAGAGTGTCTAGTCGAATCAAAGATTCAGGTGGAGACTTTGAAGTCTTGAATGCATAGTCAAAGTCGACTGTCTCATCAGGTAAGGTACTGACCCGGAAGTACATCAGGAGCAGTCTGTATATATTATAGATTCTTAGTAGCCATAGGGATGCTGGTAAACGTGTCTGGTGCTCTCGACGAATTGGGACCAGTTGCTCTTGGGCAAAAACAACGCTACCTACTCAGACTCGAGTCCTCAGACTCGAACTTGGTATGGGATGGGGTATTCGACTTATGCCATGGAGGCCTTACTAAGTCAAACTCTATCCGATAAGTATATACCCAACGCGTCCCTCGGGATTTTATTCACGTCGTAGGCATGGTATTTATCTAGTAGAGCATAGAAGATGTGGTTGTCAGGCCAACATATTGGATCTGTAGGTCTTATATCCGTGTCATAGACACATCATCTAAATGTTTTTCACAGCGGATGCAATTTGGGCAACTGAGAAGATGTTTCCTCCAAACTTGACATTGGTGTAAGGTGCTTAATGAGTGGAACCACCAAGTAATCTACTGTTGCAAGCATGGAGTCGACATTGTGGATGTAGTCAACACAATGAACAAACTATATATCTTTGTTTTTATAGGGTGCGTGATAAGCGCTCCCTATGGGAGTAGTCCCTAGGGTGTCTAGTCTCTAGTCGAATTGTAGATTTTATAGGGTTTTTATAGGGTGTCTAGTCTCTAGTCGAATTGTAGATTTGAGTAGAGACTAAAGTTATTTGTTATGCATTGTGTAGTCATAGTTGACAATCATGCGAGGATAAATCACTGATCCAAAAGTGCATCGAGTCAGCGTCTCACATGTAAGTAGCCAAGAGTCAACTTTGTAGACAAAGTCGATACAGCAGGGTCATGCATCATTTAGCTGGAAGGAGTCGACGCGATAGAGTCATGTGGTGCTCAACTAGAAGGAGCCAATGCTGTAAAGAAAGTCAACGCGGTCATTTCTGTCGGGTGCACAACTAGCTTTGTCTGGTGTGTGCCCAGGACTGTCGGGTGCAACCAACGCTCTTGATGGGAGTATCCCCGAGGCTATGTGCAGCAACTTGTGGCCAATCACAGGCTCGCTATTTTGTAGCATCAAGCGATGCACCACCCGATAAAGTGCGGGACCGAGGCAACATGTCAGCTTTCTTGTTTATCAACTCCATTGGAGGACTCGATAAAGTTGCTTGGTGCAGCCGACGTCCTTATAAGTTGCAGAAAAACATAAAGAATTGTGAAGCATTTTTCACTAAAGAAATATTGCTTTTGTGGCTCACAAAGTTGTTGGTTGTGATTGGACTCAACGAGTCGCCACCGTATGCAAGGCCTTTTTGTTAGCCTAGCGCTCTTGGTCTCTATGCCTTGCCAACCTATCAGTTGAACTACAACTGGGTCTAGTTTTCAAGGATTTGACATTTAAGCAGACTAAGCTACTCGGACAATCAAGGAATACTTAGCTTTAGTGGTAGTCGACGCGGAGGACAGACTCAACAAGGTAGTGCTTTGTGTGTCGTTTAGACAAAAAGAGTCAACACAACAGACGTAGTCAACATGGTGGGCATGTAGTCATGCGGCGGATGGAGTTGATGCAGCCAGCGGGCTGTGGGAGCCGATGCGGCAGAGTCGGTGCAGCCCTCGGGCATGGATTCAACGCGACAGTCGAGTAGTCCATGCAACGGACAGAGTCGATGCAGTGGCTATGAGGGCGGAGTCGATGTAGCCCTGAGGGTGGAGCTGGCGTGAAGGGACCGCATGACCTCGGACGGAGTCACATATCAGAGTCATCAGATTTTTATCATCTGGAGCCGGTACGGTGGATGGAGTCAACATAGTGGCAAGTCGACACAATGTCGAGTCATGTGGTGTTTAGCCGAATGAATCGACATGGCAGATAGAGTCGACACAGATGCGAGTTGCACGGTAGAGTCACGCATCAGAGGTGGCAGCGAAGTTGGCTAGGTAGCCTCCGTTGTGCAAGATCATCGCAAAACAGATCTATTGTGATGGTCATTAAACCGCCTTATGATGCTTCGTGGTATACGTGGAACCACTGAACGTGATCATGACGATCGGACACCCAACTAGTGGTAGAGCTAACAGGGCGAATTTTCTTCGGGCCTCAAGAGACCTGATTGTTGGAATGATTCTTCACGATGACGAAGCCAACCACGAAAAATTTCTCGCAACTGGCCATCAAGGTGTGACTCGAATTTATTGGAGCCATGTACTTGGATTAATTAATCCTTGTGGCACACTCCACGAGGCATGACTAGTTTTTACGATCTCGTTTTCTCCAGGATACATATGTGTGCCTTTCCGTCGACCGATCCTGATGGAAACTGCTTCGAACATCGATTGCGTATATTGATAACTCACACAAGGTTGTGGACATAACTCGAAAAATCTATTAGAGCTCGTAGATCCGATCAACTGTGTATTGAGGCGGTGGAGATAAATTCGGCCACTACAGAGATGTTGATGGCGAAGCTCCGTGTGCCAGCATAGATCTATTCCCCTAAAACCGACGGGTCAAAGAATGTGAAGGTTGGAGACGCTGAAACCATGGATCCAATGCGCGAGTTTCCCATGGACGGCGCTAATTGACATGTGGTCTCCATAGCAATGCCCATGGTTTATGGACTTGGGTTTCCGGGAAGGAGGTGTGCCCTGGTGACCTTGTAACCTAATAAATAAACAAGGGGGACATGAGTTTGCCAAGGTTCAAGCCCCCGACGGGAAAACCCCACTCATGTTTGTCAATTCTTGATTGATGATGAAGATTACAAGTCGTAGAGATGGCAATGGATGCATAGATCTGATCGGGCATGTGCTACATGTTGGAAATATGCCCTAGAGACATATAGTAATAAGGATTATTATCATATTTTGTAAAGTTTATGATTAAGTTTTATATCATGCTATAACTGTATTGAAAGGAAACGATAATACACGTGTGATATATAAACAACCAGGGATTCCTGGTGATACTCTAGTCACTGGTTGATTGGTCAACATATGATCAAGGTTTCCTGATCATGTGCCATTTATGCTAGTTGGAAATGGAGTCACCTTATTTTTAGAATGAGATGATGAACTAATACCCAACCTAAACATCGTGACCCGATCATGTCACGAAGTTCAAGTTACGATGATTAGAATAGACCTAGTGGATTATTTCTTAGACCGTGAGGCTGTATCAATCACTATCTCCCGAGAGTACTTTGTTAACATCAACTGTCACTTGGTTAAACCGTGATCATAAAGGTGTGTTCAGGTATTTGGAGGAACAGTAGAGGCATTATACGTTAAGAGCGGGATTTGTCCATCTGCGTGACGGAAAGATACTCGAGGGCCCACTCGAAGAAGTTATATACAATAGCCACGCAGCGTGTGATTTGATCACAGGGATATCACTTGTCGAAACGAGTCAAGTAGCATTTGTCAGTAACGAGATTGAACCTGACATGGTGATGTCATTGATCACATCTCGGGCATTACAAGTATCGAGAGACAAAAGGAATATGACACCACATTCATGGTTCCAACAATGAAAGATTTCGTGGAATGCATAGGGATCACATGGCCATCCAGGTCCCTCTGTTGATCATTAGTCCGGGAGAGTGTTTATAGGATCGGTAAAATCACCGAAGAAAAGAATAGAGAAAACCGAAAGGGTTTCGGTAAGTCTGGAGGATGTCCAGAGTGGAGATGGAAGGTGTTCCATATCCACGGAGGTTGAATAATATGTGAATAAATGCTAAATATTGATTTAATCATTTATTCACAATTATTTAATAAATAGAAAATCAATTAAAAGGTCAAAAGCCTTAATGGGTCAAATTCTGGAGGGAGAAAGGCCCGTGAGGAAAAAACAAAAGGGAGGAAGGAGAGAAGGGGTGGCCGGATAGGCCTAGGGCTCTCCGCGTGGGGCCCACCACCGGCCATCCCCATCTCCCTTGTTTAGTCCCACATGGCTAAGTAGGTAGCCTTGGGGTGGGATTTCCCCTATATATAGTGGGGTAATTTGTCCAAATAAATACACACAATATTCAATAAAGGTTTCCTCACTTTTGGGGAGACCTCCAATTGATATTCTCTCTCTCTCTCCCGTGACCGTGGTCCCAAGTCCGGACTACGCGAACGAGAGACATCTTCACCGCGGAGTGCAGTCACACTGCATATACGGATCTAGGAGATCTACTTCCGCAACTGCTGCTGGATCAGGTAAGCGGGAGTCATCGCCAGACACCGGATGCATGTAACTCCCTACGAGGTGCACCATTTGAGGCACTAGAATTCGTTGGAGCCACAGGAGCGCGAGGACTTCATCACGACTTTGAGGTCGTCTTCGGCTTGTCTACATCAACCACGCTCTACCGAGCGTTGACAATGCTTTTCGGTCTTCAAGGGTAAGTTTGCGAAAATCCCCTCCCATTACTGCATTTCTAATAGATAGGTCCTAGGAACAAAGGGATTCAGGGGTGTAGGGTAAAATTTATTATTTTCATACGCGAACCCGTACTGTGGTATCAAAGCTAGATCTATGCGTAGTATTGCTAGTACGGGTAAAACACATGAGATGCAGTGTGTGGGCGTTGATCTTTTAGTTGTTACCCTCCCACGTGTACTTGTGTGTATACCGCAACAATGCTGGATGAAGCGGCCCCCAACTGACTTTACGCGTTCATTCGTGAGACTGGTTGATACATTGCAAATGTATCTATAATTTTTGATGTTCCATGCTTGGTTTTATCCACTTTCTTGTGTTTTGTCCACACTTTGGAGTACTTTTCATATGATTCTTGGACTAACCTATTAACAAGAGCCACAGTGCCAGCTGCCTGTTTTCTGCTGTTTTTGGTTTCAGGAAAGTCAGAAAATGAATATTCTCGGAATTGGACGGGACAAAAGCCAAAGTGCCTATTTTTCCGGAAGTCATCAGATGCCAGAATATGAGACAGAGAGGGGCCAGAGGCCGACCACACCACCTGGCCGCGCGGCCAGGCTTGGCCCGCGCCAGGGGGTGGTGTGGTGATCCCTGGCACCCCCTCAGCCTACCCTTCCGCCTATAAGATGCCCTCGGGACGAAAACCCTAAGTGCCCGATCAAAAATCCACGAAAGAGTCTGTAGCCGCCGTCATCTCTATCCCTAGATTGGGAGGGATCTGAAGCTCTTCCCGGCACCCTGCCAGAGAGGGGAATTCACCCTGGAGGCCTTCTTCATCACCATGCAAGCCTCCGGTGTGATGCGTGAGTAGTTCATCCTTGGACTAAGGATCCATGTAGTAGCTAGATGGCTGGTTCTCCTCCTTTGTGATTTCATGTTTAGATCTTGTGAGCTCCGTTCATGATCAAGATCATCTATTTGTAATTCTACATGTTGTGTTTGCAGGGATCCGATGGATATTGAGATGCTATTTTAGATTGATTATTGATTCTATCATGTCTTTGTTATTTGTGATCTTGCATGCTTTCCGTTGTTAGTAGCTATCTTGGCCAAGTAGATGCTAGCAACTCCAAGAGTTAGTATTTATGCTCGATAGTGGGTTCATGCCTCTGGTAATCTGGGGAAGTGACAGAAATCTCTAAGGTACTAGATGTGATGTTGCTACTAGGGAGAAAACAACAATCCTTTGTTCATAGAACAATCGTATTGTTTACTTTACACTCAGTTCGTAAAGCAATAATTTGTTGCTTGCAACTTAATACTGGAGGGGGTTCGGATGATAACCTAAAGGTGCATTATTAGTCATAGATGTAGATGGAGGGCGGTCTATGTATAATGTTGTAATGCCCAATCAAGTCTCAAAGGAGTCAAGATGATTAGTATATGCATGTATTGCTTTCTCGATGTTTGTCAATTGCCCCGCTGTAATTTGTTCACCTAGCATGTTATCTATCTTAAGGAGAGCCACCTCTAGTGAACTATGGATCCCGGTCCTTGTCTTTTACATACAATCTACAATCTTTTACCGCTTTGTGTTTACTTTCTGCAAACTTTTACTTCTTTCCATTCGATACGTTTAATCCTTTGTTTACCGCAAAACACGGTGAGATTGACAACCTCATCGCAAGTTGGGGACAAAGTTATGTGGTTGTGTTGTGCAGGTCTCCACGTTGCTACTATCATCGGTAGTGCGCCCTGCCAAGTCTCAGCTAGCAACACCTTTGGGGTGTTTCCTTGCTCCTACTGGTTCGATTAAACCTTGGTTTCATAACTGAGGGAAACTTGCTGCTGTGCTCATCATACCTTCCTCTTGGGGTTCCCAACGAGCTCTACATCAACATCGCACCAGCACTTTTCTGGCGTTGACACTGAGCCATCAAGCATTTTCCTGGTGCCGTTGCTGCGGAGTCAAGGACATCTTCACAAGGGGAGTCCCTCATAACCAATCTCTTTACTTTGTTATTTTTGTTTTGGTTAGCTTCTTTTTGCTTTCTTTGCTTGTTTCTTATTTGAAAACACACAAAAATTAAGTCTCCTTTAGTTGTTACCTCCTCCTTAGCTCACCATGTTGATCCCTAAATTCACCCTGAAAGACCTTTCAATTGGTAGTGGTTCTATAATTGGGAAAGATAATATTGAAGATTTCTTTAATCATGTTAGTAAGAATGAAGATAATGAGGATAGATCCCTTGCAGAACTTGCTCCAAACTATGAGATTGCTGCAGCTTCTTTAATTCACATGTTATAAGCTAGGTTTGTGAACCTCAACCCCTTAATGCAAATAATGTTTCTTAAGCTTAAAGAAATTGAGGACCCTGAAAAGAGGGATTTTATTCTAGAAACTTTGTTTAAGGAGTTCTATGATGTTGCCACGGAAGCTAGGGAAGTCTTTGAACTCTTCAATATGCTAGGCTCATGTGTAGATGTTGTTGGTACATGATAAGAGATGAACAAAACCGAACCTAATGGGGAGGAACCTAAGATACCAGTACCCTTTAAACTAGTAGCAATACATGATGCCATAGAAAAGAATCTTGATTGGATTGTTCCTGCAAACCCTTTTGATGAGAATAGTGAACCTAAGAGCATTTAGAGAGGATCCTCTAGAACTTATTTGGATGATATACCTTGCCTTGTTGAAAATATTTCTGGTATTGGTCTTAATGCTTCTTCATTTGAGAACACTTGATTCTTTTTCTTGCTTCTTATGCCTAACTTAAAGGCGTTAAAGAAAAGTACTTATTGGGAGATAACCCAAAAGTTTTAGATGAGTCTTGGAAGTTATTACCTCTGTAATAAACTCTCCTTATACTTTTTATTTGCCTTTTGTGCCAAGAGTAACCTCTAATGAGAGAGAAGTAATGATTGGGAAAGTTGCTGTCCCGAAACAGATTTCTGTGCTTCACCTTAAACATTCGTGTAAAATCTCTGGATGTCTTTTTGAGGCGTGAATTTTTGTGCTTCTGCCCCAGGTTGTTATGTAACTTTCGTTAGTTCAACACTTTTTGATTTGAGAAACATAAGGTCTTCGAACAAATTCGTCTTTACCTTCTAGTCTGTTTTGACAGATTTCTGCCATTTTCTGCATTTGCTTCTTGTTGGTTCCTTTTTGAGTTCTTTTGGGGAATTGAGATTTTTGAGGGAAGTGCTACAGTAGCTAGTGTTCTAATGGAAGTTTATTTGGTGTTGGAACTGAACCTTAAGACCTTTTATCTTGAGTGCACTAATGTTGCTAATAAAGATTGTGTGAAGTTCTGTATGAAGGAAAAATTTCAGGTGTATGGAAGGAATGAGTAATGAGATGAAGGATTGACTAAAGCTCAAGCTTGGGGATGCCACGCATGTCACCCAAGAAATATCCAAGAAGTACAAGCGTCAAAGCTTGGGGATGCCCAAGGCATCCCCTTCTTCATCAATAAAAATCCCAGGTTTCTTCCAAACGCTTCATTTTTATTATTTCATGCACAGGTGTGTTTTTCTTGGAGCGTCTTATTTTTCGTTTTTGTTTTGGTTTTTGTTTTCTTGGTTTTCTGAATAAATTGGTTGGATCCCCTCTTGCATACATTGGTTTGCAAATAGTTTGGTTTGGTTTGGAAAAGAGTAGGAAAGTTCATACTTATGTGGTAAAAAGAGCTCGTTTCTGACTGTGGCCTATGCTCTGTCATGCCATGCTTGATATTGTTTTGGCTTTATGCTTAGTATTCTTTGCTGTAGCATGACTCGTTATAAACAATTGAGATTGCTTAATGTGCATTGGATGGATCATGCGTTGTATTAGCATATTAAAGCATAGTATAGTGGTATTCTCCTTTGATGCTTTATTTGGGTTGAGTTGGCACATGCTCACACCATGTTATGACTATCTAAAGTCATCATAGCCTTTATGATCTTTTAGTTTTCAACTTGTAGTATCACTTTATGCTTTGATCAATGATGTTTTATCGCTCTGCATGATTATGGCCATCATTGCTCTCTTAGTTTGTCGCTCCCAGTCTTTTGCTAGCCTCCACCACCAAGTATGAGTTCCACTCATGCATCCAACTCCCTAAACCAATTTATTCCAAAGAGTCCACCATACCTACCTACTATCTTATGCTATTCCAAGTATATTCATGCTTTTGTTTACCTTCCAAATTAAACTTGTTATGAGAAAACTATTGATTAAAGCTCTCACGAACTTGATGGCACACTTTAATTTTCTTGCCCTTAATAAACTTGAACCATTGTGTCGTCTATGTTGTATATGCTTGCACTTATTTGCTGGGAATTAGCAGAACCATGCTTTTATGGGGAACGCTTTCAACATTGCACTTGGTACTTATACCTAGTTGATATCATGCTCTTTTGTATACGGATGTCGTCGGTGTGAAATGAAAGGGGAGCTTGTAAGTCCATGGAGTTATGTATATGTGTTAGAGAAATGCCCGTGCCGCTGGTCTAATCCATGCTGACATGGTGGAAACCTGCAGCGTAACCATAATGAGCTGTCTATGAAGCATTCTTCTTATAAAAAAAGAGTCCTATATTGAGAAAAAAAAGAGAAAAAAAGAGAGAATATGAAAAGAGGAAAGAGAGAAAAAAGCACCATATTCCCATGGTAAATAAAAAGATTGCTGAGATGCTCGTTGTCTGCTTGCCTTGTCATTTTAATATGGGGATTCTTCCGTATCATCGGGCAAGGGGGTACCCCGTTGGCGGTTCTCTATGATACACATGTACTTACGATGACAAGAACTTACCAGTGACTAAACTTGAGTAGCATGAGGAGCGGCCCTCGTATACAAGGGACATGAGATTTCTAACTTATACTTCGTCAAGCATGTACACCATAGTTTGTTCACTTTAACCTTAATCACTTCAAGATGCTTATGATAGGGCAATGAGAGCTGAAAGCTATAAGTACCATAATTTTTGGAAGCTCTTTATGAGACTTGAATCCCTACTTCCTTTTATAAAAAGGCCTTTCTTCCACCATTATATTGAGTCTCCACCTTCTACCTTTATGCACCTACTTTGAGAGCATAGTGGCCATTCTTAGTTCTATGTGCATTGTCTCAAGACTAGTTGATTGATGCATATCTTGATATTGCTTGTTTTAAACTATTTGTATCTAGTCACTCTTATGAACTTTGAAGGTGTCCTATGCATTTATATTTGCTACTCTATTGAGGGACAAGCTGAGTACTATTATGCTATGTTTTCTTTATGTGAAACAAACAAACGTATTGCAAAGCATTGTTATTCATGAATCTTTTGTTTGTGCCTTTTCATGTTGCATCATAGTTTCTATGTCTTATTGCTAGAACTTTGTCTTTCATGTTATGATTGAAGTACTATGATCCCAGCTTTGAATGTTTTACAAATACTTTGATCAAGTCTTTGATGGTGCATGTCACCTCAAAAATTATTCTTTCTTTTTATAACTTACCTACTCGAGGACGAGCAGGAGTTAAGCTTGGGGGTGTTGATACATTGCAAATGTATCTATAATTTTTGATGTTCCATGCTTGGTTTTATCCACTTTGTTGTGTTTTGTCCACACTTTGGAGTACTTTTCATATGATTTCTTTGACTAACCTATTAACAAGAGCCACAGTGCCAGCTGCCTGTTTTCTACTGTTTTTGGTTTCAGGAAAGTTCGAAAATGAATATTCTCGGAATTGGATGGGACAAAAGCCAAAGTGCCTATTTTTTCGGAAGTCATCAGATGCTAGAATACGAGACGGAGAGGGGCCAGAGGCCGGCCACACCACCTGGCCGCGCGGCCAGGCTTGGCCCGCGCCAGGGGTTGGTGTGGTGACCCCTGGCACCCCCTCAGCCTACCCTTCCGCCTATAAGATGCCCTCGGGACGAAAACCCTAAGTGCCCGATCAAAAATCCACGAAAGAGTCTGTAGCCGCCGTCATCTCTATCCCTAGATTGGGAGGGATCTGAAGCTCTTCCCGGCACCCTGCCGGAGAGGGGAATTCACCCTGGAGGCCTTCTTCATCACCATGCAAGCCTCCGGTGTGATGCGTGAGTATTTCATCCTTGGACTACGGATCCATGTAGTAGCTAGATGGCTGGTTCTCCTCCTTTGTGATTTCATGTTTAGATCTTGTGAGCTCCGTTCATGATCAAGATCATCTATTTGTAATTCTACATGTTGTGTTTGCAGGGATCCGATGGATATTGAGATGCTATTTTAGATTGATTATTGATTCTATCATGTCTTTGTTATTTGTGATCTTGCATGCTTTCCGTTGTTAGTAGCTATCTTGGCCAAGTAGATGCTAGCAACTCCAAGAGTTAGTATTTATGCTCGATAGTGGGTTCATGCCTCTGGTAATCTGGGGAAGTGACAGAAATCTCTAAGGTACTAGATGTGATGTTGCTACTAGGGAGAAAACAACAATCCTTTGTTCATAGAACAATCGTATTGTTTACTTTACACTCAGTTCGTAAAGCAATAATTTGTTGCTTGCAACTTAATACTGGAGGGGGTTCGGATGATAACCTGACGGTGGACTATTAGTCATAGATGTAGTTGGATGGCGGTCTTTGTATAATGTTGTAATGCCTAATCAAGTCTCAAAGGAGTCAAGATGATTAGTATATGCATGTATTGCTTTCTCGATGTTTGTCAATTGCCCCGCTGTAATTTGTTCACCTAGCATGTTATCTATCTTAAGGAGAGCCACCTCTAGTGAACTATGGATCCCGGTCCTTGTCTTTTACATACAATCTACAATCTTTTATCGCTTTGTGTTTACTTTCTGCAAACTTTTACTTCTTTCCATTCGATACATTTAATCCTTTGTTTTCCGCAAAACACGGTGAGATTGACAACCTCATCGCAAGTTGGGGACAAAGTTCTATGGTTGTGTTGTGCAGGTCTCCATGTTGCTACTAGCACCGGTAGTGCGCCCTGCCAAGGCTCAGCTAGCAACACCTTTGGGGTGTTTCCTTGCTCCTACTGGTTCGATTAAACCTTGATTTCATAACTGAGGGAAACTTGCTGCTGTTCTCATCATACCTTCCTCTTGGGGTTCCCAACGAGCTCTACATCAACATCGCACCAGCACTTTTCTGGCGCCGACACTGAGCCATCACTGGTCCACGCTTGACATACGGCTTGTACCGTATAAAGTGGCTTTGGAGGGTGTCTGTCTCTCTTGCATTATTTGGTATGTCATATGCAATAGAGGGCCCCAAAAGGGGTTTATAGAGACAAGTACTAGATCATCCTTTTGGTGAAAGTTCATAGGTAAGAACGATTCTTGTGTGAAATCCCATTCAACCACGTAAAACATGCAAAGATAAAGTAGAGGCGTCTAACTTTTTTTTGCAGGGGGCGTAATGATTTTATATGGTTGTGGCAAAGGTAAAGTAATTACTTTATGTTGCTAAGTAGTAGTAGACAGTCATGGAGGTGATGGACTACCACGCCGGAAGGCACTGGTACCCTGGTGCCTACGGTGCCAGAACCCTGGCACCGGAATCCGGAGGCGCAGGATGAAGATCATTGCGAGAAGGACCATATCACATTACTCTTACATTCAATGTTCATTGTTTTTATATCTTATTATGTGCTAGTATTAGATACATTACAGTAGCCTAATAAGATGATCCCTAATTAAATACCAATAGAAGTGTTCTCCCTTAGTGTGCACCACCAAGAAAGTTCTTCGGTATGAGGCAGTGCTGTGATGATCAGGTGTTAGACATATCTACGTTCGCATACAGTGGGTGTAAGCCATTTTGCACAGCGAATACACTAAGGTTGAGTTGGCAAGCCTAGCATGTGTAGACATGGCCTCAGAACACAGTGATCGAAAGATCAAGAACGAGTCACATGAATGATGTGATCGACCTGTAAAGTCCACCCTAACACCCACATTGATGGACGTGATGATCGGGGGAGATGTGGGGGAAAGGGATCATGTAATCACTAGAACCCTTCTGGGGATAGGTGTTTTTAGTGGAGTTATATATTAACTCATTTAATTATTAGTCTAAATTCCTTTTGTAATTATAAATGTAAAAAATGGTTCCCCTTGATGCCACCTTCTATGTTGACGATTGGTTAGACGGAGAGAAGCTTAGGCTAGACGGATCAAACTTCCCTATGTGGGTTGCACGTCTCCATGTTCTCCTTAGCGAGAATGACGTGGTCAACTATGTACTCAACGAGATGGATTTGGAATAGTCCAATATCTTAGAGACCCCAGAGAAGCGGGAAGACCACTATTACCATTGTGAGATGTCCACCTTCATATCAGTGATGATGCGTTTCAGGATGGTGGATGAGTTGTGGTCAGTCGTGGTTAATCTTGACCCTCGTACGGTAATGGTACAGCTTAGGACACATTTCGTGGAACTAGGACGCATATGGAAGCATGAGTTGATGGGAGAATTCCTCTCCATTAAGATGGAAAAGAACTCTTCGCTTGAAGACCACTTGGAGCGCATGCATGATGCGTACATGAGACCTGCATACTTCCTGGATAGCTAGATGACGAGCTCTTTTGCAAATGGTGTTATGTTGCGGATGCTGCCACCAAGCTACCAAGCACATGCTGGGATTTGCATCATGATAGGTGATGCGGAAACACATGATTTGCACAGGTTCATATCACATCTCAGGAATGTGAAGGTTGAACCTATTTCAGGTGAGGTCATCGATGACAAATGTATATATTTGATATACAATTTTATAAATGTTATAATCTTGCAAACACATATTGCAGTGTTAAGTATATTTGATACTTATTCTGTTTTTGCGGAAAACGGGTCCATTTGCATGAGAGGTGCTTGCTGGAGAGGAGGTGACGTTGCGTGTTGATGGCAAGCATGATGATGATGGCCAACGATACTCTCTCTCGATATTTATCACTTAGTTCATCGTTTTTGGATGATTATTGTAATCGATAGATCGTGAACTTCTTTAGTGTGTCTCACACTTCGTGAGACAGTTATTCATACGAGTCTGTAACAAACAGTTGTTCTACTTTTATGAATGATTTCTATTTGTGGTCATATCTTGTTTGATTATGTGTGAGTTATCCTTATTTTGAAACTAATTGATAATGCATGAACATTTGTAATATATTGACAAATGCCTTGAAAAGTACCCAACTTAATGATATGTTCATTATGAATGAAACCATTGTTTAAATTCAAAGTTATATTGATAATATGTGAAAGACACTTGTTTTGTTGTCACATATGAATCATGCCCAAGTTCGGCAAAGATAACTTAAACACCGTGTATTGCATGAATACAAAGTGTTTGATGAATTGTTGAAAGTGAATGCATATTCGATGTATTGTATTCAACAAAATGGTAATTATCATTATATGATTGTTTAAATTGTGTAAACAAGTTTACCAAAGGAAACATGAGCATGAAATTATTTGATATGATCAAAGAATTTCAGCATATGAAGGGTATAAAGATAAAAGAGAATCTAATTACTACGATTTGACCAATCGTAATGAAATTCGACATTATAAGATTGGCATAAAGAGAATTGTGAAATGCAATGCGTTTGAAATGTCAAAATGCAAAGCATTACAAAAGTGATATTAGATATCAAGTGGGAAAATAGATGGCGACAAATAAATCGTTTTAGTGTAGATGTAAAGACCATTAGTTAGAAATAGTTAGCACTCAATTAGAATATATAGTGAACTATTTGAATTCGTGAGATCGGTGCCATATCTTGTATGGATCATCATGGAAGTTTTGGGTTTATTCGACATAACCAAAACAATAAGTCCTTGTAGAGTATTCATTGGAAATTATGAATACGAAGTCCATGGCTAGAACAAAAAGAAAGGAAAAACTAGTATTGCTTAAAGTTTTGGTACTTTTTTGAGAAAGTCTATGTTCTCGAATAAGGAGCTTTTGGAATATAGTGGAAAACACGATGAGGATTCAAAACCTTGCATCAGAGTGTTGAGAAGCGCAATGGAAAGCGTTCCTGAACGATTCTCTTCACAAAGGAAAGAATCAATGATAATGATCATTGTGTTTTCCCCATTGGTGTTTTCACTACATGAAGTAGGATTCAAAATGTACCCCATATCCCGTATGGAGACATTTGTGAATCATTTTTCATGATTACTGGGATATGACATACCTACTAACTACTAAGAAAATTATGGTAAACTAAAGTTATTAGAAATCCTAAAGATAAAATTCACTTAAGATTAGAAAGCAATTTGTTGCCGAATCTTAAAGAGTAAATGGGTTACTTGAATTTTCCAAAAAGACTACGAATTCATGAAGGGAAATGGTGAATGACAAAGGCACGATTTGGCATGAATAATGTATTGGACAAATTCAAATGAATTTGATTCAAAAGTGCTGAAAGTCTAGTGAATTTAATACTAGTAAGGTACTAACATCTCATAATAAATCGATTTTGAAGGTGTTCAAAATAGTGAGTGGATATGAAATTTGCATGAAATTGAGTGGGATCTATAAAAGTCTTCCTAAAACAATATGTGAATGACATATTTTTGAGTGGGAGCAATATAAGTCTTGAATTCAAGTATGTTGGAAACATTTTTTGAGTGGGAGATTAAGGATTGATTCTTACGTGTGTATACGACACATTAAGAATAAAAGCGCAAGTACCGATAAATAACTATTTATAGGGATTAGAAGTTGATAGTAAGTATATTATGATATTATGTTGTATTCCTAAAAGGGATTCTGAAAAGAATTTCGGAATAGGAATTGATTCAGGACTAGTCCTTGGTCAATACAAATTAGGAATAGCATTAAGTTAAACATCGATGGTTGAAAGAAATAAAAGGATGATCATCATCCACTATGTTAAAGACATATGTTCTATCTTGGAAAACCATGATGGCAACTTAACATAATATATGATCCAAGAAGGAACGTTTGAAAGTGATTGAACACGAATCACGGAATGTTGAGCTAAGTTTGTCCACAATATCTAATTGAGAACTGTAGACATGTTTCCAAATCCATGAAGGATGACATATCTTAAAAGCATAAAGGGTTATGTTGTAAGAAGAATGGAAAATCCTATATCGATAATACCGACTAAAGTCAAGTTGGAAGCGAGGTGAAAAAACATCGAAAGTTGCACATGGTGCACTAGTGTTTCGATAATTACATTTATAATAATAGATAAGGGTACCATATAAAGTAATGTATATTGTTATGGCGGTACTAGTTCGTATTTAACGTAGAATGATGTGTCCCAAGGCACAATGCCCATGAGAAATCCCATCGGGTTGATCTAAAGTCACTGTAGGCTGCTGGAAACCGGCCTCGTTCCGCTGCCATAACTACGATGCATACACAAAGATGTTATCATGTGATGAGAAAGTATTAATGTCCATCAAGGTGACATTAGTAAGTTGCAAAGCATTTAGGACTGTAAAGTACAAGCCCAAGACTCAACCTCTTCCATGAGCAAGCATGATCAAGGTACCGGGATACAAGGTGCCAATGATTAAGAACAAATGCAGCTAGTTTATTTGTACTCTAATGCAAGTGGGAGACTATTGGAAATATGCCCTAGAGACAAAAAGTAATAAGGATTATTATCATATTTTGTAAAGTTTATGATTAAGTTTTATACCATGCTATAACTGTATTGAAAGGAAATGCCAATACACGATATATAAATAACTAGGGGTTCCCAATGATACTCTAGTCACTGGTTCATTGGTCAACAAATGATCAAGGTTTATTGATCATGTGGCATTTATGCCAGCTAGAAATGGAGTCACCGCATTCTGAGAATGAGAGGATGAACTAATACCCAACCTAAACATCATGACTCGATCATGTCACGAAGTTCAAGTTATGATGAGTACAATAGACCTAGTGGATTATTTCTTAGACCGTGAGGCTATATCAATCAATGTCTCCCAAGGGTACTTTGATAGTATCAACATTCACTTGGTTAAACAGTGATCATAAAGGTGTGTTCAGGTATTCGGAGGAACAGTAGAGGCATTATACATCAAGAGCGGGATTTGTCCATCTGCGTGACAGAAAGATACTTGAAGGGCCCACTCGGAGAAGTTATATCCAATAGCTATGCAGCGTGTGATTTGATCATAGGGATATCACTTGTCGGAACGAGTCAAGTAGCATTTGTCGGTAACGAGATTGAACTAGACATGGTGATGTCATTGATCAGATCTCGGGCAATGCAAGTGTTGAGAGACAAAAAGAATATGACACGACATTCATGGTTCGAACAACGAAAGATTTCGTGGAATGCATAGGGATCTCATGGCCATCCAGGTCCCTCTGTTGATCATTGGTCCAGGAGAGTCCCGACCATGTCTGGAATGTTCCTGAATCATGGTGTATCATGCTTAAGGGCTTGGTGATGCTTAGAGAGTGTTTATAAGATCGGTAGAATCACCGAAGAAAGAGAAGAGAGAAAAATAGAAGGGTTTCGGTAAGTCCGGAAGATGTCCGGAGTGGAGATGGAAGGTGTTCCATATCCACGGAGATTGAATAATATGTGAATGAATGTTAAATATTGATTTAATAATTTATTAATAATTATTTAATAAAGAGAAAATCAATTAAAAGGTCAAAAGCCTTAATAGGACACATTCAAGAGGGAGAAAGGCCCATGAGGGAAAAACCGAAGGGAGGAAGGAGAGAAGGGTGGCGGGCTGGGCCTAGGGATCCCTGCGTAGGGCCCACTAGGGCCTTGGCCGCCAGCCATCCCCCTCTCCCCATCTCCCTTGTTTAGTCCCACATGGCTAAGCTAGGTAGCCTTGGGGTGGGATTTCCCCTATATATAGTGGGGTATTTTGACCAAATAAATACACACAATATTCAATAAAGGTTTCCTCACTTTTGGGGAGACCTCCAATTGATATTCTATCTCTCTCCCATGACCGTGGTCTCAAGTCTGGACTGCGCAAACAAGAGACATCTTCACCGTGGAGCATCGTTGTGCTGTGAGATTTGGATTCAGGAGCTCTACTTCCACAACTGCTACTGGATTGGGGAAGCGGGAGTCATCGCTAGGCATCAGATGCATGTAACTCCCTGCGAGATGAAACATTTGAGGCACTAGAAGTCGTTGGAGCCACAAGAGCACGGGGACTTCATCACGACCTTGAGGTCGACTTCGGCTCGTCTACATCAACCACACTCTCTGAGCGTTGACAACGCTTTTCGGTCTTCAAGGGTAAGTTCGCGAAAAGCTCCTCCCGTTACTGCATTACTAATAGATAGGTCCTGGCAACAAAGGGGTTCAGGGGCGTAGGGTATTTCATATGCGAACCCCTACACTATGGGTGCTGTGTGTTTTGTATCTCATCCTAAGTGGCCCCTCCTAACCTTTATATGGGGAGGCTAGGTCTCGGGTACCATGCCGAGTCAGTTGCAAGTTGGATTATATCTTTATTATTTCCTAGTTTAGGAGCTTCTCCTTGTTTGACATGCCTAGAGTCAGTATCCTTGTGGGCTTCATATCAACCCAATAGCTCTAGCTTCGTAGACCTCAGCAGATCATTGTGTGGGCCTTCCGTTGGTCCGAGCCAGGTAGGCTAGAGGTAGTTGTCCATGGGTATACCTATGTCAAAAGCACAAAGGAACCTCAAACTAAGAATGACAAAGACAGTCAAAGGAGTATGGTGGATGGTTAGGATGGTGGAAAACCAAACGAAACAACCAAAAGAAAAGAATATTTTTAAAAGTGGAGAGAATCAGAAAATCAAATGCAAAAGGTAACTATCCAAAAGGACATGGAACACACGCTTGGATATAAATGGGGTTAGCACTACTATGGAAATTAGCAACAAAACATATCAAAACTATGCTTGATTGCCGAGTCAATGCAAGGAGAGACAATAGCTCATTTTGAAAGAGATATGCCCTAGAGGAAAATAATAAAGGGTGTTTATTATCATATCTCATTTCGTTCATAATAGTTTTATACCAAGCTATAATTTTATCAATTGGAAACAATGGTACACGTGTGGTATGTACACAAACCAAGTCACTAGTAGTCTCTATTCAACTAGTTCATTGGTTAACTGATGATCAAGGAGGTTTACTGATCATAGCCATTTATGTCAATTGTCAATAAGGCCATATCATTGGTGAATGATGTGATGGACACGCTTACCCAATATAAGTATTGCAACATGATCAAGTCACAAAGTTCATCGTCGCAATACTTAGGAAACAAAGTATCCTACTCCTTAGACCGTGAGATCATATCTAATCACTATCACATGAGGCTACCTTGACTGCATCAACTGTCACACCATAACAAGATGATCATAAAGGTGTCTCTCAGGTATTTCGAAGGGATAGGTTGAGGTGTATGTATCAAGATTGGGATTTGTTCTCCAGCGTGACGAGAAGATACGCCAGGCCTACTCGGTGAGATTACATCCATAAGCTGCTCAACGTATGACTAGGTAACGAGGATGGAATATCACATGAACGAGTTAAGAATCACTTGTTGGCAAAGATATTGAACTAGGTATGGTTATATCGACCATCAGATATCAGGCAAGTTAGGCATGTAAGTAACAAAGGGAATTCTGAACTTGACGTTTATGGTTCAAATGACACATAATCATGGAATGCGTAGGGGTCATTATGGGAATCCAGGTACCATTGATAATTATTGGTTAGAGAAGCGTCTCGATCATGTCTATGATGTTCCAAACCGTACGGTAACACACTTAAGGGTCTGATGACCCTTAGAGGTAGTTTTGGATTCATCGGGAACCAGAGTAAAGAAAAGAGAAAGATGAAAGTGTTTTGTGTGAGTCCGGAGGATGTTTGGAGTGATTCAGAAGGTGTTTCGAAGTAAGAAGAATTAAATAATACTCCCTCCGTTCCTTAATATAAGGTGTATAGTTTTCTTGCACGAATATTAGCGCACAGGCTAGGAGGACAAATTTCTTTTCTTTTGGACGTGAATACCCTAGGTGATTGACATGATATATAGGGAACATACGAAATCTGGGTATCCTCTCTCTCCTGATCGGATTAATTGCCTCCTAAATAAGAGGAACAAATCCCAAAATTCTCTATACACCTTATATTATGGAATTTTTCACAAAAAACTATACACCTTATATTAAGGAATGGAGGGGGTATGTGTTTACATTAATTAAATTAATTAATATCAAAAAATTATTATTTATTTATTTTTGGAGCATGCCATCTAAATGGGCCCCTCTCGGTGGGGAGGCCCATAGAGGGGCCGCCACCCCATGAAGGAGGAAAGGGGGCTGGCCAGTCTAGGGTTGCCACATGGGGCCCACTCGGCTGTCGCCTCTCCCTTTCCACCTCCTTTTGTCCCACCTTGGCTGTTGGCTTTGGGAGTCCCTCCCCCCTATATAAGGAGGGACATGTGGGGAGGTGAGATCACACAATTCCTTGAGCCCCATAGGTCCTCTCCCTGGAGCACTCTCCTCTCTCTCTTGTTGGCTTCCATGCTCGCGGTTCCAAGAAGAACTGTGTAGGTGGACGATGACTTTATAACCAGCACGCTGTTGTGCTGGTGGATCCCCTATCCAAAATATCTACTTTCGCAATCTCATCTTGATCGGAGAGACCGGGAGTCGTTGTTGAGCATTGAACGTGTGCGAAACCATGGAGGTGTTGCCAATTGTGGCACTTGGATTGTCATGAGAGGAGCAACACAACCTTTAGGTCAACTACATCATCCACGTTCATCGTGAATGTTAACTCTTTCGTTCTACAAGGGTATGTCACCGAAACCTTCTCCGTTATAACATTACTCCTAGATAGATCCTGGCATTCGGTGTTGCGCTAGTTAAGCAAAAATATGGTTTTCTGATGTGAACTCCTTTAGTGGTATCAGAGCCTATCTATGCATAGTATTTCTTGTACGGTTAGAACACATGTTTAATGTGGGTATTGATCCTATAGTTGTTACCCTCTAACTTGCAATTGTTCATATCGCGACACTGTTTGATGAAGTGGCATGGACCTACCTTACGCATAATCTTATGCGAGACTAATTCTGCACTTGACATATGGCTTGTACAATATATGCGGCTGGAGGGTGTATTTCTCTCTCACAACAGTTGATATGGCATTTGCAACGGTTGGCCTTTAAAGGGATGTCATAGAGACAACCATGTGATCACTGTTGTGGTTTGAAGTTTGTAGGTAAGAAACAGTTCTATCGCAAAAGCCCTAACAAGCACGTAAAACATGCAAGAGATAAAGTAGAGGTGTCTAACATTATTTTGCAGGGGCATGTGATGTGATATGGTCATGGTTGTGAAGTAAGTATTACTTTCTATTACTAAGTTGTAGTAGTAGTCATCATAGTGATGGATGACCAACTAGAGGCATCATGGACTTGGTGCCGTACTGGTGGGCAAGATGGAGATCATGCTGGAGCACTCGATGGAGATCAAGACGCATAAATGAAGGACCATATCATGTCACATGCATTATAACTGCATGTGATGTTTATCCTTTATGCATCTTATTGATTGCTAGTATTAGATACTCGATGGTAGTATTATAAGATGATCCCTTAATTGAAGACCAATAAAAGTGTTCTCCCTTAGTGTGCACTGCTAAGAAAGTTTCCAGTTATGAAGCACGCCATGACGATTGAGTGTTAGACATATCGGTGTTCACATACGGTGGGTGTAAGCCATGTTGCACAACATATACACTTAGGTTAATTTGGCAAGCCTAGTATGCACAAACATGGCCTTGGAACATGAGATATCGAAAGATCAAGCAAGAATCACATGAATGATATGATCGACATTTTGATGTCCACCTTTTGCAGTTATGCCACCGACCATGACGATCGGGGTGGTATAGTAAATTATAGTCGTGTAATCACTAAAATATCTTTAGGGTATGACAGTTTTTGTGTGAGCTCAGTTAACAATTTGATTACAATTTGAACTTGTATTATGAACTTAGTCTAAACGTATTTACAAATGCTCTGTAGATCATGTCAAACCCCAACATTCAAGTAAACTTTGGCTCTTTCTTGAATGATGAGAAACTTAAACTAGATGGTTCAAATTTCATCAATTGGTACCAACGTTTGAGGGAAATCCTCGTTGGAAACAATCTACTTTATGTGCTACAAGAGTCGCTAGAAGATTTCCCCAAGAAATCTTTGCTAAGCAAGATGATGAATATTATCAACCACGTCGTGACACCTTCGTGACTATCAAGTACACCATAATTCATGCCGTGGAGTCTGGCCTGCGGTTACACTGTTTTCACGAAATCGAAGCATATAGTATGGTCAATGGACTGGAGGCGATGTTTCTGTCATAGGTTAGGACCGTGAAATATGAGTACATGAACGAGTTTCTTTCAACCAAGATGGAATAAAACACCTGCAAGTTTGCGATAGATGGGGTGTTGCGTTTGTTTCCTCCAAGCTACAAAAGATGTTGTCTTGAGCTATGCCATGCGAGGGGAATCATTCACCTTTCATGAGTTCATGGATCAATTAAGAACTCTAAAGGTAGAACCATTGCAAGGGATGTCATCGACGGATAAGTTATATATCTGATATACAACCAGTGGTCGAGTCCCACTCGTGTTCTTTGTAGTCCACACACTCATCGCACTTTTTTCCCTAGATGTTGTTATCGCCCACCGCAACAAGACCTTTTATTAGGATCATGCCCAAGGTCTTTGTCATCCACCGACTGTCTTTTCTCTTTTGTTTCGAAGGAAATCCTCATTTTTATGATAAATGGATGGCCTGGAATGACCTACTTGGAAGCTCATAGGTAGAGAGGAACGTAAGATTAGGTGACAAAAGGAAGATGTTGCAAAATAAGAGGTCGCGAGCCGTGCTCTTGATAATTCACTCAGAAGACAGAAAATGCCATCTATTTTATGGTCCTGGAGATCGTAGTTCGCCCTCCCTGTTTGGAGTGGTGTAGCTTCAATGCCACGAAAGAATAAAGAAAGAACAATAAAAAATAGTATCTTTTGGATTCTTGCCATCGCTGAAAACAAATTGTGGACCAGAGGTACTTGCAGACCGAAGAGGAGGAAATCAAAAAAAAGAATGCGGTTGTCATTATATTCTAGCAAGGAAATAGTCATTCTTTCATTCTGAGCATTCGAGGTTAAATACCTCTAGGTTCCTTCTTTAATTGCTTGAATGGCTCTCTTCTCTTGGTGCCTCATGGATGGAAGATGTTGTAAAGACTTCAATGCATTTTACTAAGTATTTGATACTTGTTCTATTTTATGAAATAGGACCATGCGCGGTGAGAGAGTCCCTAGCAAAAGAAAGAAAACCATATGCGTTCTCGCACACATATGAAACACTAAAAGTAGGCAAAATAGACAAAACTTACTTCTTCCATGCACGCTGGAAGCCATACATAAGTCAAAGAGTTTCATAATCGCTTTTACACCAGCATAAAAATTATTTCAAATGAAACAAGATACAAACTGTTCCAAAATATGAAAGCGTACAAACTGTTTCAGACAGGATATCATACAATTTGTTTGGAACAAAAGGAGGCACTATCCTACACACATAAGAACGTAAACACGGGAAAAAACCTACACAAAATCCGAGTACCGGGAGAAAAGGTCCACAACTTTCTTCGCGATGTCTTCCCAGATGGACTGTTTCCGAGGAGCACCATCGTCATTGGACCAGCTCCTTCTCTCAGTCTTGTCGTCGTGCTCGTGAATGCCTCATCGACACCTGTCATGACCTCGCCAAAGCTCATGTTCCGATAGACATCGTCCGCTACCGTCTTGTTAGCAGTCGACGCGATGCGAAAACGTTGGTGAGCCAAAAGCCGCAGACGCTCCAGAACCTCCCCGTCCCATTCCTCGGGAGGCAGATGAGAGCAAACTCTCCGATGGCGATGACTTACCATCAAAGCCGCAGACGGCGGCTCTCGAACCAACAAAGAGGCACGCACCCGAGTACGGAAAGACGACAAAGATCTAGCGGTTTCTCTGAGGCGCCGACGCCTAGGTATGGCGCACAGGTAGGACATGGAAGAGGATGTTCTTGCAGATCCGAGAAAACCAAAGAGAGTGAAGGAGAGGAAACGCAAGTTCCTTGTACGATACAAAAACAGATGCTAAGAAAGGGCGTATAAGTATCCAGAGAATAGCGTACAAAGTACATTACCTAAGGGGTATTTACGATACACGGTGGGAGGAACAACGAGGCTTAAAGGCTACAACCAAATACAACTTATAACCCAACCAAACGTAAAATAGATGAATAAAGAAGCTGACTCTAAAGCTGCATGAGCTACGAAACATTGCAAAGAGAATAAAATGAATCATTTACTATAGAAAGTACAAACGCATAGCATCACAAACAACAAAGAACCGAAAATATAAGTTATTTATTATTTCTTAGCGATTACATCCAATATGTTTGTATACGCGCATAAAACATAGATTACGTACAACACACCTAGTCTATAGTATACTACGTTACACCAACACATCTAACCTAAATAACTAGTATACATCTTAATTTGTTTTAAACAGAGGAGCCTCTCAACGAACAACAACCATGTACATCCACATTGGCTGCAAAAATAAAAAACCAAAAAAATGTATTAGCGATTAGTAGATCTGCCGAAAAGGGCAGAAAAATGTAGCGAGAAAAATACGCGCATGTATGACACAACTCTTGGTGAAAGTAAAACCAAGCTTGCACCTCTCTATGGGAGTAATGCCACAGTTGGTGAGTCCAAGGGACTCAAGCCTCTATACAACCTGCTATTGAGGATCTTTTGCCACACTATTTATCCTAGTGCTAGGAATGATGATGCTATTCGGTGTGGCCTAGTCAACTTGCTTCATGATGCTCACAAGGTGGTGTGTGTTGGCCCCACTGCAGGCTACGAGATTGATGTCATGGATTTCATTTTTGATGCATCATGCCATTCTTTTTAGAAAATCTCCTCCATATGCAGCTCTCGTGACGAGACTCATCAATACTCAGGCTCATTGCTCACCTCTCGCCATTCCTGCTCACCTTGTAACTCATGAGTCAGTTCAGCTTCAAAAGAAAGGGAGAATGGGTCCAGCTCCTAGGCAGCCATTTGAGAGTGAGAATGATGAGATTTCTGAGGCTGAGCGGGCTCCTACTCCACCAAGGGGCTCTAGGAGGAAGAATGCCTCCAATGCTCCCATGGCTCCTGTCATACGTGAGTTGGTTCAGGAGAAGGTCAAGAAGGCGTCTTTCTAGGAGAAGACACTTTGCTGCATGAATGTGGACATTCGCAAGGGACAACATGACTCCTACAAGAGCAACCGCAAAATTGAGAAGCTCCTCAAGGAAATCAAGGCTCAAGGAGAATAAGAAGAAGAAGAGGAAGGGAAGTCTAAATACAATGATGAGCATGGGGCTGAACCATCTGCAGAGTCAGACCACACACTCTCCTTTGGTGCTTGGAGTGCCATGAATGGTAACTTAGTTAGGCATAGATGATAGACTAAAGACAACCCCCTTTATGGAATCTCTAGTTTTGCATCATCCCCTTCTACCAAAGGGGATCGACTGTCGTCACCACCTCGTTGGAGTTTGCATCGCGCCTCCCTCGTTGTACCAGGCCTTAGCATCGGTGCCCCTTTTCCAAGACGTCAATACCCTCTCCAAGGTATTCTTCACTCTTCGTGTGGGGTTAAGGGAGCACGTTGAACGATCTTTCCTTGCGAGGATTCTATCAGACCGATGGCCACCGGCGGGAGCAATCGGCCTTGTATCGTGTGAGTTTTGTGTGTGTTCATTGTGTTCTTCACGAGCTGACGTCCGAATCAAACCCGCACGATTTCCGAGGCATGCCTCTCTGAGGCCCCTCCCACCATCTCTCGTCGGCGTCACTCTGGCGCCGTCGCACACCAAATCATGGGCTCCTCTTCACTTGATTCTTCTGGCGGTGATTGGAAAATCACCTATTCTGGAAGTTCCACCGATGGTAAGTTCCTTGTTGGATCTCTAATTATCTCGGCTAATCGCTGGTTGGTCATTCTCAATGCCAACGGCGCTCCACTTGAGGGTAGATGCATGGAAAATGGGGAGGTACTCATGATTGGTTCAGTGGTGAGGTTCCCCTCTCATCTTGCAAGAATCAATGATATTTCGGCACCATCTTCTGGTTTTCTTGGGATTTCTCATGTTATTGAAGACAAGGTTGATGATTTGAAACTCATGTGGCACGTTACAAGTTCTTCCTTGCCATCTGATGATTTGGACAAAGCTCCTGGTTTTTTGGTCCTTTATTCTCTTGCTAAGCGAGTTGTGTTGCTTAATCATGACAAGGTGGTGATTGATGCTAGATTCCTTCTTCAAAATGAGAAGATCTTCTCTGGTGTGACTTTGGATCTTGTAATCAAAAGAGTGGTGGTGGGTGCTCAAATTGCCGACGAGACTCTAGCTTCATCAGACAAGATCAACAAATGCATTTCATTGGATTTCTCTAAAGGGAAGATTTTTGAGACAAATATGTTCAAAACATTTGGCCATCACATCAATTTCTCTGGAGGATTGCACAGAAGGCCTTTCTTCCTGGTTGGCTCATATGGTCGTGCAAATTTTAAGATTGATGTTCATACTATTGGCATTATACTCCAAGCTTGTTTTGGTGGCCTAGCTTCAAAATTTCAAGTAAAGATCCTCCAAGATAGAACATTTAGATTCTCTATTGCATCACGTCCTATGGGTTTTGAAATATATAATTCTGGTACTTTCTCAGATGAACCATTTGTCTTGAAGATCAACCTTTGGGGTGATGGAGATCCAAATTAGAAATTTGAGAGAAAGAATATTACAAAGAATTGGACAAGGATTGGATTTTTGTTTCATACAAAAAGAAAAAAAAAGACTTCAGTTTTTGATCGTATTGGTTCGCCGATTTCCTCGTCAACGATCCCATGCAATAACGGTCAAATCAAAGGTGATATTAAACGAGTTGTACCGGGCACATCATTTGCGGAAATAGTGGTTAATGGTAAAGTTAATGAGGGTGCGAAATCTTCTGCAGACAAGAAATCAACCTCAATTAATCTGCCTGGTCTTTTACCATTTTTGAAATTCCCAACCTTCCCTTCTTGTCCCTGGCCCGACAAATCTTACCTTAATTGGCTCAAGGCCCATGTCACGCCGCAAGTATCGCGGCCCAGGGTGTTTGATTGTCTTAAAGATTTTTCTCTTGCCCAAAAAAAGAAAACTCCCGAACCCCCTGCCTCCTCAACTCCCACGCCTACAGAAACCCCAACTTCCTTGCTCTGCTCGTCGCCGGCGACAACCGCTGTCGCAATGGCAAACATTCCACTTGACCCACAGCCTTTCCTACCCCATGGATTTGAGATTTTGCAGGTGGCTGGCCGGAATCGGGTCAAGAGGGCGGTGGTTCCTCGTCGACCGAGGGCACATGAACAGTATGCTATTGCGCACATTCATCCCCTCCCCCTGGTCCAGTTCCATTTGATAATATCAGAGATGTGTTGCGAGATTTCTTTTTCAATGAGGCTCGTGTTGGTTTCCGTGATATTCAAGATTGTCCATTTGGCTCTGCATATGTTCAATTTACCAATGTCAGTGACCGGGACCGTTTAATTGCTGCGGGTCCAATTCCTTTCCAGGATGTTGCAATCTCTTTTGCTAGGCACAATGAGGGCATTAACTGGCATAGGACTCAATTTAACAATGAATGTTGGGTCATGCTCCTAGGTCCTCCACTTGATCATTGGCATACTGAGGATCTGAATGTTGTCTTCTCTGATATTGGAAAGGTGTTACTTTGGGAAAGGGACCCTGAGCACAAGGGCAGGATCATTGCTAAACTCAGAGTCACTAATCTTTTGGATGTGCCTAAAAGTGTTAGATTCACCATTAGGGACCTTGTGGAAACAGAATCATGGACTTTCTCTGTGGAACTTTTAAACAGCAACCTCCTGGGAGGGGGCCCACCTGATGAGGACCCACTACCTGATGATGATGCTGACCCTCATCCCTTGCATGTGGTGGGACCCATTTTTGGCCCCCTCCTCCACCACCACCTCCACAACCTGAAGGGGACATTGGTGGATGGGACCAATGGGTTGATCCTTCTCCTCAACAGAATAATGCTGGTTGGGGTAATTGGAATGCAGTTCAAGGACCTGTGTTTGCTGAGGGTGTTGACATGCCTATTGACAACCTGGATTTGCCACCTCAGGAGGCTGACAGTGCAGTTATTGGTTCCATTCCTATTACCAATGCTTCTTCTAACAATGACAAGGCTTCTATCCATGGAGCTGATGATATTGAAGTGGAACGACAGATTGTTGAAGCAAACCAGGGTGTGGGCATGGGTGAGGGACTGCTTAATATTCTGCAGAATTACCTGGATGATGAGGAGGAGAGCCACCATGCTAATGAATGGAATCAACAGGATGACTGGATGATTGAAGACACAAACCTTCTCTCTCCCAATGAGGCACACCTACAAGTTGGAATGGCCCTCACTCCTTTTGTCAACTCCTCTGAGGTGCTATCTGCTAGGCAGTCCTTCTCCAAGCAAGGACTGGAACTCTGGGACAGATTTTTTGCTCCACACATCAACAACCCCTCACCTGGCAAAGGCAAACTGCAATGTAATATCCCTGTAAGTTGGTTTAACTTTATCACCCTCATGCTCATCACTCCTGAAAAATTCAGTTGGGCAAGACACTTTCTTACTTCCCCCCTTTGGGATATTATAAAGGAGCCAATTGCAGAAGAAAATACTTTTACTTTCATTATCCCTGATGAATGTGTTGGACAAATGCCTCCTCACTGCCTGAATGAATCTCCATCAAACTTGATGGTGCCAAATGCTCCTGCAAAAAAAAGGAGGGGTAAAGAACCTTTGGTGGACTCTGAGGTGAGAAGGAGCCCCAGAATTGTGGAACTTAATGGGGGGATTTAAAAGCCATGTGAGTTGTTCTGATCTTAATTGTCTCTGTTGCAATGCTGCACCACCTTGTCTCAGTAATAAAGTTGTTAAGAACCTTGCTAATTCATTTTGCAAGGTTAAGGAGGGAGAACTTGAGAAAAGGCTGCTGAAGAAGAGCAGGGTCAATGATCTGACCATCAAGCCACCTGGAAAACCTGGACCAAAGAAGATTGGTTCTGACACCAACCTTCCAAGCAAGAAGAAAGGAGGAGCTACTGATTCTTGTGGACATCAGTCTAAGAAGAAAGCACCTAAATAATGTTTTTAATGTATGCAAAATATTGTCCTTTTGTGACTGGATCAATTACCCTTGGAGTCTGTTATGAGTTGTTTAGAACCATTATGCTGCTATGCATGTTTATGAATTCAGCACCTTATGATATTTACAAGTTTGTTTGTGTGACTACAAATCTTGTGTCACCCCAATGCTCTCTCAATCTGTTCATCAATGAGTAACAACAGAAATTGGAAGATTCTGAACTGGAATCTCAGAGGAATTAACTCTGAGAAGAAGTGGTTGGCATTAAAAAGTAAAATCATTGAATCTGAATGTGATATCATTTGTCTCCAAGAAACCAAAAGAGAAACATTTGATACAAATTATTTAAAGAAATTATGTCCAAATAAGTTTGACAACTTTGACTTCCTACCTTCAATTGGTGCTTCTGGAGGGATCATCATCATATGGAACAATTCTTTATTTAATGGAACCAGAGCATTCCAAAATGAATTCTCCACTTCTGTCACTTTCACCTCCCAACTATCTAATGACTCCTAGACTCTTACAAATATCTATGGCCCATGTCAAGCTGATAGGAAAATTGACTTTTTGGACTAGTTTGCCAACATCATTATGCCTGATAATGTGGATTGGCTTGTCTTAGGAGAGTTTAATCTTATCAGAAGACTTACTGATAGAAATAAAAGTGGGGGGATGTTAATGATATTATGCTTTTTAATGATGCTATCAGCAACCTGGGACTTATTGAACTACCACTAAAAGGAAGGAAATTCACTTGGAGTAACATGCAGAAAGACCCCCTTCTGGAAAGACTTGATTGGTTCTTTACTTCTAGCTAATGGACAACCAAATATCCATATACTTTGGTTACCCCCTTATCCAAGCCTACTTCTGATCACCTACCTTGTGTCATCTCTATTGGAACTAACATTCCCAAGACACAAATTTTTAGATTTGAAAATTACCGGCTTCATCATTCTGATTTTAAACAGATTGTGCAAAATGCCTGGAATATACCAGTGAATCATCAGGACTTGGCAAAAAGGATATGTGCCAAGTTTAAAAATGTGAGGAGAGGCATCAAGATATGGGCCAAACAGTTACCATGCTTAAAGGACCAAATTGATAAGGTGAATGACACAATTGACCTTCTGGATCTACTTGAAGAATCTAGAACCCTAACCATCAATGAATGGCACCTCAGAGATATTCTAAAATCCCATAGTATCTCTCTAATCAATAATCAAAACACCTATTGGAAACAAAGAGGAAAAATTAAATGGGTAAAACTAGGGGATGAGGCAAAGTTTTTCACTCCAAAGCTACCATCAGTTATAGGCACAATTATATATCAATGATCAAGAATGATAGTGGGCATGAATTTTTTAATCACTATGACAAGGCTGATATTCTATGGAATGACTTCAAAGCAAGAATGGGTACAACAAACAAAACTGAGATGCATTTCAACCTTGCAGATTTCTATGGAAATGGAATGACTGATGAGATGAAGAATTCACTTGAAAGACCTTTTCTTGACAAAGAAATTGAGGAGGTTATTTCTGATTTGCCAAATGACAAGTCCCCTAGGCCTTATGGTTTTAACAATGAATTTATCAAAAGCTGATGGTCAATCATTGGAAATGATATCAAATTGCTGATCCATGACTTCTACAATGAGAAAGTCTCTCTTGAAAGCATCAACTCATCCTACATTACTCTCATTCCTAAAATTACATGCCCTTCTACCTCTGCTAATTTCAGGCCAATATCCTTATTGAACTGTGTGTTCAAAATCATTACCAAACTTCTTGCAAACAGACTGCAATCCGTTATTCTGGAATTGGTGCATAAAAATCAATATGGTTTTCTCAATAATAGATCTATTCAGGATTGCCTTGGATGGGCATTTGAATACCTATTCCAATGCCACAAATCAAATGAGGAAATCCTAATTCTAAAACTAGATTTTGAGAAGGTATTTGATACAATTGATCACTCTGCCATCATAAATATCCTCAAAGCTAGAAGATTTGGTAGGAAATGGATCAAATGGATAGGAATGATTTTTGAATCTGGATCCTCTGAAATCCTTCTAAATGGGGTGCCTGGGAAAAAATTCTATTGCAGGAGAGGTGTGAGACAAGGAGACCCCCTTTCACCACTACTTTTTGTTCTTGCTGCTGACCTTCTACAATCTGTCTTGAATAAGGCCATGCACATGAATCTTCTAACCCCCCCCCCCCAATAGATGGACCTCCCAACAGTGACTTCCCTATAATTCAATATGCTGATGATACATTGGTGGTACTTAAGGCAGATGCTACTCAATTATTGTGCTTGAAAGATCTTCTTCAAACATTTGCAAACTCAACTAGGCTCAAAGTCAATTACTTGAAGTCTAGCATGATGCCAATAAACTTATGTAATGATATGTTGATGCATTTTTCTCAGACAATCAATTGTCAAACTGGCAGCCTCCCTTTCACCTACCTTGGATTTCCACTAAGCATTTCAAAACCATCCATGGAACACTTTTTGCCTATTGTTCAAAGAGTTGAAAGAAGATTATGTGGTATAGCTGATTTCTTGAACTATGGAGGAAAACTGCAACTGGTAAAATCTATCATGTCCTCACTCCCTCTATTTTTCATGAGCTGTTTGGAGGTACCAATTGCCATCAAGGATCAAATTATAAAATACATGAGACATTGTCTTTGGAGAAAAAAGACTGAAGATGTTCAAGCAAAAGGACAGGCACTGGTATCTTGGGATAAAATCTGTCGTCCTAAAAATCAGGGGGGTCTAGGAGTCCTAAATCTACAGATTCAAAATACGGCCCTCCTTCTAAAGAACCTGGAGAAATTCTACAATCACCATGACATCCCTTGGGTCCATCTCATATGGGAAACTTACTACAAAAAATGGAAAATTACCTGGAAGAAGCATGGAAGGATCATTCTGGTGGAAATCTCATATCAAGTTAATTGATAATTTTAAAGGCATGGCTAAGTGCAATATGAATTCAGGAATGTTTGCCTATTTTTGGTCTGACCTTTGGCAAGATGAGTGCTTTATGAATAAATTCCCACATCTTCTGTCCTATGCTAAGTCTTCAAATATCAGTGTACATGATTTCTTACATGCTGATTTCTTGGAGGATAATTTTCACCTGCCACTTTCTCAACAAGCCTACTCTGAGTTTTTAATCATGGAAGAAGGATGCTAGGAAATCATGCAAACCACTCATGGGGATATCCATGATAACTGGAGCTATATTTGGGGGTCATATAAATTTGAAGTAAAAAAGGCCTACTCATCCATGATTGGCTACTCCCCATCGCCACCACACTTCTCTTGGGTATGGACATCCTCTTGCCAAAATAAACATAAATTCTTCTTCTGGCTATTGCTTCTGGACAGATTGAATACAAGGAATCTTCTGAAAAGAAAGCAGTTCATCCTGCCTGACTACAACTGTGTAACTTCCAACTTTTACTTGGAAGAATCAGTTAACCATCTATTCTGGGAATGTTCTTTTGCAAACAAATGCTGGGACCATATTTATAGAAACAGAACTACAAACTTATCAGGATTTAAAGCTATTCCAGACATCAAAGAAAAGTTACACCTACCATTTGCTATGGAAATCATAGTCATGGCTACCTGGGGTATATGGATATGCAGAAATGAGAAGATATTTAATGACAAAGAACCCACACTTGAAAGATGGAAAGCAATCTTCTATCAAGAGATGAGATGGTTACAGTTCAGAATCAAAAGAAAATACAAGGAGAAATTCAAAACCTGGCTGAATCAACAATTAGATCAGGGATAGAGTAGATTTTACCCACTTTAGAGGTGGCTTTATCTTCCTGTTTTGATCTGCCTTAGATCAATAGACTATCTGTACTTTATCTTTATAACATACTCATACCTTATAATAAAAAATTGTAGTGGGGATTCTCCCTACTGCTTCACCTCAAAAAAAATGGCAACTTAGTTGATTTGCGGACATTCTCTGAGGTCACATCTGGTTTTGCTTCTCAGGGTACTTCCTCCTCTCGCCCTCATGGCAAAGGCCCTTAGACTCTTGCTGCTGATAATGACTATGACGAGGATGAGGATGATGACTCCGAGTGATTCCTTTGGGACGATAGCGTGGACTTTTCCCTTTTCGGTGTTTCGATGCCATAGGGGGAGAAGATGTCCATTAGGAACATCCGGGAGTTGCATGGGTTGGGCATTTGGCTGCTTGTTTGTTGCGAACATTTGCTTTTATTTGGTTCTTGTGAAAATATCTATGTGTGTGTGGACATGCTATGCCTGTCCCTTTATTTGTAATAGTTAAACCTCCCCATATTTAGTTTCTATTACCTGACTTGCATGTATTGCATGATTATCTTGCTGCACATCGTCAGGGGGAGCATAGTTGTGCCTCTTAGTAAAGATCCCCATGCAAAACCTCTTGTTTTCATCGAACACCAAAAAGGGGGAGATTGAAAGGACATTTATTGTCTTAATCTGTTTTGGTGTTTGTTAACAACAAAAGGATCATTTAACAGTATGCTGATGTTGCTAGGTGATTATGCTGAAAAGAGATAAGTCCATGGCATAGTGGAAAAGTTCCTGGAAGAAACAGTGGTTTCCTGAAGTTTTCAGACCAGAGTCTCCGGTGTACAGGCACCGGAATCTTCGGTGTGGTCTGGAGTTTCCCCACAAATCTCTAGAGTGGATCGAAGTTGAATCCTAGGGTCATTCCGTCTAGTGGTCCGAGACAGACCGGATGTTGGTCGGAATCTCCGGTGTGGTGTCTCAGACCAGAGTTTCCGGTGTGAAAACACCAGAGTCTCCGGTGTCCCCCGGACCGGAGTTCCTGCTAAGTCCCCGGAGTGAGCGACAAGGCCAGACCTAGGACAATCTGATAGGTGGTCCGAAGATGGACCGGAGGCAGGCCAGAATCTCCGGCCTGCATATCGGAGTCTGCGGTGTGGATAGTCACCAATGGGAAGAAAATGGTCAGAAATTAGTGGGCCTATAAATAGGGGTCTTCATCCCCTATCTCTAGCTGCTCGTCCCAGAAAAATAAGAACACACTATTAGAGCCACCAAGTCACCAAGATCTCTTCATTCAACCAAAGTTGCTGATCTTTGGGGAATCGAAGGAGGAGGCCTTGATCTATAGCTTCACCAAGAGAGATCTTCATTTCCCCCTCATTCACTTGAGGGCGCCATGCTCTAGGGTTTCATTGGAAACCCTAGGCCTTGATTTGGTTCTTACAAGCTTGTCTTTGATTGTTGTGATAGCTTGCTTGGATTTAGGAGCCTCTAATTAAGTTGTGGATGTGTGCCTCGAACTTGTTGTAAGGGTGCCGACTACCACCTTGAAGGTTGTCGATATAGTGTAAGTGTGAATCGACCCCTTTGGGGTGAGGTTCACCGAAGAACAAGGGAGGCCTCTTGTGGCGTTGGTGGTTTGATACCACCCCCTCTCCAAACACAGACGTACTTCCCCTCAAAAGGAAGGAACTGCGGGAAATAATACTTGTGTCTCCGTGTGCTTCCTTTTGGTTACTTCTATCCTTTACCGCACCTTACTTATATCTTGCTCTTGCTTAGTTAGTTGTGCTAGTGTGACAGATAGGTAAATTCACCTTAGTTACATATCTAGAGAATTTACCTTTTGTATCAAACCCTAATTTGAAAAGAGTAGAATTTGAAGTAGCACATATTCACCCCCCTCCAGGTGCCCATACGATCCTTTCACAAGGGCTCTGATACCAATATGTTATGGGATAAGCCACAGGATGGCCCGATATTTCACGATTCTCAAAGTTAAGCAGGGGATTCACAAGGGAAGAGGGAGAAGAAGATGCAAAAGAACTCACACATTATAAACCCGATGAACACACACACCATAAACATAAACACTAGCCATTGGCTCAATCTGGAGGCTACTTGTCCAATACAATCCCTAGGATCGGTATTGATCAAGACTCTCTCCTAAACCCAATCGGTGATGGATAAGAACCTTGGTGAGATATTCATAGCTTTCAAAGAGACCACTCAATTGAAAGATCTTGTATAACTTGTTCAAGGGAAAAGTCCAAAGAGGTTTGTGATAATATGTCTTCCTTGGTAGGAAGGTGAGACCAATACTAGATAGGATTCTCTAAGGGGTAGTTCTTCTAGTTATATTATCAACTCTACGGTTTACAATGCAGGGGTGGGGCTACTTATAGGCCAACTACTTAAACACGGGTAGTTTGGGGATAAAAGGGGAGTTTTAGGTATTACATGGGCTGAGGCCTAGATCTAGTGCGCGCAGGAACATGTGTGACCGGTAGTACCGACCCTCAAGTCTGGTAGTACCGTACTTAGCGATTGCGGTCCCGTTCAGAGCGGTATATCTAGGTTTTAGCGTGTGAACGGTCTCAAGGTCCGGTAGTATCAGTCAGATCTAAGGAGTGGGCGAAGCTCGACGAGGTTGGCCCAGTGGTATCGGAGTTGGTACCACGGTGATCTAAGGCATTGGTGAAGCTCGTTAGAGGCGAGCATTATTACCAGGGAGTCCAGAGGCGTGGGTGTAGCTCGCTGGGGTTCGGGCGGTAGTACCGCTCATGTGGTCTAATAGTACCGGTGGTTCCTACGAGCCCTTGAATCCAGCTAACTCCTCGCTCCATGTGCTCTCGTCTTGAGTCCAAGGGTCCTTAGCTACTGGTTCATACCTGATCACACGTGAGGTACTCGAATGAAGTAGCAATCCATCCAAAGTAGTCTCGAAGTCACATATAGATAGGGGCGAGTTAACCTTATCATGGAGGGGCTCGGCTCGGGCGCGAGTCATGGGACCACTTGGGGGGCTTAGCGTTGTAGATGTAGTGACATGCTACATTATTGTGAGCCTACACAACTCAAGCAGAACCTTGTTGTAATGACACTAGCTCATTGTGAATCACATTAGTTGGGGGTTGGCATATACAAGTTTGGTGGAAAGGTCATCACATCACTCTCGCGAGGGCGACTCGGGAAGCGTCCCGAACCCTAGCCGCCACCACCCCTCTTCTACTCCTCCCCCACCACCATCGGAGGACACCGTTAGGCAAAGCCCGTGGCCCATGGTGGCGGCGGGGCTCCTCCCGCTACGGTTCCTCACGTCGGGCTAGCTGCTGCTTCCTCGCACACCTATTAGTGTCGTGAACCTCCACGCCTCTAGATCTAGCGTTGTCGTGCTTGTCTGCTCCTCCTCACCTTACTCGGTGCCACTAGTGGGGGCTAGCCTGCATGGCAAGGTCAGGGTGACATCAACGACATGTGGGAGGAGGTTGTCAGGGTGGGTCACACGATAAGGCCCGACAACCACTAATGAGCCTGGCTCTCGAATCTTCATATTCGTAATCTGAGTCTTGATCGTCGATTCCATCAAGGTCTCTCTCTTCCTCTGCGCTTAAACCCTCGGCACCATTCGGGCGATCTCCTGGGACAGTTGCACGAGCTGGGGAGTTTTAACGGTGTTTGGGTGACCTTCCTCGTCGTCGTGGTGACCTCTAAGATGTCCTTCAGTGGGAGATACGCCTCTCGGTATGGAATATATGACAAGTGTGGATTCTTGGAGTATTTCAATCGATTGGTCATATATGTTGGGGTTATACCTGAGCCAACTCACCCCTGATCCAAACTAGAGCTACCAGTCGAGGATGTCAGGTCATTTCCATGGCCGCATTTGCTGGGGCCGAGGGAGGTGTCCTAGCGGTGCACTCCTCTACCCGCTTCTCGAGCTCCACATTGGCCTGCGAAGCCGCATATAGGCTTCCTTAAGTTCTGTGTCTATGCTGGCCTTTTCCAGACCGGGAGGTTCCGCCAACCGCTTTTCGGCTCCTCAATTCACGTGTGATTATGTTGGGCCGATTCACCAGCGGTTGGGGCCGATCGGACGTGGTGTCGCGTCGGCGAAGCACTCGTTCAGTAGGGTGTAGCGGTTTTCCATGAGGACCCCTAGTCCGCTAAGGTACCGACAGAGGCAAGGCACTCCTCTCCTCCGAAGTAACCTATACCGTAACTTTGGGCTGGACTGATTACATAATAGCCTGCGGGAATGATTCTAGAGTAACCGGTATAGATGCCTTGTGCTGGCACACCGGTGTAGCGCGCTGCTAAACGTAGACTAAGCCTAGGATAATGTATACATACAGGGAGACCATACCCCACGAATATGAGAGGTAGATATGTGATGGAGAGCTAGTGTTGAAATAGTCAGCTCGGGCGCCGCACAAAACGCTTCGAGGCAGCGACAATACGTGGCCCCGTAGGTGGCCTCGATTCTTGGGGTGTACTTGGGGTTCCTGCGTGAGGTTATTAGGGTACTTGGGATGTACTCTTCTCCAGACACAGAGGTCCTAGCGGTGGCGGAATCCCGTGACCTCCCACTAGCCCCTAATCTCGGGCCAGGAGAGGTCAACAGAGCGCTTGAAGTGAACTCCTCTTCCGGTGCAAAGGTCTTAGCGGTGGTGAAGTCCCGTGAGCTCCCACCAGCCCCCGAGTTTGGGATGGGAGGGATGATATCGCTGATGACCTCCCGCGATGCATGAGTAGATTCGATTTGCATGATGTGGGCTCCCCCTACCTGACGCGTCAACTAACGAAGGATAATTTTCTTGATCCCACAATATCCTCACTTTTGAAGATCAAAAAATAATTTATTTGTTCAGCAATTAGCTCGGGTCAGAAGGTTTGGATAATAAATACAAAAGGTGATGATGAAGATGAAAGGGATTCCCTTAGATTTTATTCATTCATGGGATGATCAAGAGATCGTACAAGTGTTCACAAGATGAATCTCGACAGATTTATACAAGTACCTGGCGATAGCATATGAATCTAGGGTTTAAAACTAGAGGCTAAAGCTACGGCATGGGCGTAGATGGCGTGTTCATTATAGGTGAATGTCTTTCAGTATATATAGTGGTCGATGGTGTAATAGTCCTCATTAGCTCCTCCGGGCCTTCATCTTGCCTTGCACGTTAAGTTGATTTTCAATCTCCTTTCAATGTATGTCTGGTGGTCGGGGTCCTTGAGGAAGTCTTCTTGAAGCATGATAGACTGGGCCAGTTGAGAGCTTTTGATTGTGGGCCTCCAAGTCACGGGCACTGAGATCTTCATGGGCAGGAAAGTGGGGTAAGCCCCGTGTAAATATACATGTCTTAATCCACCCATCACCGATACAGTGTTCGTGAAGTTAGATTCTAGACGGGCGAGAGATGGTCGTGCGATCATGACAACCAACTGGAGACAGGTTGTGGAAGACATCGAAACATATGAGGGTGGCATGTGCGTGTTTACATTCTAGGCCGATGAAAATGGTCTTAGGATATTTTTTAGTGATTTATAGGTTCGTTGATATAATTTGGCATGTTTATGGAAAAATGTTAAGTTATTGGAGACCGCATCATGTACATTGGCATGCACTTTGTGTTAGAAGTTATCCCAGATCATATCATATACTTTGTGCGAGAAGCTATCATGTATGACTTATCTTGCCTTTTCAAACCAAATCACCAAGTGGATGACTATCCATGACTCCCTTCATGATATTGTGCCCTAGTTTTGCACATAGGAATATCATGTCAAGATAAACAATAGTTATGAAGGGTGTTTCTAACGTTTTATCACAAAAGGTTGATTTTTCAATTTATTAGTGTCTAATGAGGTTTATTTTGTGAAGCAAGTACAAAAAATAAGGTGGCAAACGATGCACTACAATTTCCAAAAAATATTAACACTTGGGATGGCAAAATCACAGAGATGGAGATTTTTCTCGATTTGTAACTGCTTTTTTCCATTTAAATTAGTTTCATGCCATTTACCAAAATTAATTCAAAGTCAAACTACAACTATCCTCTAGATTGTCCCATAGACTTGGGAAAATCATTTTAGGTACCCAAGTAGGGTGCTACGCAGTGCCCACAAAGAAAGTTTAGAGATTCGACCATTTGACATGAATGCCCATGCCACCAATTTTAACCTCATTTTTAAAAATAAAAGAAAATATAGAATAAAAAAAAGGAAAACCCAACGCTAGGGGTCCTTGTATGTGACCTAGTTGCCATACAATACCCGAGTTATAACAATTTGATAGAAAATCCCTTCTCAAATATCGTTATCATGTAATGATTTATCTTGGCTTTTAAGCCAAATCACCAAGTGGATGGCTATATTCATGGCCGCCTTCATGATAATGTGCCCTAAGTTTGCACATACTCGCATCTTTGCAAGGCAAACAAAAGAGATAAAGGGAGTTTCCAACTCTCACAAATAGTTGAATTTTCATTTTATTAGTTCTAAATGGGATTATTTTGTGAAGCTTTCAGAATGAAACTCTATTTTTTAATTGGAAAGCTATATATTCTGCAAGAATGAACAAAAAATAGTGTGGAAAACGACACCACGCCAATTTTGAAAAATATTAGAACACATGAGATGTAAAATTTATGGAGATCAATATATTTTATGGAGATGAATTTTCTCTCTCGATTTCTAACTACTTTTACCCATTTAAATGAGTCCCAGGCGATTTTCTAAAATTAATTCAAATTTGAATTACAATAATGCTCTAGTTTGGCCGAGAGATTTGGGAAAATTTATTTTTAGGTACCAAGTAGGGTGCTAGGCACTATCCACAAATAAAGTTGAAAGATTCGACCATTTGCTATGAATGCCTATGCCACCAATTTTGATTCCCTTTTGGAAAAGAACAAAGAAAATGTAGAAAAAAAAAGGAAAAACCAATGCTAAGAGTCCTCTTATGTGATCTAGTTGTTAGAAAAATACAAAACCTGACAATTTGGTAGGAAAAAATCCTTCTCAAATATTGCTATCACGGACTTATCAAAAGTATATTACAATAATATACTAAATATTTTTATACATATATTATAGTAGAAATTAGTGGTCAAATATATATCTTGAAGACCATGTCGGTGTTTAAAGCGATCTATTTGTGACATGGAGAGAGTAGCTGACAAAAAAAAATCCTTTATCTTAATGCATTTTCTATAAATTCCTTTATCTTAATGCATTTTCTATTTGTGACATGGAGAGAGTAGTAAGAAATTGAGTTACCGATCAAAATATTCTCTACTTTTTTATGTACTTTACATAAGCCAGGAGATAAATCAACACGTGGAGATGTATGACAAATGAACAACAGACAATCAATTGACAATGAACCTACACAATCTCTGAGGCTCTTCATGTTGCAGTTCTTCTGGATGAGTTATTAGCCAGTAATAATACCAGCAAGAACGTCACTTTTCCCCCTTGCAAATATGGTGTATACTAGGCATAAAGCGTCTAGCCAACCGTCAAGAGCCTCCCAGCTATCAGCAACCTGTCACAGAGTCCATTTGTAAATAGTGTAGACTAGACATATAGTATCTGTATTCATTTCAATAGAAAAAATGAAATAAAGGCAACTGGCAAATGCATACCAAGAATCTGGCCCCATGAATGGTATCTATGCAAAGGCCAGCACCAGGTGGCAATGTTAGATCAGCGGATGCTGCCACAGAAATAATATCCGCAACTGCTATTCTGGTAGGCTTTCTTACTCTGTCCATATGCCCAGGCAATTGTGATAGAGGCTGGTCAGAGACATCAACCTACGGTTTAAAAAAGATTCAAAGAGCAAGGTGGCAGAAAGTGCAGAAACATAAATTAGTAACTCCAATAATTATCATCTTGGATAAGTGTCCAATACAACAAGGATGAACCTGCTGAAGCCCCTCATGATTCAAAACAAATTGTGACCTCGCCCAATCACTGTGTGGTGCAATGGCATTGTTTTCTGGAGGAGCAGCCAAATATCCCACTTTAAGGTATGGCAAAGGAAGCTGCATCGTTTAATATGAAAGTTAATTTTCCAAATTATTCTTCCATGATTAATAGCTAGAAATTATACCATCGAGAGAACATGAATGTGCCAAAGACAGATGAGTACGAAAAAATATTCGAATAAACAAATTTTAACCAAGTTCAAAGCCCTGGCCCCTAGGCTGCTTTCCCCCCCTTGTGAATAGAGATTCTCAAAGTAGTTCAATAAAGAAACAACCAAGCTCAAACAAATTCTAGCTATCCTCAGGTAATACAGACAAAAAAATACTGTCAGGAAATAGAACTGAGTCATACCATGGAGCGGACCAATCGCAAAGCACTGCGATAGACCTGCATTAGACAAAAAGAACACACTGTGGATTCTCAAGTTCTCTACAAACAAAAAAGAAAACAACATGCAGTTAGCAGAAAAAGATAACAGAAACAAGTACCGAGTAATTTGGTTTCAATGCATGAGCTGCTGCAACATAGATAGCAGACTGACTGTACAGATCATTAGGGGATACATCTGGCCTCTCAGATCTCATGGTATCCTCGGCTAAGCCATACTGTAACATAAAATATGTCAAAGAAAATAATTATTTTATTAAATCTAGCTTAATCAGGCAATGTATTCGTACTGAGGCACTCATTTCAAATACAAAGTACATTAAAGCATGTAGATATGCACAAAAACTATAGTAGTATATCAGGAAACATACCAAGACAGTTCCAAGGTTGTATATTGCTCGATGGAAATCAAATTGCAATTGGATAGCAACACGGAACTGCCAAGACAGCGGATAGGTGTCAGTAGTTTATCACAGGTATATCATTTAATGAGAAAATCCTCCCAGAACAAGTAATTACAAAGTTGATATACCTTACTTATAGCTGTTTTTATGATGGTTTGTTTCTCCCGAGCAGGAACGATGGCACTCAGTTCCTGCATTGCTGACTCATATTCTTAATGGAAGGAAAACATAGCGTTTATATATCTCACGAGCAAAGAGGTAGAGACATGCCAGACCGATAAAACAAAGATAACGACAGGTCACAAGATAAATATACCTGTAGTCCAAGACCCCAGTTATTCAGAGCCTGCAATCAAAGGAACAACAATGTTGAGGTAGCAGCAGCACTACCATTGGCTATTAAGGAAGAGCTGAAATTGCACGAGTTAATGCTAAAATAATTTAAGAAATTGCAACAGATAGGTATTTTATAATATTTCATCTCATAGCTTTGCCTCCAAAAATGCACAATGAGGACTAATAAACACAAAATAAGTAAGATAGTTTTCTAAAACTAATTGAACAGCATTTTTTCATTTGTTCAATGACCGAATGACGCCTTTATCTTAGATGGACTCAATAGCCTATTGAAATGCAAATATAGTAGGGCTACCTCAACAGAAGATAGCCTGCAACTCATGTGATGGTATTCTCACAGTTCAAACTTGTACCTGATATTAATATATATTGAACACTTCTGAACGTTGACCGTATATTTTCTCTCTCAGTTAAATGTGTGTATTTATTCTCAACATAAATCAAGTATGACCATTTCATTTTAGAACTAAAAATGAAGAAAGGGATTAAACGGTGACCTGTGGGCTATTCCAATTTAGCTGGACAGCCTTCTCATAATTCAGTATTGCCTGCATTAAAAAGGAAATTGTAAAAAATTGCATGGTACCAAACTTCATCTATAAATTTAGAAGTTCTCAACAGTTCTGCAGTGTATTTGGCATTAAAAAGAGATAATTATCAAGCTTCTGATATTGTAATGAAAACTTCGGTAAGTAAATCACGAATGTCATCTATCTTGGTCCTTGCGTGGGGTCTGACAGAAGGTAAGCTGATGTGATATTGTATTAGTGAAATTCCAGTTTCCATTTATTTAGCACATACCAAAAGTTAACAAGTCCTTAGAGCAGCAAATAAGCGCTTCAACAACAACAAAAGCCCTCATTAGAACAATTCATTCCAATACTATTTCAAGAAGGCGATTTTTTGACCAAATCATCATGGAAGTATAATCAGAATCAGGACCAGAATCAAAATCATCCAATAGCTTCTTGGGTAGATTCTGCATGAATCCAAAAGACATTGACAGAAAATAAAGTACATGGGGAGATTTTTTTTAAAATTCTACAGAGCAGTTCATTTTTGCTTCAAATAAATGATGTTCTGAATTTCTAACAAGGCAAAGGTAAAAAAAATTGAAAAATCTACTATAAGACATTAAGACCCAAGTACCATTGGATCACTGTCTAAGTATAGCATGCAAACTAATGAGGTTTCACATTGCTTGATATTCAAGTGGCCCAACTGTGACTTTTTTCAATCAAGTACAGTGCAGTAGGCAGCCAAGGTATTATATATGATTTAGAACAAAACACATTGGCATGTGCAACAAATAATTACAAGCTCAAATGTAGCTACAACTCAAGGGGAAATTGCACAAAATTTGATCATCTAAACCACAGAATGAATTAGAATTGCATCACTGAACAAGCCTCATGGCCACTACACACAAAGTAATATCAGACACAAATATTGTACCTACAGTAGCATAAGAAAACCTCAGTCTTTAACACGAACAAAAGACTGTAGAAATGTGAACCGTGTGAACTAACCTGCTTCCAGAGATCTTCGGCTTCTTTGGTTCGACCTCGCATTTTAGCCCGATCAGCAATAGCAATAGCCCAGTTATAGTATGCCTAAGAGAAAAATAATGTGCCAGAGCATCAATAGTAAAAGTATGGATGTGCCTGATTCAGAACCACAGTGCGAAGTGTCCAACAGCGCATTTATCCATCAGAACTATGAGATCACATTCTGTAGGATGATCTAAGAGATTTCACATTTCGGCTTATTTTAGATTATATAAACCCAGAGAGCTAGAATATCCAAGAAATCATATTGCAAACTAATACTATAGCAAACGAGAAACTTACATCATAAAGAGTCGGGCAAAGTCGGGTAGCTTCGGCGTACTTTTTGCAAGCCTCCTCAAGCAAGGTATCTTTGGAGGAACCAGAATTGGGGTCCACATTATCGGCACTCTCCTATATTAATAGTTTGAAAATGGTGTTTATCCAAAACCGAAATATTAATATTGTGATGTCTATTTTACATGCATGGTTTAAACAATGAAATTCAAATCTGCATTGGTCACAGTCAGTGTTAACAATGAAATCATGCAAATATGGTTCAAGGGATATAGATTTACCTGGAGGACTAGGGCCCAATTATAATATGCGTCAGGGTCATCAGGATTTCTTTCAATTGCATTTACATATCTGCATAACAGATCTTTAAAAGTCAATGGTAGTAACAAAGAAATGCAGAGTCATTACAAACTTCAGAGAGGAAAGGTTAATCAGGCAAGGTTAGCAAACCTTTTTCCAGCAAAAGAAAGAATCCTTTGGCGAGAACGACCTTCGTCATCAACTCCTGTGACACTATTTATCAGGTCCATGGCTACATCGTGATGGGATGAAAAATGCTGCATACTCTCTTGGCTGGAAAGGATTAAAAAATTAATAGAACTGTTACAATTAAGAGCATCCATTGAAATGTTTTGGTCAGTATATATAACAAACAAGTAAACAATCAACTAGTTCATTCGTGGCAGTAGATCAATTAATGGAGCACCTACACGTATGTTAGTGTTTAAGCACACAAAGTGCACCTACCGGCAGCTATTTATGAATACTGATGGTGCCAACTTGTCCATCTGCCGGACAGAGGTAGGCTGACGTGCATAATGGATATTTTCCTAAACCGGCTTCAAAATGCAGATGAGTGTTATTAGCCAGAACCAGAATTCTTAGCACTAAGTTGGTAAATGCTTTAATTGCTATGCGACTGAGTTGTAATTTGTTCAGGTTATGCAATACAGCCTAGTCGGTGTCTGAAAATGAAAAACTTGCTACCAATACACATGGAAAATGGGATAGACTTGCACTGTCCATTGTAGACAGCACAACACAATGTCAGCATCTATGATGTGGAGAAATTGCACTAAAATTGCAAGCTAATTGCAGCTACCCTGATAAGACCCACGTCAAGACACTAGAACAGCTCATCGTTAATATTGAGCGAGATGATGCTAAGCTTCCATTCATCACTGACATAGGATAAAAGTGGAAGAGAAGAATTAGTTGTAAGGATATAAAATCAGACAGCTTCACCCTGGGCTGTCCTTTTTTCATCTAACTAGATAACACAAGCTCATATCTTTTATTGCACAAATATATTAGCAACATTTCCAGGAAGATAATATTAGTGCATACAGAAAAAAAGTGCGAGCCATCTTGTTATGAGATGCCTATGATTAGTATCATTTTCACAAGGCCAGTATCTTATTTGCAATGAGATTCATCATCATTCTCATCAAACAGCCAATGAGTGCAAAACTAGGCAATGCTACTCAGATAAGAATGGTTACTCCGTATGTTTTTTTTTTGTTATTCAGTACACTATCACATATAACTTCTGTTTGCAACTTAATCATAACAGTAGGAAAAAACAGTCTACATAATAACACTGCTAGAGTTCTGCAACCACAGATTTTTCTTTGCTGAAGTAAGACCACTGATAACTCCACAATCTATTACATTCAGAAGAAAGAAAAAAAAAAGTATGCTGGCAGTGGGAATCAGCAATCTCGTAATTGGCCATCGGTCCAATTCATGTGGGAAAGATAAACCCGGATATAATGGGAAAAGGTCTACTATCGCAGACCAGCTAGCCACCAAAACAAAGCAGCGGCGCGAATGCCCAATTCACATATATATGTAATTATGTATGGGTATCAGAGTGAAGCTATGAATCAAAAATTATCCAAATGGCTTCCCACTAAGACTAAAGGCAACAACCTAACGAAGGCGCGTCGTTAATTATTACTAGTAGTGAATGGAGTGAAGATCCGAATGGTACGGCACAAGTGTGCGTCTAGACGAACCTGTACAAGGATCCCTCGACATCGGCGGATACGGTCCCATTCCCCTCCCCGTCCGCCTCCGCGTCCTCTTTGATTTCGCCGAGGAGCTCCCGCACGGTGAACGGCCGGGACCCCTCGGCGCCCAGCGCCGCGTTCACCTCCTCCTGCTTCGCAGTCGCCGATCGCGGAGGCTCCTCTTCTTCCTCCTCCCCGTACTCCTCAACCACCACGTCCACATCGAGCGGCGCCTGCGGTGAGCTCTCCCTCGCGCCCGGGCCGTCCGCGGGTTTGGGTCCCGTGGGCTTCTCCATGGTACGAGCCGATCGGAATCGAGCCCCGGGATCTGGGAGCGGAGACGCGGAACGCGGGCGGGCGGGCGGCGGTCTCACTGGTCTGGTCACTCTCCTCTCGTGTCTCGTCCCGCGCCACACGGTGGCGTACGACTGGGTGGGCGAAACGGAAGGGAAGGCGAGGAGCGAGAGCCGAGGCGGGCGCGACTCAGCGGAGGGGAAAGCTGACGTGTCAAAACGGTCAAGTCTTACGGTGGAAGGCAAGGACGGGCCGAGAGTTGAAGCCCAGCGGAGGAAATAGCCCGGTAGGGTACAGCCCACGGCCAGAGCGCGAAGGGTATCTTGGGAAACGCCGCCGCCCACCTGGCGGCTGGCGATCAGGGGGCGGATGCGCCGGGCCTCAAATACCGCAGATTCCGGCGTCACCTACCGCTCACGCACGCACGGAGCGGGGGTGCTGTCCAAAGCGCGTGATTCATTTCCTCCTCAGCGCACTCTCGGTTCGTGCGCCACTCCATCGATCCATCCCCTTCACCGGCGACTCATCACCTGGGTGGCACAGGCGAGTGACCCACCTACCACATCCCAACCGCTTTTCTCCCCGACGTCTCGTGGATCCAGTCTTAGGCTGCACAACGAGGACTGATTTTTGTTTCTGGTGTGGAATTTTTTGTCTTCTCTCTTACCTTCAGAGCGAGACCGCGAGAGCGTGTGCTGCGAGCCATGGCCGGCGAGAAGAAGGTGTTTGGCTTCGAGGAGGTCGCCAAGCACAACGTCACCAAGGACTGCTGGCTCGTCATCGACGGCAAGGTTCGCGTCCCTGATTGCTGCGCCCTTCTCTGGTGCCGTGGAATTTCATACTCTAGCATCCTGATCCTGCTGACCTCTGCAACTTATATCTTTGGCATACCCGTCTGGCTTGCAAAACTTGTTGAGCTAGATGCAGTTCTAGGTGCTATCCGTTGGCTAATTCGAGGCTTGCGGGCTAATAGATGTTAGGCTACTTGACGAGGTAGTACTGAATCTGCTGGGCTCCGATAAACTTAGGAGTTCATGTGGCTATCGGCCTATTTTGTGATTCTTGCTGAGCTTGCTCAGTTCCCCCGATCAGATCTGTTCAGCTGCTGATACTTTGCTGGCATGTCAGCAGACTGAAGAGATGTTCTTAGATCGAAACATAGTAATACTAGGGCAAACAGGGTGTGAAGCTCAAATTCGGGACTATTAACAACATTCACTTTCATGCTGTCACACGTACCTTGTGCAATTTTTAGATATCAAACGACCTGTGCTCGATCCACCAGGCCTGGTGCACTCTCATCAAGGTTTCATTTTAGATGACCTACAGCGAAAAAAAAGAAGTCAAAAAAGAATAACATATCAACTGGACACCTCTACCATATGATGAAGTGCAAATGTGTAGAAACAGTAAAGTAAAGCTGCTTCCTCTTTTGCAAACATTTGTATTACAAGTCACGGTGAAAGAAATGTGTCAATTAAGATATATCAGGGCAATGAATTCACATGGATGTGGTTGATATTACAAGTCACGGTGAAAGAAATGTGTCAATTAAGATATGTCAGGGCAATGAATCCATATAGTGTGGTTGAATTCAGGTAGCCCCACTGAATTTTGTCTCTGCACTATGTGTGGTTGATATGTTTTGCTTATGCCCTTCTCAACCATCTGGCTTTGGACCAGTATGACCTGTATGGCTGTATGGTCTAGAGTTTTCTCCACATACAAAAGAATATACAATGTTGAAGTGATTTTTTTAACCAAACAGGAACCAGGAAAATTACCTAACGAGGTTACTGTATATCGTGCACAATGTGCTTGACTATATCATCTCATGCTATTTAACATTTCAGGTGTATGATGTCACTCCTTTCATGGATGAGCATCCTGGTGGAGATGAGGTACTGTTAGCAGTAACCGGTAAGTCATTTTTGTTGTATTTCATAATTTGTGACGAGACTATGTGCAAATTTTTAGTCTTCCACCATGACATTATTCAAACCTGATCACTACTACCCAATGTAACCAGGGAAAGATGCAACCAGTGATTTCGAAGATATTGGACACAGTGAATCCGCAAAGGAGATGATGGAGAAGTACCACATCGGGGAGATTGATGCTTCAACTATCCCAGCAAAGCGTACCTTTGTAGCTCCTCAACAAGTGGCCCAAGGCCAAGCAAAGGACAATGACCTCCTCATTAAGATCTTGCAGTTCCTTGTTCCGATTTTGATCTTGGGGCTTGCATTTGGTATCCGGCACTACGCCAAATCTCAGTAGGCTGTTGTTAGCCATTTGCTTTGGAGCGATAGCTTTCGCATGATATGGCTTCAGTTACAACAGCTTAATAACAATAATGATATTTGTTGGCTGGCAACGTGTTATCTCCTTGATCAAACATTGTACTCTGTATTTTGAACATCCATGCGTATGCCTGAATATCGTCTGAATTCAAGGACCGAGACATGATTAGCAATAATGAATTGGTGAGAATTAGTACTAGACTCTTTTTGTCAAGATGAAAAATTGGAGCATCAATAGTTGGTAATGATGGAAATCAAACTGCTAAACATATCTGTTTATCTTCATGAAATAACCTTGATTTTAGACAAGTATTGATGGGATGGCTGACATTTTTGTGATGTTCTCAAACTATCCTCCTCAGTTTCAGGATATTTGTTGAGAATTCGTGCAGTTCTGCTTAGGGCAAATAATAAGTATATACAAATTCAGTAATCAGTTGCAAGATTGTTGGTATTTGGTCATTATCGAAATAGAGAATTTTGTTCATGAAAGCAGAGTGTCTTTCTAAATACTCATGTTTTCATGAACCGAACTAAAACATATTTCAGGACAGCAAGACATTTACCTCCACACCTCATGATCAAGCACATGAGTTACAAATACACCATGCAAGACCAAACTACGTTTAGCATCTAGATTCCGAGAAGTGACAGCAGATGATAAGATCGACAAATTTCCTCACATATGTGATATGTTCCACATGCAGAGAGAGGGCACACCAAGAAACAAGACAAAAATTGTTTCTATCCGTAACATGTCTGAGCATACAAGACATCGTATTGTATATAACGAACATATGATAACGTGAGAACTGCCATGACAAATCATATAAAATAAGCATGGGCGGATCACACTACTCAACCCTGTCACCTAGGGTTACCACTAAATCGTGGGCATCGTCCAGGAGCTTCCAAATGTCCAGCTGCCCAGCCATATTGTTACAGTCCCTAATGATCTCATCCATACTGCTATAGCTCTCTATTATCAGTTTCCTCTTCTCCAGTACACTGGCAGCAATTGCATACAGTAGCAAGTCGTCTGTTGGGGGGGCTCCTAGCCGAAGTTTTCCCCAGGATGATCTCGCGATCCCAGCACGGCTTGCTGCCTGATCAGCCCACATCACCTCCCACAGACTGAGGGTTTGCTCAAACGTTAGCTCCCTCCGGAACATTACAACAACCATTCTGTATACGAAAAAGCAGTCTGCAGCTTCAAGCATCTCCAAGTGCCTATAAAGACGGAAGTCCTTGTTTTTTATAATCTTAGAGACCATGTTGAGTTGCCTGCGAATACCCACTTCATCAAGTCTGAAGTTGTGGCGGGCTTTCCTCATGAAACCGGCAAAGCACCAGAAGGCTTCATCGTCTTCCTCAAGCACAGCAATGAGAGGCGCTAGGAGGTCACTCATGCCCTGGCAATAACCAATTTCTGGGTCATAGGTTGCATATGCCTCAAGTATTGCAACAAGACGTGACGCATGATGGATCCTATGCGCTTCCAAGTGCTCATAGTCTTTGAGACAAACAGCTTGAGCAGATTCAATTGCCTTCTCCCTGGTAACCGCAGCTTGGGATGGAGAGTACGAAACCCATTCATTATTGGCCCGAACTGCATCCAAGCGAATAATCCGTTGCCATGTCTCAAAATCTTCAACTGCCCGTCCAGACTTCACAGGACGGGCAGCCTTAGATAACTCATTTTCAGTTTCCATATTTCCTCCCGAGTTTGAATATTTGGGCATGCTTTCTTCTTCATCCTCAACTGAAGACTGGTGCACTGAGGCCACATCATTACAGGCTGCTTCTACATGGGTCACGTCACTTTTCTCACTTTCATCTTCATCGCGTGAGCTAGATGAACAGACGTTTTCATCCACCTTATTCTCTGTGAGTGCTTTAGCCGTCTTATCCTGGATTTCTTGCTGTAAAATGGCAGAAGAATTTTCTTCCTCACTCAGGATATGTTCTTCCACGCTACCGTTTTCAGTCTGTTCTTCAGATCCAACAGAAGTAATAGATTCTTTGACCTTTCCAGGACTAATGCTCTTTTCATGGCTGACTCCAGATGTTTCATTAGGTCGCTGGCTCTCTTCATTGTTTTTCCGCAAGCAATGTTTCCTCAATAGCAGATATCCCCTCCTACATAAGTCATCCAGTGTCATCAAGTTTTGCTATTGGCACCCCGGAAACAACAGTAATAAACACTTTGTATTTCTTTAATTAAGGGGCAACTTGTTTCTGTAGTAGTAAAGAAAACAATAGTGGAGATCGCAGAAACCATGCTACACTGTTAGTGGAAAGTTTCTTTTGCAAACATGAATGATATACTGTATGAAAAGTAGAAATGGGGAAAAATGATGTACCTGTTATGCTCCTTAACTGCTTCCCTTTCAGCTTGTGAACTGTTCAGCCTGTAACTGCATGAGTAAAAAATCCAATTACTTGAAGGTAAACACCCTGACTACCAAGCAAACCACAGATATGACACAGTATATGATATTCCGGTAAAGTACCCCTTACTGTGACAATATATCGATTCATACTGTCCCTGCCAGAGAAGGTGGAAACATGTACACAACAGCATATTCATGATTTTCCCTCATCTACTTCATTTTAGAGTGTCGGTCTAAAACTGTACGGATAATTTTGACACTATGAATGGCCGGAAGCGGAACTCAGGTGGCCTGAAAAACTCCTGACCGAAACACTAATTTCCACAATTTTACGTACTTGCGAAAATACAAAATTGATGTTTATCTTAACTTGGACCCATCTAAGTTTTTGTTCTAGCTCCGAAACTGAAATATACAAAGCTTCACTGAAATGCAGGAATTGCATAGATCGATTGAATCTTTTGCTAAAATACAAAACGATCTTAGCGTGAGTTCCTGTATCTCGTCAATCTAAGTTTACACATCTGCAAGCATTACTAGAGCTGAACTCGGATCACAGTTTTTAGAGTACTTACACTCCCAGAAGGAACGGCCAGACCTCTGCTCTGATGCTCGGCTCAACCCCCTGTCACAAAAGCACATAGCTCAATCTAATGAATTTGTAAAATATATCTGAAACTCAAACTGAGCTACTCTATATCTTACTCCGTTGCGAACTCTCTTCACTAGCTTCACGCCGCCGTCATAGAGCTTCCCCTCCGGCGTGAACAAGCTCCGCCACTCCTTGGCCGCAAGTAAGGGTTTCCTCCTCCGTCGCCGCCACGGCGATTTGATCCCACCCCTGTATCCACAGCGCGTATGCAACTCAGGGGACGAAGCAGAGGACCGCCTTTAGCTGGAGGGAGAGGGTTGGGTCAGGCGCTGCAAACCTGCGGGACGAGACAACGATGGCGACCAGCGCGATGCCGGCGGCGGCTGTGACCCCGACGGCGACGGCGGTGTTCCAGCGGCCGCCGTGCGCGTCGGCGGAGCCGAGGAGGCCGGCGACGGCGCGCTCGGCGAGGCCCCACGCCCACATCGGGCGCAGATGCCCGCTTGATCGCTCCACGGCTTCCCTCCGGTGCTTCCCCCGGCGCCGCCGCGATCCCCCACCTCTAGCTCCCTCGATCGATCTTCCGATTCCGGCCCCCGGGATTGTCCTTTTACTTTCTGTCTGCGATTCTCGCTGTCTCGTCTCGGGAATTCGACGAAGTGGTGCGTGCGTGCGTCACCGACCGACCGGCCGTGCTCGTGGGCGTCGAGGGAAACCTCACGGCCTCACGGGGAGGGCTCGAGTCTGGTGCGACGCGTCATGCGTCGGTTGGTGCCTAGCGAGTAGAGCGAGTAGCGACCAGGCTCGGCGGTGCAAGGCAGAGCAATTTCTTTCTTTTTGCGGGGAGAGCAACTTCTTAGCTAGGTCTCTCAGTAATTCTGATTGTATAGTGTTTTTATGTTCAAAAGGAAATTCTCCTAGTAGTACTTTTTAAGGCAGAATATCGATCCTGGTTCAGAAATCTCAAAATTAGAGCACTAAGAGCATGTTCAGTGTAGTGAAATACCTACTTTTTAAGAATATCTAAACAGTGGAGAGGGGGTGTCTAGCCAGGTTTTTTTAGTCTACTAGTACTAGACATATGTCTAAGAGAATCAAATACAAGATGGACCCAATTTCAGTGTTTAGTAGACATTTTTTTATTGTTTCATTTAATGCTGGTTGGTAGGGTTTTACATGGCTAAACGGTGGAGTATGTTTCATTTTTTATACTCGAGGCTAACAGTTTTCTTAGCGTGAGTCTACTGTGTCTCACGCTGTGCTTGCTCTAATACTTGAAACCATAAATTTCTCTCCTTTATCATTAAGAAATAGTAAAACCTATCAAGCTAGGAACGGTTACAGCGATTTGGCATCCGATCGCTCCCACTAGCGGTCCAGATTCTCGCACCACCAAGCCGAAACATAGCAGCGAAGAGTTAATTGGGCTGCTACTCCACGGACTGACCTAGACATTCCGTGGTTAATAAGGCCAAATTTCTAGAAACAGGTCGATAGCTTACTTGAGGCCTGTTATCCAGTCTACTTCGGTCTGCTCTGGAGACGTGTACGAGTGAAGATAGACCGTGGACCGATGCATCACGACGATTAAAATAAAAGTTAAAACTAGCATTAATGCAAGCAAACTGGTGTGCACCACTCGACAGCGATTAACGAAAATACATTACTTTCTCGTCTGATCATCATTCAAAGCCGTATAGGCTATGGCTCGGCATGCACATGGTTGAGCATGGCGGTAAGGGGCGATGATGGTGCGGCTGTAGTACGGTCATGCTTACATCTCGGTAAAACTGCTATGTACAACAAATCCTTGGATTCGATTTTGATGTATTTGGCAATTCGCTCCTCTCCTACACTCTTCATATGGTTGAATTATTTCACCTAAGTTTCAAGTATTAATTCTTTTTTTCTGCTAATCATTCAAGTATTAATTCTGGTTTGCTAATCCCCTTTCTAATCTGCATTAATCACTTGTTATATTGTTTCTGATTGAGGATCGATCTTTGGCTCCATGTGAAGCGAATAGATTCAGCTACATACATTTCACTTTTATCCGGTGAATTTGTGCCGTGATTCTTCTACCGGCTCCTCGATCATGTTGACTATGTTGGCATGTTGATCAAGATAGCATAGGTACCACCATTCGGGGCATGTTCGTTTGTGGTACCAAAGTTCCCGGACGAGCGTATCCCGATACCCGAGTTGCCATCAATCTCGCGGAGGGACCGTAGTAGAATCACCAATTGTCCAGAAGAGCCAAATGGGGGTGAATACAAATCTAACGGTCAAACGGTCGTTTGAACCAGACGAAAAACGGTTGAACTCAAATACCGCCGTTAGGTTAACTCTTTTTGGCCCGTCCTGTCAGTATTCCCCGTTGTCTTTTACGGTCGTGGACTAGTTTACCCATGCGTGGACGAGATCCCTAAGTGGACCAGGTCTATTTCTTTGCTCTGCTCTGCTCTTCTTCCCTGCTCCCCTCCCCATAACATTTGCTAAGCTCCGACTGCTCGTCTCAGATCGGAGCTCGCACTTGCTCTAATTTGCGTCCCCGCCATGTCCGGTCAACCTCCTACGCCCCTAATTGAAGCTCGCAGCCGTCGTCGTCGCATCGTCCTCCGTATCGGAGCTTCGCGTCCCTGGACTAATATCTCGCCTCTTGCTAGTCCTTCTCGCACGGCGGAGCGCGTTCCGTCGGGCGAACCTGGCCAACGACCGGCCTCGGGCAGTTGCGTGCTGCCGCGCACCCCAGGCATGGTACCCTGGCACAATAGTTCGACGACCACGCTCTCATGGCCACCATGCTGGGCGTCCGTCCTGCCGTGTCGCCGGCAGAGTTGACGTCGGCTTTCAGGTCTCGTTTTGGGATCAGACGAAATGAGGTCAAGATTGAGGTATGCGTGCCGCCATTCGATTTTTTCGTCCGGTTCAAGCACAACTCAGACACCGAGCACGTTCTGCATTCTTCTCGTTCTTTCGAGTGTTGCGGGGAGAAAATGAGCTTCGTGTGTTGGCATCACGCCCGTGGATGGGACGATCGCTTGGGGCAGCTTCGTTTCTTCTCCAAACTCGGCTTTAATGGCCTCCCATTGGATGCTTGGGAGCCGGAGGCCTTCAAGCAGGTTGTCAGTAGCCTTGGCGGCGAGCTGGTGGAAATCGTGCCACTGAGCGACAGATGGGTCATCGAGGTAAATGCGTGGCTGAAAGATCCTGATGCTGTTCCTAAGATGTACGAGGTGCAGATTCCAAGTAGGACATGGCGACATTTTTGCTGGAAGCACCCGGTCATCATCCACCTGGAGGAGGTTCTGGAATCGGTACATGGCATTCAAGGCCCCGAAGAGGCTGCTAGAAAGCGTCCTCGTTGCCTGCAGTGTTGGCCTGTAAGGATCGATGGCACAGGACCACCACCGTTTCGCGACGGCGCACACAGTTTTGGTGGGGGAACTGGGCTTGGACAAGCTAGTAGTTCTGATTTCCCTCGAGTGAGGACAGAGCTCTAGTGAATTGCCGTGGTATGTGTGGCTAATAAATTTGTAGTATGGAGAGCGTAGCAGAAAGTTAGCATCGACTAAAAATATGTAATAGTTTGAATCGATGTAGTACGTGTGGGTCATGAATTTGAAGTAGTATGTGTGTGTAATAGTTTGAATCGATGTAGTATGTGTGGGCAATGAATTTGATGTAGTGTCTATGTGTAATAGTTTGAATCGATGTAGTTGAACACCATGCTTTATAACTTCTGTGAATAACTAAGGACAACCTCATGAAAAGAGGGTGGTCTGGCAATGAGCAATGTCAATTCTATGGATGCCAGGAAAATAGTCCATCTCGTCTTCAAGTACAAGGTAGCTATATTTGTAACGCGTTGAACTGCAAGACCATTTTGCAGACAACACAAGACAAAGGAAAAATGGTTTACAACACAGACAACAGACGCAAAATCTGTAGTCTGGGATAAAAAATGTCAGTTAACTGGATTTAACCACGACTAGTAATTGAAGGAAATAGATACTTGATAGTATTTGCTTACAATAGTAGTACTTCCATACAAAAGGGTCTTATACCTGCACAAAACTGGGCTAAACTTCCTACTAGTTTATAGAACAATTCGTTAGTATTTCATCTACAAAAGCCATTCTTTAGTGAACTTAACTATTCTACACTGAAGAAACTACAGATCTCCACCAGAAAAGTTGGCTAGCCAATTGCCTTGAGAGGACATAAGTTCTTTGATCATTTAACCCAAACTAATCTATTGTCTTCCCGCCAAACTAGAAGAAATCTGTATTGTTCATGCACGACCGCTTTGCGTGCACCAGTCCCGGTTCAGTTGGACTATCCGCGCCTCCGCAACGATTTCTTTGAAACTGAAATTCGACATCTTCTTCGGATCATAGGTCCGTGTGAACTGGAACCTGAATTCCGGCGCTGAGCTGATGCCTGCTGCCGGCTCCGGTTGTCAAACAATCCAGCATGTTGAGTGTAGACACTTGGTCACTGCCATGGTACGGCCTCCGATGGTGCGTTGGATGGAGCGTATTTGCCGCAGACGGTGTGTTCCCAGCCTTCCCCACCGCGGTAAGGTAGCCCGCGCCGAAGCATGGACGCGAGAGTTCCTAGACCTTGACGCTGCCCTATTCGAGGATGTGTACCCTCGACGACATGCTCTCATGAACGATTTGATATGTACCTTGCTCCCACTGCCTAGAGCATGCCGTAATGCCGCCGCATGATTTCTCCATATCGCTCTCTTGGCCCTGCTTGCCGCATCCGGCACCGATGACGCCGGCGCCGCCGCCGCGACTGATTCGGTGCATTCGACGAAATCATCCACCTGGTAGGGCAATGGGAGACTGGTCTTGAAGTAGAGCTTCATGGCCTGCCTTAGAGGGGCAAAATACCCCTGTTTTGGCGGCTATCGCGGCGGCGGCGGCTGCTTAGGCGGGGCCATGTTACCCTAGGTGGTGCGGCGCAGAGAAGCTGTAGAAGGTGAACTGTGGTTTGTCGGAGAAGGGGAGTGACAGACTGACAATAGTTTTGGACTACGGGCACACGTGAAAATAATAATCTCCCATTTTCTTAGAGGGTAATAATTCGACACTCGTTGCATTAACCGTTCAATCTGTATTTTCCTTCTCAGCATAAGAGTGCGAAGGTATTAAAAAGATCGGTCGTGGCTATCCACCTCATCGGGCAATGTACCAGGACAGGTAGGAGACCGGGTTTCATTTTAAAAATGTTGATGACTGTGCCCTTATGTTTATACGATATTATTTCTATGCCACTATGTACCGTCGAATTGTAGCAACACCATCAGAAACAGGGGATGACGACGTGGCGTGGTTTTTTTAAAGGGCATCAGAAACAGGGGATGACGACGTGGCATGTTTTCTGACTGGCGAGCCCGCCTCCTCCACCTTCGACGACGCGCATCCCAGGTTCGAGGGCTGGTGCCACCCACCAACATATTATTATGTAATTTTCCATGTGGAACCTAAATTTCGGCGCTGAGCTGATGCCCGCCGCCGGCTCCGGCTGTCGAACACAGAGAATTCTGAAAGAAGCTACTAAAAATAAATACTTTGAATTCTGAAAGTACTAAAATTAAATACATTATAATTTTGTCTGAAAGGTAATACGCATACTGTTGATCGAAATAATATAAATATAGTACAAATTTCTACTTCAAAAAATAGAGCTGAAAATGCTAGCAAATAACCTAGGATGAATATAGGATTCATTTCTCCCTATATTTTTCGTCGTCGTCGGCTCCCGCATGCTGCAACACATGTTCATAGAACTCTCTCCGTCTGCAATGTGCTGCCAGTATCTCATCCAGAGGGTAAGGCCTTGGTGTATGTTCCAGACTTAAGCCATACATAATTGTTGGTTCCTCTTCCCAGGCTTGAACCTCATGATCATACAGTCTGATATAATTCCTGTAGTATATACAACCGGGTTTGACTGTGGGGTGTAACCTGGTGTCATGGAGATAGACCAATGGTAATCAACGAAGAGGGAACAACTTCCAATGTCACCGAAGGCCTCGAGAGAGCGGTTCTCCGTGTCCACCCGGTACAACACCGGTTGCCCTTTGGCGAAATCCCCGTTCAACACAAGAAGCAGATCACCATCTGACTCAACTAGGTAAAATCTGTAGCCTCCGCGTACCTGTTCAAAGACTGGGGCTGAAATTATTTTGGCCATCGTGACAGTGCTCGCGCGCTGCTCTAACTGGATGTTGGTCAACATGATGTCTCCATTCTCAAGTAATGCATATACTTCCCCTCGGAATGCCGTCATGCAGACCAAAAGCATATCAGGAGGTGGCGAATACAATCCTTCTCCAAATGATTCATTGATTTGCCCCATTGGGGTGCCCTCATCGGCCCATGCAATATGATCTGGATAATCTGTGCAAACGAACACCATCGTCGGGGACTTTGTCACGGCGACAGATTGCAGAAGATCAGATGGTATGTGTGCTTGAAACTCAGCGTTAGACTTATGAGTGATTGGGTTCAGAAGCCGAATCTGGTACGGCTCCACCCTCTGAGCAAGCACAATGAAGCCACGAGAAACACCGACGAAGGATAATATTTTGGAAGAAGAGGGCATCAGTTAGCACTAAGATGTTTACAATGGAAAATACAAATAAATGAATGTTATATGTATATATCGGATGTGAATGTGAACCTGCGATGGACGTCCATTAGATTCGTCTTGAAGCAACGACCAGTGGCGAGGTTGAGGAAGGTGAAGTCGCCAACATCTGGAAGTGTGTGATCTATCATGATCCAGTTGTTGAGATGGAATTCAGGCACCTTTAAAGTGCGGCACCAATCGGTGCAGACTTCCTGACAAGCAGCATAGGTGTCGACGTACTCCTCTTTCTCTAGCAAGTAGTCAGCGATCTTGCGAAGTGGGTCGGCCAGGAGATCGGACCAGTTCCTCTTCATCTGGCTACTGGCCATGGCTTACGTGCGGGAATGTTTTGATCGAGGAAGAAAGAAGAAATACCACTACGAGGAGAAGAAGAAGAGGAGAACAGACGAGGGAGATGAAGTGGAACTGCCACTGCGAGGAGACGAGGGAGAAGAAGCAGAACTGCCACTTCAAGTTTGGATCAACGGGCTTTTTTTAGGAACTAGCGCGTGAACTAGCCATGCACTGCATGCACGTTTTGATCAAACAAACTGACATGTGGGACCGGCTAAAAAATTCCGTGAAGTGCTATCGTGCATAGTGCGCTGACAGGTGGCATGTTTTCTGACTGGCGAGCCCGCCTCCTCCACCTTCGACAGTGCCGGATCCTAGGTTCGAGGGCTGGTGCTGCCCACCAACACATTATTGTGCAATTTTCCATGTTTTGTTGCAACCAGCTCCGCTCCGCTCCTCTGCTCCTGCCGTCGCCACTCCATTGAGTCGTGCATCGCTCTCGTCGTCCCCTTGGATCATCGTCCTCCCGCCCTCCCCTCCCTGCCATCCCCTCACGTCCCCTCCCCTCCCCTCCCTTCCCTGTCTCCTTGCCGCTGTCCACCACCCAAGCGCGTCTGGAAACGAAAACCGAGAGTCGGCCGTTGGGTTAGCCGCCCAATGATGCTGGTGATCCGGATCCTTCTCGGAGATGGATCCTGTGAGGCTTGAGAACACGGAGATGGGTCCTGCGCGGCTGGAGAGCATGGAATCTCCTTCAAGTATGGAGAACACAGAGGAGAACGAAACATTTGAAGAGGAAGCGGGGTGCAGAGCTTTGGAGGTATGGAGCCCGGAGAAGGTGCCGTGCGTCCACATTGAAGGGTAAGAACTGTGATTCCTTTTATGCATACCCCAATTAGCATTTCTAGTCCAGTGGTGATGGCAAATATATGTGTTGGTAACCGTAGGACGTCTGTACAGCTTGTCCTTGAGCATGATGCTTTGTCAAGCAAGCATGAAGACACTGAAATGTGTGGCGGTGCGGATGATGATGAGAAAGCATATCCAGACATGGCTGTTGACCCTGATAGGATGGAGAGTAGGGAATATTTGGTTGATTTGAACTTTGAGCCTAACTATGGGACTGATGAGGAAGAGGAAAGTGAAGATGTGGAAATGGGATGTAGATACGACGACGAACACGAGGACAGGCCAGTGATACACTTTTACAGGGACAATCCTACAATTGATGAGGGGACTGTCTTTGAGAATGTGGAGGACTGCAAATATGTAGTTGCAACCTATGCAATCAGAGTTGGGTTCAAATTTATCATTGAAAAGAGCGACCAAAAGAGATTTAGGTGCATTGTAGGGAAAGTAATGTGTGTAAATGGAGATTACATGCATCTCCAATGCGGGGTGGACACCCATTTTAGGTTGAAATAGCTACATTTAGTTTTAGTCTTTCTCATATTTATAGCTCTGAATTATTTGGATTCTTATCGAATGCAGATCAAAGTAAACACGAAGAAAGACAATTGTCCTAATACTTCTTTAAGTGATAAAATTAGACCAGCGACTACCAAGTGGATTGCTGCTATTGTACTTGATTGGGTGAGGCAGGATCATAACATTGGATCTGCTGAACTTAGAGCAAAGATTAGCAAAAAGTTTAACATTCTGATTCCTTACGATAGAGTCTTTGATGGGAAGGAGATGGCTCTAGACTTCATTCAAGGCAAGTGGAAGGACAGTTTTCACATGTTGTATAGTTTCAAAGCTCAGGTAGAGAAAACATCACCTGGTAGTGTTGTTGACATCGATTACGAGGTTGTGAAAGGAAGATAAAAGGTCTCGAGGGGGGGTCAGGTATAAGCAGGCAGATAAGGAATGCTTCAGGAGATGTTTTGTCTGCCTGAAGGCATGTTGGAAGGGGTCCCTAGACGGCTGCAGGCCATACTTGGCAATAGGCGCAACTTCTTTAACAGGGAAGTTCAGGGGACATGTTGCTTCTGCTTGTGCTTTGGACGCGCATAATTGGCTTGTACCCATAGCTTATGCTGTTCTTGAGGGTGAATCAAATGAAAGCTGGACATGGTTCATGCAGAGACTACGGATAGTAATTGGTCACCCTAAAGGCTTGGTGATACACACCGGTGCATGCAAGGGTCTTGAGAATGCTGTTGATGCTGTGTTTCCTGGGTTGAGCATAGGGAATGCATGCGGCACCTCGCTACTAACTTCATGAAGAACTTTAAAGGAAAGATATTTGAAGAGGACTTGTGGCGATCATTATACACATACACCCCAAGCACGCATGCTACTTACTTGCACAACATGTATGTAGTGCCAAAGGTGAAAAACTACCTTGAAGAACATCACACCAAGCTATGGGCCAGAAGCAAGTTTGGTGAGTTAAGCAAGGTGGATTTTGTTTGCAATAATTTGGCAGAGAGTTTCAATGATAATATTTCGGGCATGAAGACACTTGGAATTGTTATTTTGTTGGATGCAATAAGACAGTGCATAATGGTGAAGATAGATTTAAGGCAAAGAATTTGTGCAAGATTTTTTTTAGGCCATAAATAGTTCCAAAGGTGGTTATGTTACTGAATGCAAGAACCAGGGCAATGAGAACAATAAAGATGAGGATGGTCAGAAGTTCCAGAACATTGGCTGAGGTTTATGCAAATACAAGCGTGGAAGTGAACGGAGGTACACTGTAGACATTGGAAACAAGAATTGTTCATGTAGGCAGTGGCAGATTACTGGTCTGCCATGTCACCATGCAATTTACTTCATCTTAAAACTTAGAGGTAGCAGAGCTGAAATATAGAACTATGTCGACAACTATTTCTCCGTGGACAAGTTTGCTGCAACTTATGCAGAAAATGTGCCACCTATGGCTGATGAAAATGATTGGGAGATTGTCGATCCAGGGTTTAAACTTCAACCACCAGTTCTTAGGAGGCCACCTGGGAGACCTAGAAAGCTAAGGATCGAAGCCTCCACCGAAAAAGGTTCAAGGCTGGGAGCTAGGAAAAGGAAATGCAAACGTTGTGGCGGATTCGGACATATCAAGAGGTTGTGCAAAAACCCAGTTACACATGATCTTGTCCCTGTTCACACCCCGGTGGCAGAAAATGAGGCTTCTTAGCTAGAACTGGAGGAAGAGCAGCGCGAAGACGAAGAACTTGAGGAAGTGCAGCAGGTGGAGGAAAACAGTGATGAGCACTTAGAGGAAAACGTACGTAAGCAGCCAATTTATAAAGAAGTGGAGGTGCCGGCGAGAAAATGGTGTGAAAAGAAACAAAAGGGTAAGCGGATCAAGGAGGAAAGGGCAAATAATGGAGGTGTATTAGAATATGAAGAAGTTGTAGGGGTGATTGAGGATGTTCTTGAGAATCTTTCGGCTAACTGCAGGAGAAATAATAAATCCTTGCCAATTTCATCTTTGTACGATTCTCCAGATGAAAGGTAAGCTTAAAAATTGTTTTATTTTCCATTTTATCATTTTTTATCCTCATCAACTATTGCTTAATGCAGCGTGAGCTAGTAGACTAATAAGAGGAGCAGAAAGATGCGGGCACAGTAATGTCGTATGTTGAATTATATCATTGAAACTAAACTAGTCGTGTCGTCTTTATTTATATCTGGCGCGTGCAACGTGTCTGTGATGGGGTCATGTAGACCAGATTACAATTTTTTAAATATTATTACATTAATTTTTTACCCGCGTATGGACGCAGCTACTAGTTCACATCTCCCTTGGATTCCCATCTCCTGGCGCACTCCAGAATTATGGCCGTGTGATACATCCAAAACGTATCTACTTTTCCGAACACTTTTGCTATTGTTTCTCCTCTAAACTTGTGTGATTTGGATGCAACTAACATGGACAGACGTTGTTTTCAGCAGAATTACCTTGGTGTCTAGTTTTTGTGCAGAAAATCAACTATCAGGAAAAATCCCGGAAAATATGCCAAAAATCCTATTTCACCAGAAGACTCATGGAGCCAGAATACGAGATGGAGTGGGGCTGGGCCTAGGCCACACCACCTGGCCGCGCAGGCTAGGCCTGGCCATGCCAGGGGGTGGTCTGGCTGCCCCAAACACCCCCTCGGTCTCCCTCTTCGCATATAAGTTGCCTTCTGACCTAAAAACTCAGGGGGTTCGACGTTTTTCCAGAAAGAGTTCCGCTCCACCGCCACCACCAGATTTCGTGATTCGGAACAAGAAACTCTATTCTGGCACCCTGCCGAGACGGGGAATTGGAGGAGATCATCGCCATCATCATCACCATCTCTTCTCCATCGACCACCCATGTTTCCCCCATCTATGAGTGAGTAATCCCCCGCTGTAGGCTATGAGGATGGTAGGGATTGGATGAGATCGTTTATGTAATGGCATCGGATTGTTAGGGCATGGTGCGTAGTATCTTCTATTAGTGCTTTTTGACTTTGTTGCGACTTGTTATGCTTAATGCTTGTCACTAGGGCCCGAGTGCCATGATTTCAGATTTGAACATGTTATTGATTCATTATGATAGTATTGTTTATGGTATTACCTGCAAGTTGTATACACACATTGTTGTCTGGAACCAATGGCCCCGAAGTGACAGAAATCGGGATAACTAGAGGGAATGGCTTTGATGTGAGGATCACATGTGTTCACGGAGTGGTAATGCTTTACTCCCGTGCTCTATTAAAAGGAGCACCTTAATTGCCAGTAGTTCCCTTGAGGCCCCGCTACAAACAGGCTGGCTGGACAAAATATGTTGTGCAAGTTCTCATTGCGAGCACGTATGACTATATATAGAACACATGCCTAGGATTATCTAGTACTTGGATGCTTTATCTTATTTATCTGCAATTGGCCTATGTTCTGATTGCCATGTGAATTGTCTTGTCCATGCAACGCCCGTCCATCCATCTCTATGCCTACCGCACTTTAATCCTACTGTTACTGCAATTGTTACTATTGTCTTTACTTTTACTACTGCTGTTACTTTACTACTCCTACTACAAAACTATTGCTACTAATAAACTACTATGAGCAAGATTGTTTCCAGGTACAGCTGAATTGACAACTCAGTTGTTAAGGCTTATAGATATTCTTTGGCTCCCCTTGTGTCGAATCAATAAATTGGGTTTAATTTCCCTCAAAAATACTGCGATACACCCCCTATACTTGTGGGTCATCAAGACTATTTTCTAGCGTCGTTGCCGGGGAGCATAGCTTTATTTATCAAGTCCATTTGGAATCATTATTGTTCGCTGCCATCCATCCATCATGGGTAAGTCTCGTGATGGCAAGGTTCCTATTTTACCATCCACTACAAGAAGAGGTACGGTCCTGAACACCTCTGTTCCTCTTGATTCACCATCTGTTATACGTAAGCTCCTTACACCACCACATACACATGTTACACACACTGCTACTACTGCTGAATCTAAAACTTCTGATACTTATGATGCTGCTTCTACTATGCTTGATAAGAGTGGTTCATTAGGTCCTTTCCTAGATGCTACGATTGCTAGAACTATAGCTGGAAATACCGAAACTCCTAATGAAGACACTACTACACCTGTTAGTTCACCTGAGTCTAGAGAGAGCTATGATATTGAAGACGGTTATGTTGAGATGACCGATGAATTTATTAAAGAATGTCAAAACACCCATGCTAGGATCGCTGCTAAGAGTCTCCTTGAGAGGCGTAGTATTAGACCCAAATTGTCTCCTAATGCTAAGTTTGCTGTTTCTCCCATAAACATTAAAGATAAAGATTATGATTTCTCTCTTGATTTATCCTATATAACTATTGTTGAGAAAGAACCTTTTTGTGGGACTAAGAATGAAAGTGCAGTAGCACATATGACTGAGCTTTCTACCATGAGTGGCCTATTTTCTGATGATATTAAGATGCGTACCTACTTTGTTGCTAAATTTTTCCCTTTTTGATTGGAAGGAGAAGCTAAAACTTGGTTTAGTACTTTACCTCCTGGATCTATTGATAGCCCTGATTGCTTGATTAGTACTTTCCTACAGAAATATTTTCCTCCTAGTTCTAGACATGCTATTTTGTAGGAACTTTTTGATTTTAAACAGGGAGAAAAAGAGATACTGTCGGAATCATGGGCAAGGTTTTGTGCTTTGATTCATGCACAAGCTGGATGTCCTTTACCTAAGAATGAGCTTCATGATATATTTTATAATGGACTAACTGAAGAATCTAGGACATACCTGGATAGTTGTGCTGATTGTGTTTTTAGGAATAGGACTCCCAAGGAAGCTGAGGAATTAATGGCTAAAATAAGCAAGAATTATGAAGATTGGACTCCTCCTGAACCATCTATACCTGAAACAATTATACCTGAACCAGCTATATCGGCGCCTATACCATCTGAAGGAAATATGCCCTGAGAGGCAATAATAAAGTTGTTATTATGTATTCCTTGTATATGATAGATGTTTATTTTGCATGCTATAATTTTATTGATAAGAAACGTCAATACATGTGTGTTTAATAAAGAAAAAGGGTTCCTAGTTATGCCTCTCTTATAGACTAGCTCGTTGATTAACAAGATGATCAAAGTTTCCTGATCATGGACATTGGATGTTGTTAATAACGAGGTCACAACATTTGTGAAATGATGTGATGAACATTTATCCGAAGTATAGCATTACGATCAAAGTCATTATGTTTATATTGCTATAACATCATACAAAGTAATCTTAGTCCTTAGACCATGAGATCATGTTAATTGCTAACACCGGAAGAGTATCTTGATAACATCAAACGTCACACCGTAACAGGGTGACTATAAAGGTGGGTTCAGTGCTACGAAGGTGTTATGTTGAGGCTCATGGATCTAGAGTGGAATTTGTCAATCCCGATGACGGATAGATATAATCTGGGCCCTCTCGGTGATATCACATTAAGATAGCTTGCAAGCAAGTGATGTGATCACTAGAATGTTATATCACGGGAACGACAAAAGAGTGCATGTCGGCAACGAGATCAAACTAGGTATTTGGATACCGATGATCAAATCTCAGACATGTATTATATCATGAGACAAATGGATTAAGTTGCTAGCGTTAAAGTTTCTCACGATCACCGAAGTCATTGTTGAATGTGTAGGAGTCAGTATGGATCTCCAGGTCCCGCTTCTGATTATTGATCTAAGAGGAGTCTCAATCATGTCTGCATTATTTGCGAACCGTAGGGTGACACACTTAAGGGTTGACGGACACCATTTTGGAGCACATATGTTTCAGACGAAAGAATTGCAAAGCGTAGGAATTGTTTTGATAGAAACCAGAATTGTTTCGGGTGAAATTGCAGAAAGTGGTTCTGCATGTGATATTGAAATGTTGCAAGGGGTTTTATGTGAATGTTTGTTAATTAAAGTAATTAACAAAATTCTGAATAAAAAAATAAAAGAGTTTTATTAATTGAGAGTTGCATTAAATTTGGTGGAAACTTAATGCATGTGAGTGGAATTTTTGGTGGAGTCAAAATTAATGTGAGTGGAGCTTCCACCACATGAATGAGGAAGAGGTGCGGCACCCCCCTTGGCCGCTGGCCATGGGAGGGGAGGATCCCCCCTCTCCTATAAAAGGCCCCCTCTCCTCCCTCACAAAGTACACCTCCTCGTGAAGGATCTCTCTTCCCCTCTAGATATTCCCCCATGGTCTCGGATTAGCGAGATACATGTTCCCGGTGGCCTTGCGTCTGGAAGGAGTTGCTGCTTCCGCTGATTCGCTGGAGCGAGGAGGTGGAGGTTGTCCGGTGGCTTGAACGTGTGTGCGAGGACGGATGCACTGCTGATTTGCGGCACTATGACTTCCACACGATCTTGAGATCGGCAAGCGTACGACTACATCATCCACGAGTTCCAACTTGTTAACAAAACTCTGTTGTCTTCGAGGGTAAGTTCTCTATGGATGTATATCCACCCATTGCTCTGTATCTAGTAGATATATCTTTGCGTATAGTTCTCATCATAGGAATTTTTTTGTTTTCTATGCTGCGAACCCAACAGTGGTATCAGAGCCTGATCTATGCGTATGTGCTTTGCACGGGTAGTGCACATATGTTTATATGTGGGCGATGATGATCATGTTATTGCATCTTTCATGTATTTTGGATATTGGTGGCATAGTGGGATGAAGCGGCCCGGACCAACCTTACATGTCATCGTACATGAGACCGGTTCCACGACTAACATGCAACTAGTTTTGCATAAGTGGCTGGCGGGTGTCTGTCTCTCCTACTATAGTCAATATCTGATTTACAACGAGTTGCTAATAACTTGGTTATCCTCGTTGTGGTTCCATGTTTGTAGGTAAGACTGGTTCTATCTCCGAAAGCCCTAAGCCACGTAAAACTTGCAATGGATAAATTAGAGGCGTCTAGTTTAGATTGTTGTTGGGCTAATGTATTGATATGGTAATGTTGTAAGTAGATGTATGGTAGATACTCTTACAACACACTTAAACGTGTAAGTTCCATAGACCTTGGCCTTACACACAAAGGAATGATAGAGATCATACCACGATGCAAATGATAGAGATCAAATGCATGGACCATATCATCTCACTTTACACATTAGATGGTTGCATCTTATACTGCTAGTTTGGCGCTTTTGGTAGCATTGTAAGATGATCCCTCATCTAGATATCAAGATAAAATGTGTTCTTCCTTAAGTATGCACCGTTCTATGGATCGTGTTTTGAGACATCACGTGATGATCGGGTGTACTCGACTCTGCGCTTTCATACAACGGGTGTAACACAGTTTTACACACGCGAATACTAAAGGTTCTTACTTGGCGAGCCTAGCATGTAGAGACATGGCCTCGGAACACGGACCGAAAGGTTAAGCATGAGTCAAGTTGATATGATGCCCATATAGATGCTCGCCTTTGAAGCTACACCGACTCACGTGATGATCGGACTTGGTGTAGTGTATTTGGTTCATGTAATCACCAAAAAGACACGAGGGATGTCGTTTTTGAGTAGGAGTTCATTAGTAATTTGGATTAGTTGAACTCAATCTATCATAAACTTAGTCTAAATAAACTTTACAAATTCTGTTGTAGATGGCACCACCTGCTTTTAATTTCAATGTGTTCATGGAGAAAGAGAAACTTGCTACGAATGGTAGCAACTTCACCAACTGGGATATGAATTTGAGGATTCTCCTCACTGCTGCACAAAAGCAATATGTGCTAGAGGCGCCGCTAGGCCCCCCACCAGCTCCGGATGCCCCTGACGAGGAAAAGAATGTCTATATAACTCGTCAGGAGGACCACAACTTAGTTCATTGCGGCATACTGTATGGGCTAGAGCCAGAACTTCGAAAGCATTTCGAAAATGGCAATGCCTTTGATACCATGGGAGAATTGGAAATGATTTTCGATACCCATGCTTCCGTAGATAGTTATAATGCTTCTGAAAAGTTCTTTAGTTGCATGATGGAGGAGAACAACTCCATTAGTGAGAACGTACTCAAAATGTCTGGGTACACCGATAAGCTTGTGTCCTTGGGAATAACGATTCCCATTGACTTAGGCATACATCATGTTCTCCAATCTCTTCCACCTAGCTACGAGAGCTTCGTGATGAAATATAACATGCAGGGCATGAAGAAGTCTCTTCCCGAGCTTCTGTCTATGCTTAAGACTGCAGAAGTGGAGATTAGGAAAGAACATCAAGTGTTGATGATCAATAAGACCACCGGTTTCAAGAAGGACAAGAAAGGCAAGCAGAAGGGAAAGAAGGGCGGCAAATCTGTTGCCGCACCTGAAAAGAAACCCCGAGGTGGCCCTAAGTCTGATACCGAGTGCTACTACTGCAAGGGGACTGGCCATTGGAAGCGCAACTGCCCCAAGTATTTGGCGGACAAGAAGGCCGGCAAGGCAAACAAAGGTATATGTGATATACATGTTATTGATGTGTACTTGACTAGTACTCGCAGTAGCACATGGGTATTTGATACGGGATCGGTTGCTAATATATGTAACTCGATTCAGGGGCTGCGGAACAAGCGACAGCTAGCAAGGGATAAGGTCACGCTGCGGGTCGGCAATGGATCAAGAGTTGATGTGATCGCTGCTGGAATGCTGCCTCTCCATATGCCGCCGGGATTAGTGATAAATCTAAATAATTATTATTTGGTGCCTGCACTGAGCATAAACATTGTATCCGGATCGTGTTTGATGCGAAGTGGTTATTCCTTTAAATCTGAAAACAATGGTTGTTCGATTTATATGAATGACATCTTTTATGGTCATGCACCTGTGTTGAATGGTTTATTTCTGTTGGATCTTGATAGTAGTATTACGCATATTCATTGTGTTGATGCTAAAAGGATTAAACTTGATAATGATATATCTACATATATGTGGCACTGCCGTCTAGGTCATATTGGCGTTAAACGCATGAAGAAACTCCATTCTGATGGACTTTTGGAATCACTTGATTTTGATCATTTGATACATGTGAGCCATGCCTTATGGGCAAGATGACTAGAACACCGTTTTCCGGTTCAATGGAACGGGCGACAAATTTATTGGAAATCATACATACTGATGTGTGCGGACCAATGAATGTGTCAGCGCGAGGTGGATATCGTTATTTTGTTACTTTCACGGATGATTTGAGTAGATACGGGTATATCTATTTGATGAAACATAAGTCTGAAACTTTTGAAAAGTTCAAGGAATTTCAGAATGAAGTGGAAAATCATCGTAATAGAAAGATCAAATTTCTACGGTCCGACCGTGGAGGGGAGTATCTTAGTTACGAGTTTAGCACACATATGAAAGATTGTGGAATAGTTTCACAACTCACGCCTGCCGGAACACCACAACGTAATGGTGTGTCGGAACGTCATAATTGTACTTTATTGGATATGGTTCGATCTATGATGTCTCTGATTGACTTGCCACTATCATTTTGGGGTTATGCACTAGAAACCACTACATTCACTTTAAATCGGGCACCATCTAAATCCGTTAAAACGACACCGTATGAATTATGGTTTGGAGACAAACCTAAGCTATCATTTCTGAAAGTTTGGGATGCGATGTTTATGTGGAGAAACTTCAGACGGATAAACTCGAACCCAAAGCAGAAAAATGCATCTTCATAGGATACCCTAAGGAAATGATTGGGTATACCTTCTATCACAGATCCGAGGGCAAGGTTTTTGTTGCCAAGAATGGATCCTTTCTTGAGAAGGAGTTTCTCGCGAAAGGTGTGAGTAGTCGGAAGGTAGAACTCGAAGAGGTTATTGAACCTTCTCTTCATGAAATGGCGAGTGGCGCAACACCGGAAGTTGTTTCGGAGTTTACTTCACCTGATGAAGAGAGAGCTAATGATAATGATCATGAAACTCTGAAAGAGGACACTACCGAACCTCGCAGGTCAAGCAGGACACGTGTAACTCCTGAACTGTATGGCAATCCTGTTATGAATTTCATGATTGATGAAATAGATGACCCTGTGACGTATGAAGAAGCGATGATGAGTCCGAATTCCAACAAATGGCTAGAAGCCATGAAATCCGAGATGGAATCCATGTACGAAAACCAGGTTTGGACCGTGTTGGACTTACCTCACGATCGAAAGGCCGTTGAGAATAAATGGATTTTCAAAACAAAAACTGATGCTGATGGTAATGTGACCATCTATAAAGCTCGACTTGTCGCAAAGGGGTTTCGACAAATTCAAGGAGTTGACTACGGTGAGACATTCTCTCCCCTAGCGATGCTAAAGTCGGTTAGGATTATGTTAGCAATTGCTGCATATTTTGATTATGAAATATGGCAGATGGATGTCAAAACCACGTTCCTCAATGGTAATATTGAAGAAGAGTTGTATATGATACAACCTAAGGGTTTTGTAGATCCTAAGGATGCTGATAAGGTATGCAAGCTTCAGCCATCCATCTATGGACTGAAGCAAGCATCCCGGAGTTGGAATCTCCGTTTTGATGAGGTGATCAAAGAGTTTGGATTTGTCCAAACTTATGGAGAGCCTTGTATTTACAAGAAAGTGAGTGGGAGCAATGTGGCATTTCTGATATTATATGTGGATGACATATTATTGACTGGAAATGATATAGATATTTTAAATAGTGTTAAAAGTTATCTAAACAGCAAATTTTCGATGAAAGACCTTGGTGAAGCTTCATATATATTAGGCATTAAAATCTATAGAGATAGATCAAGGCGCCTAATTGGGCTATCGCAAAGTACATACCTTGATAAGATATTAAAGAAGTTTAATATGGACGGAAGTAAGAAGGGGTTCTTACCTATGTTACAAGGTAAGACATTGAGTAAGACTCAAAGTCCGGCTACGGCAGAAGAAAGAGAGATAATGGATAAGATCCCCTATGCCTCAGCCATAGGCTCTATAATGTACGCCATGTATGTACAAGACCGGATGTGGCACATGCTATTAGTTTGACTAGTAGGTACAAATCTGATCCGGGTTCAGAACACTGGATAGCGGTCAAGAATATCCTTAAGTACTTAAGAAGAACTAAGGATATGTTTCTTGTATACGGAGGTGAAGAAGAGGTAGTCGCTAAGTGTTATGTTGATGCTAGCTTTGACACGATCCGGATGACTCTAAGTCTCAATCTGGATATGTATTTCTCTTGAACGGAGCAACAGTTAGTTGGAGGAGTTCCAAACAACGTGTGGTGGCTGGATCAATGATGGAGGCAGAATATGTTGCTGCTTCAGAAGCGGCGCATGAAGCGGTTTGGATGAAGGAGTTCATAACGGAACTAGGTGTGGTTCCTAGTGCATTGGACCCAATGGTGATCTATTGTGACAACAATGGAGCCATAGCCAATGCCAAGGAACCAAGGTCTCACAAGAATTCCAAACATATTAAGCGCTGGTTTCACTCCATCCGCGAGCATGTCAAGGATGGAGATATAAAGATTTGTAAAGTACACACGGACCTAAATGTAGCAGATTCGTTGACTAAAGTTCTCCCTAGCGCAAAACATGATCAACACCAGAACTCCATGGGTGTTAGATTTATCACTATGTGAACTAGATTATTATCTCTAGTGCAAGTGGGAGACTGAAGGAAATATGCCCTGAGAGGCAATAATAAAGTTGTTATTATGTATTCCTTGTATATGATAGATGTTTATTTTGCATGCTATAATTGTATTGATAAGAAACGTCAATACATGTGTGTTTAATAAAGAAAAAGGGTTCCTAGTTATGCCTCTCTTATAGACTAGCTCGTTGATTAACAAGATGGTCAAAGTTTCCTGATCATGGACATTGGATGTTGTTAATAACGAGGTCACAACATTTGTGAAATGATGTGATGAACATTCATCCGAAGTATAGCATTATAATCAAAGTCATTATGTTTATATTGCTATAACATCATACGAAGTAATCTTAGTCCTTAGACCATGAGATCATGTTAATTGCTAACATCGGAAGAGTATCTTGATAACATCAAACATCACACCGTAACAAGGTGACTATAAAGATGGGTTCAGTGCTATGAAGGTGTTATGTTGAGGCTCATGGATCAAGAGTGGAATTTTTCAATCCCGATGACAGATAGATATACTCTAGGCCCTCTCGGTGATATCACATTAAGATAGCTTGCAAGCAAGTGATGTGATCACTAGAATGTTATATCATGGGAACGAGAAAAGAGTGCATGTCGGTAACGAGATCAAACTAGGTATTTGGATACCGATGATCGAATCTCGGACATGTATTATACCATGAGACAAAGGGATTAAGTTACTAGCGTTAAAGGTTCTCACGATCATAGAAGTCATCGTTGAATGTGTAGGAGTCAGTATGGATCTCCAGGTCCCGCTTCTGATTATTGATCTGAGAGGAGTCTCAATCATGTCTGCATTATTTGCGAACCGTAGGGTGACACACTTAAAGGTTGTCGGACACCATTTTGGAGCACATATGTTTCAAACGAAAGAATTGCAAAGCGCAAGAATTGTTTCGATAGAAACCGGAATTGTTTCTGGTGAAATTGTAGAAAGTGGTTCTGCATGTGATATTGAAATGTTGCAAGGGGTTTTATGTGAATGTTTGTTAATTAAATTAATTAACAAAATTCTGAATAAAATAAATAAAAGAGTTTTATTAATTGAGAGTTGCATTAAATTTGGTGGAAATTTAATGCATGTGAGTGGAATTTTGGGTGGAGTCAAAATTGATGTGAGTGGAGCTTCCACCACATGAATGAGGAAGAGGTGGGGGCACCCCCCTTGGCCGCCGGCCATGGGAGGGGAGGAGCCCCCTCCTATAAAAGGCCCCCCTCTCCTCCCTCACAAAGTACACATCCTCGTGAAGGTTCTCTCTCCCTCTCTAGATATTCCCCCATGGTCTCGGATTAGCGAGATACATGTTCCCGGTGGCCTTGCGTCTGGAAGGAGTTGCTGCTTCCGCTAATTCATTGGAGCGAGGAGGTGGAGGTTGTCCGGTGGCTTGAACGTGTGTGCGAGGACGGATGCACTGCTAATTTGCGGCGCTAGGACTTCCACATGATCTTGAGATCGGCAAGCGTACGACTACATCATCCATGAGTTCCAACTTGTTAACAAAACTCTGTTGTCTTCGAGGGTAAGTTCTCTATGGATGTATATCCACCCGTTGCTCTGTATCTAGTAGATATATCTTGGCGTATAGTTCTCATCGTAGGAATTTTTTTGTTTTCTATGCTGCAAACCCAACACCATCATCTAAGAAGAGGGGAGTTATTGAACTGAATGATGAAGTGATGAAGGAAGCTAAGAAATGTCTTAAGGAGAAGGGAATTAAAGCTACAGATGTCAAGAATTTACCTCCTATAGAAGAATTATGTAAGCCAGTTCCCCATTCATCCACTATTGAGGTACACTCTCTCCAACATTTTGATGAAGGTGATATCTCTTACTCTAAACCTCCTGATCAATGCTTAGAAGAATTCGATATTTTTATTGTTAAGTAAGATAATTTTAAGAAAAGGGTGCAAAATCATCTAATGGAAAACTCTAGAGCTATTGTTGAGTTGAAGGATATTGTGGAAAGAACCTCTAATGATGTTAAAATGCTTTTTAAACATTTTAAAATGGTTCAAACTCAAATAGATCAACTTATTAAATTGCAAAAAGACTTGCTAGTTAATGCTGCTAAAGAAAAACATGCTTATGAAATTAGAACTAGAAGTGGTGCTGCTACCCAGGATCCTCTATATCCTGAGGGGCATCCCAAAAGAATTGAGCAGGATTCGCAACAAGCTGAAAATAGTGGTACTAATCATAAGAAAAGAAAAAAGAAACATAAAACTATTGTAGAACCCTCTGAACCTGCTAAAGATCCTAATAGTATATCTATCTCTGATGCTGAAACTGAAAGTGGTAATGAAGAAAATGATGTTCCTGATAAATAAAAAGTTGAAGAAGAACCTGAAAAGCACACTAAGAATACTAAATACACTAAAGAAGATTTTGTTGCTAAGAAGCATGGTAGTGAAAGGGAGCCTTGGGTCCAAAAACCTATGCCTTTCCCTGATAAGAAACACAAGTCAAAGGAAGATGAACACTATAATAAGTTTTGTGAGTGAATGAAACCTTTAGTCTTGTAAATTCCTTTAATTGATGCTATTAAATTGCCTCCTTATTCAAAGTATATGAAGGATATTGTCTCGAATAAAAGGAAGATCCCTAATGAAGAAATTTCTACTTTGCTTGCCAATTATTCTTTTAATGGTAAGGTTCCAAAGAAACTTGGAGACCCAGGGATTCCAACTATTTCTTGCTCTATTAAAAATAGTTATGTTAGAACCGCTTTGTGTGATTTGGGAGCAGGAGTTAGTGTCATGCCTTTTTCTCTCTATAAGAGACTTCCACTGGAAAAACTGATACCAACTGATATATCTTTGCAAATGGCTGATAAATCTACTACTATTCCTGTTGGTATATGTGAGGATGTGCCGTTCAAGTGGCTCATAATTGCTTGATATTAACTGATTTTGCAGTGCTTGAAATGCCTGAAGATGGTAATATGTCTATTATTCTTGGGAGACCTTTTCTTAATACTGCAGGAGTTGTTATTAATTGTAATCAAGGAAAGGTGACCTTTAATGTTAATGACAAGGAGCATGTTGTCTATTTCCCCAAGAAGATTGATAGCACTTATGGTTTAAATTCAGTTGAATAGGTTGAGAGCATTCAAGTTGGATAAATATATTGTCCCATACCAAGAGAAAAATTTGAAACTATTATGATTGGGACCATTGCTATCAAGGTTGAGGTAACATAATCGTTAGTGGAATACAAAGTTTTGTTTCATATAAAATTGTTTTGGTAACAAGACCTGATCAACCTTGTTAACAAAAGGATTTTATTGAACAAAACAATGTTTTCACCATGATTATCTCCGCTTACTTCTTTTCTTTCCATTTTAGTTTTTCCTTTCGTTTAGTTTACTTTTCTGTTGTTAGTTGCTTGCATGTTAGAGTGTCTTAGAACTTCTGAATTTCTAGCCTTGTTTTGTCATTGCATCATTCCAAAAACCTTTTTTGTCAGAAAATCATTCTTCTATACCTGAAAATTGCTCAAAAATAATGTGTCTCAAAAAATTTCATAAAATTCATATTAAATTTTTACGTGAAAAAAGGGGCAGAGAAGTGCCTGGAAGGTACCAGGGGGGCCCACCAGGCAGGCACACCACCTGGTGGCACGACCAGCCCAGGGGCGCGCCTGACCATGGTGTGGGCCACCGCTGGCCCTCCACTCACTCTCTCACTTCCCACTCTCTGCTCTCTCCTGAGAAAACACCAGTTCATTACTCGAAATTGCGTTCTTGCTGTTCTTGCCCTTGATTTTTTGATCTCCTTGCTCAGCCCATCTTTGCTGCTGAAATTTGGAGCATTTGTTCTCCGGTATGTGACTCCTCCGCTTGTCCAAGTAGATTTGTGTTTAGTGGTTTATATCTTGAGTATTTTTCTGCTGTAGGTGACAGGTTGTGTGAGCTTGTAAGCGTGTTCAATGCTTAGAGATATAGTTTTGATGCATGTTTAGGCCTCTTGCAAGTCCCTATGAGTAGTGCCCTTCATTATATATTCACTTTGCAATCACTTGTTTAATAGATGTTTAAATTTCAGAATATCAAACATGAACAACCATACCTTTGGAGAAATATTTGAGAGGGATGCACCTAGGAGGTCAAGGCCCTCAAGATCAGCCTCTCAGTTTAGGCCATCATACAACGAAGATCTCATTGCACCTCGCATTGGTAATGAAGGAGATGATGGGGATGCTCACCCATCTACTTTTCCTTGTTTTACATTCCTACAAGGTGCAGGGATTCTTGATGATTTCTTGCTACTAATTCAGAGGGTTGGTTTGACCTCATACCTGCAAGATGAGAGTGAGAAATACGCTATGCTCACCAAAACTTTTGTTGAGAGTTTCGTTTTAACTAACACCCCCTATCAGTCAACTGTTTCTTTTAGAATTTATAATCTGCCCTTTACCATGCCATTGGAAAGATTTTGTAGTATTATAGGTGTGGGCATGATAGGGACCGTGAAGAAGATTCAAGGGCGACCCACTGATTTGCTGGAGCTCTATCGGGGTGTGACCAATGACGATGACCACGTAGCTCAGCGCGGGAAGATAAGAAATATCCAACTCCCTGCTCTTAGATACTTTGCCTATTGTCTTGCTACTAGCATTCTTGGTAGGGAGAATACGAGTAATATCTCCAATTATCATTTAGCCTTCCTCGCTGCTGCGCTTAATAATGATACTCGGTACAATCTTGGCTCTCTTATTGCTTTCTGCCTAGCTGCTAGGGGGCCTATTTATGGGGACATCATCGCTTCACGTATGGTCAATGCATTAGAGAATGATACTATATTGGCACCACAAAGGCTTGACCTTGCTGCCATGAAAACCCATCACTTTGTCACTGCTGATTCTGATATGGACAGTCTAGTATATAGGATGTTGTTTAATGACGGGGATGAAAGGGAGATCCCTTTGCCGCAATCTACTTTGTTTAGTGTTCACAGGAGGCCGTGGTTGTGCTCCAAGGAGGAGGTGGACGAGCAGCTCTGCTTGCTGGGTTTCCACATGCAACACCAGGAGGATGTGCCCTCCTACGATTACTCTGCGCACTATGGTGGGGTGTCCTCGAGCTTGCACCAGGACAAGGGTACCTCCTCACCGTACTACGGAGGCGCTCCATCCTGGACAGCTTGGGATTGACACCCACTTAGGCCAAAATCCTAAGCTTGGGGGGAGGTACACCGATATCGCACTCATCTCCATATCATTTTGCGTCGGTACTTTGTATATTCATGTTTCATTCTCTTTTTAGTTTCATTCTTTCTTTGCTTTTGCTTTCTAAAACACAAAATACCAAAAATATTTCTGTTGTTTCTCTTTGTTTGCTTCTTCTTCTTTTAGCCTTGGTTTGCTTTTCCCTTTTTGCTTTGTTTGAACTATTCGAAAAACCCAAAAAGATTTTGCTTTGCTTGCACTTTCTTTTTGGTTCTTGTTTTAAAAATCGAAAACACCAAAAATATTTGTTGTTCTTATTTGGTTTTGTGAGCTTGTTATAGGGTTTAGCAGTTCTCAGTGGAATTTGGTTTCATATTATTATTCAAGCCACATAAGTGAAGGGCAATAATGAGGATTAATGACAACTTGAGGTGTGGTAAGAGGCTGGTAACAAACTCTATTTGTTTTCATTTTTGTATATATACTCATCATTGTGGGCATGCTTAGTCTGTTCATGTAGGGTGTATGTTATTCATGGATGCTTAGTAGTTCTTGCTTTCATATGATTAGTTCCAGCTTGCTAATAGTTTGTAGCATGTCATATGAATGTTTGCTTGCATTACTCTATTCGTAACTTGGTATGACATTGTGGTATCCTCCTCTGAATGTTTCACTTGAATTGACTTGGCACATGCTCACGCATGCATATGACTGAAATAATCAGTTAAGCCTTGATGAATTATTTTGCCTTGAGGGTCTTGAATCACTTTCATGCCATGATTAGTCATGTTTTGTTGCAAGCATGATTATGAAAATTACTGCTCTCTCGTTTCTCACTCCCTTACTATTGCTAGCCTTCATTTGCACTGAGTAAGCTTTACCCGTGTTTCCAATCCCCCAAAAACCAATATTGCCAAAAGTGTCCACCATACCTACCTATTAGCATCATTTGCTATTTCCGTGCATATTCAATATGCCTTGTTTTCTTCCGAACAAAATGTTTGCTTGTTATGAGAAAGTTAGTTAGTAAAGATCTCATGAACTTGATGGCACACTTTATTCCTGCATTTAATAAACCTGAACCATTGTGATTGTCCATGAAAGTTATATGTTTGCAAATTATAGGCTGGGGATTAGCAGAACCGTGCTGTCACAGGGAACACTTTCAATACCTGTAAATATATACCAAGTTGATATCATGCTCTTTTGTTTGCGGATGTCGTCGGTGTGAAATAAAAGGGGATCTTGTAAGTCCATGGAGTTATGTATGTGTGTTAGAGAAACGCCTAGGCCGCCGGTCTAATCCATTCCTAATCATGGTGGAAACCTGCAGCGTAACCATAATGAGCATCTATGAAGCATTCTTCTTATAAAAAAAGAGAGATAACTATTGAGAAAATAAAAAAAGAGATATGATAAAAGAGGAAAGAGAGAAAAAAGCACAATTTTCCCATGGTAAATAAGAAGATTGCTGAGATACTCATTGTCTACTTGCCTTGTCATTTTGATATGGGGATTCTTCCGTATCATCGGGCAAGGGGTACCCCGTTAGCGGTTCTCTATGATACACATGTACTTATGATGACAAGAACTTACCGATAACTAAAGTTGAGTAGCATGAGGAGCGACCCTCGTACTCAAGGGACATGAGTTTTCCAGTTTATAGTCTGACAAGCATATAACTCAGATTGGACCTCACTTTCACCTTAACCATATTAAAGATTCTCATGATAGGGGAAATGAGAGCTCAAAGCTAATGAGTACCATACTTTCAGCATTTGGAAGCCTTTCAAACTATTCAAAACCTTTTTCATTTCCTTGTTGAGTCACCACTTATTCTATGAGGACTTTCTTGAGATCATAGTTGTCATTCTTAGTGTAATGTGCTTTTCTCAAACTTGATTAATTGTGTTATGACTTTGATGCTTGTATCTTTGATATCTTTACTTCTAGTCTTCACCTGAACTTCAGAGGTGCCTTGGCATTCACAATAAAAAGGCAAGCGAGATACGATTCTATCATACCTTGTTATGAGCATTGGAATGTTGCTTATGTTTATGTTTCATGCTACTTATTATTTTTGAGTTGGAATCTCTTCATAGCTTGTAATGCCTATTAAGTAAACTTAGTTGCATACTCCTTATTATGAATTGTCTAAGTAGTTGATCACATGCTGAGAATATATACATCATATGAAGCAAATGTGTTCGTGAAAGTTTCTTTTATCGCACTCAGTTTTCAACTGAATTGCTTGAGGACAAGCAATAAGCTAAGCTTGGGGGGAGTTGATACGTCCAAAACGTATCTACTTTCCCAAACACTTTTGCTATTGTTTCTCCTCTAAACTTGTGTGATTTGGATTGGGAGATTGTCGATCCAGGGTTCAAACTGATTGGGAGATTGTGGATCCAGGGTTCAAACTTCAACCACCAATTCTTAGGAGGCCACCTGGGAGGCCTAGAAAGCTAAGGATCGAAGCCTCCACCGATAAAGGTTCAAGACTGGGACCTAGGAAAAGGAAATACAAACGTTGTGGCGGATTCGGCCATATCAAGAGGTTGTGCAAAAAACCAGTAACAGACGATCTTGTCCCTGTTCACACCCCGGTGGCAGAAAATGTGGCTTCTTAGCCAGAACTTGAGGAAGTGCAGCAGGTGGAGGAAAACGGTGATGAGCACTCAGAGGAAAACGTACGTAAGCAGCCAATTTATGAAGAAGTGGAGGTGCCGGCGAGAAAATGGTGTGAAAACAAACAAAAGGGTAAGCGGATCAAGGAAGAAAGGGCAAATAATGGAGGTGTATTAGAATATGAAGAAGTTGCAGGGGTGATTGAGGATGTTCTTGAGGATCTTTCGGCTAACTGTAGGAGAAATAATAAATCCCTGCCAATTTCATCTTTGTATGATTCTCCAGATGAAAGGTAAGCTTAAAAATTGTTTCATTTGCCATTTTATCATTTTTATCCTCATCAACTGTTGCTTAATGTAGCGTGGGCTAGCATAATAATAAGAGGAGCAGAAAGATGCGAGCACAGTAACGTAGTATGTTGAATTATATCGTTGAAACTAAACTAGTCGTGTCGTGTTTATTTATATCTGGCGCATGCAACGTGTCTGTGATGGGGTCATGTTGACCGGATTACAATTTTTTAAATATTATTACATTAATTTTTTACCTGCGTATGGACGCAGCTACTAGTTCACATCTCCCTTGGATTCTCATCTCCTGGCGCACTCCAGAATTATGGCTGTGTGATACGTCCAAAACATATCTACTTTCCTGAACACTTTTGATATTGTTTCTCCTCTAAACTTGTGTGATTTAGATGCAACTAACACGGACTGACGCTGTTTTCAGCAGAATTACCTTGGTGTCTAGTTTTTGTACAAAAAAACAACTATTAGGAAAAATCTCGAAAAATATGCCAAAAATCCTATTTCACCAGAAGACTCACGGACACCCCCTCGGTGTCTAGTTACCGGGCTAGGCCTGGCCGCGCCAGGGGGTGGTCTGGCCGCCCCAGACACCCCCTCGGTCTCCCTCTTCGCCTATAAGTTGCCTTCTGACCTAAAAACTCAGGGGGTTCGACGTTTTTCTAGAAAGAGTTCCGCTCCGCCACCACCACCAGATTTCGTGATTCAGAACCAGAAACTCCATTCGGGCACCCTACCGGGATGGGGAATTGGAGGAGATCATCGCCATCATCATCACCATCGCTTCTCCATCGACCATCCATGTTTCCCCCATCTATGAGTGAGTAATCCCCCGCTGTAGGCTATGGGGATGGTAGGGACTGTGAAAGGGAAATGGACGTCGCCTAGAGGGGGGGTGAATAGGCGTTTTAAAATTATTACGGTTTAGGCTCTAATAAATGCGGAATAAAACTTAGCGTTTAATTTATCAAGCCAAAACCTATATCCACTAGGTTCACTAAGTGCACCAACAGCCTATGCTAAGCACGACAAGCAACAAGGTGATAGCAAGATAGTATAATTCAAGCACGAAGGCTATCACAATGTAAATTGCATAAGTAAAGGGCTCGGTTGAGAGATAACCGATGGACGCGGAGACGATGATTTGTTTCCCGAAGTTCACTTCCAAGAAGCTACGTCTCCGTTGGAGAGGTGCGGGGGCGCAATGAACTTCGAACACCACAAGTGGCTCACCTCGAGGTGTGGTGGCTCCATGCTCACCCAACGCCACACAAGGCCTCACCCCAAGATGCGAGGCACGCAACCTACCGATGCCACAAAAGGCTCACCCTATTCTCCCGTGAGCTCGCCACAAAGGCCTACTCACGTTCCACTGTGGGACACTTGAGGGCGGTCACCGAACCCGTACAAGGTTGGGGCAATCTCCACAACTCAATTGGAGGCTCCCAACAATAATGCCACGAAGGCTACAAAGCCACAAAAGGCAACAAGGCCACAAAAGGCCAACAATCCAACCACACAATCGTCTAGGGTTCCAAGAACCCAAGAGAAACAAACCCAAGGGCTTGAACTCACCGAATCTCCGAGGAGAACTCAAACCTATGCACCGAATGCAAGAGGCAAGTCCTTCTCTCTCAAATTCCACCAAAGCTACAAAAGCTATTGGGGGAATAAGGGAGGAAGAACACAAGAGGAGAACACAAAACTCTCCAAGATCTAGATCCCAAAGATTCCTTCACAAAGAAGGGATTTTTCTTGGTGGGGCTTGTAGATCTAGATCTCCTCTCTCAAATCCCTCAAAAAGATGCAAGAATCATAGTAGGGAGAAGGGGAGAGGGAAAGCTCTTCAAGGTCAACAATGGAGGAGAGAGAGAGAGAGAGAGCAAGAACCAAGAAAAATGAGTTAGGGCCGAAGGGGAAAGGGGAGCTCCTTTTAAAGGGCTCCCCGATCTGCCCGTTACCCACAGAATCGCGCACGGCCGGTAGTACCGGTGGGTGGCCGGTACTACCGGTGGCACTCAGCCAACGGTCCAAAAACACGGTGCAAACAAACACAAAAACAAGGTCGGCATGTACTACCAGTGGGTCACCGGTACTACCGCCTGGGCCAGTACAACCGCCCAAGATTCCGACCGAAGTTTCGTCAAATAGCGTAGACCAGGCAGAGAGCATACTGAACCAAAAATGGGTTCACCGGAAGTTGGGCCAGTATTAACACCGGTACTACCGGCGGCATTTCTACCCGAGCGGTACTTCCGGCGTCTGGCTGGTACTTCCGGTCAGAGAAACTTCAGAACTAGACATGCCATAACTTTTGCATCCGAACTCCAAACGAGATGAAACCAATATTGGATATCACCAAGGGAGAAAATACCATGAATATATATGTGAGATACCTCCCAAGGTGTGGAGCCGGATAACCCACGAGATCAAAAAACGCAATAAGATATGCAAGGGAAATCCGTTTTTGATGACCTAGAGCTTGTTATGAAGATAACCACAAGCTCTAGAACCCCACATGGACAAGAACTAAACAACAACCAAGAAAGATGATGCTATGAATGCAAAGGTTTGAGCTCTCTCCGAAAGATACGAACAAGTCACCCACTCGAGAGCCCCTCTTGATAGTACGGCTACCTATTCTAAACCCGGTCTCCCAACACTACAAGAGACCGGTAAAATAGAAACCCTATCAAGATCATACCTTTTCCTTGAGCATCCCACTTGAGCGTGATGTAGACGATCTTGTCACCTTCAAGATGGAACACCTTTCTTGATTGCTCTTGCTTGCTCTTGCTTTATGAAGACTTGAGAAATGCTCCCCCATATTCCATGGGGAAACCTCTTCTTTGACCTTGTCTTCATCTCTCCATGAACACCGAGGATGGCAAGCTCCAAGCATGATATCTTCTAGAGATGGCGCACCGAGCTTGCACAAAAAATATTGATGATGATGTCTTGAAGAAAGCCATGAGGAACTCCATCTTCTTCTTCTTCTTCAAGGCATACTTGATCTTCTTCTTCTTCTACTTGATTCCAATAGGCACAAAGCCCTTGGACGATGCTTCTTCTTTTTCATCCTTGAAACCAACACATAGTCCAAGCGATGCCAATGGACAAACCTACAAGTGAAACTCAATTTGCACATTAGTCCATAGGGATTGTCATTAATTACCAAAACCACACATGGGGGCATACATGCCCTTTCAGATTGGATGAGATCGTTTATGTAATGGAATTGGATTGTTAGGGCATGGTGCCTAGTATCTTCTATTAGTGCTTTTTGACTTTGTTGCAACTTGTTATGCTTAATGCTTGTCACTAGGGCCCGAGTGCCATGATTTCAGATCTGAACATGTTATTGATTCATTATGATAGTATTGTTTATGGTCTTACCTGCAAGTTGTATACACACGTTGTTGTCCGGAACCAATGGCCCCGAAGTGACAGAAATCAGGATAACCGGAGGGAATGGCTTTGATGTGAGGATCACATGTGTTCATGGAGTGTTAATGCTTTGCTTTGGTGCTCTATTAAAGGGAGCACCTTAATTGCCAGTAGTTCCCTTGAGGCCCCGCTGCAAATGGGCTGACAAGACAAAAGATGTTGTGCAAGTTCTCATTGCGAGCACGTATGACTATATATGGAACACATGCCTAGGATTATCTAGTACTTGGATGCTTTATCTTATTTATCTGCAATTGCCCTATGTTTTGATTGCCATGTGAATTGTCTTGTCCATGCAACGCCCGGCCATCCATCCCTATGCCTACCGCGCTTTAATCCTACTGTTACTACAATTGTTACTACTGTCTTTACTTTTACTAGTACTGTTACTTTACTACTCCTACTACACAACTGTTGCTACTGATAAACTGTTGTGAGCAAGATTGTTTCCAGGTGCAGCTGAATTGACAACTCAATTGTTAAGGCTTATAAATATTCTTTGGCTCCCCTTGTGTCGAATCAATAAATTGGGTTTAACTTCCCTCGAAAATACCGCGATACACCCCCTATACTTGTGGGTCATCACCGTGCCATCAAGTAGCAGAGTCAGCATATTGTCCCATCAGATGTGAATGCAATGACTTTGTTTGTTCAGAATTTGACGACTTTTGATTAGTTTGAAAGACAGAGAAACCTAAAACATGTATCTAGACATGTTTTGGGTATAGACACATTTAAATATCTAAAAAAGCTAAGTCAGTTATATCTGGACAGGAGTAGTACACTATTACAACACGCTCAACCCCTTCTCCTCTGGCGCACTCCAAATTATGGCTGTGCCATCAAGTGCTGGGAGCAGAGTCAGCGTATTGTCCCATCCGATATGCCAGGAACGCGCGAACTTTATTTTTAGGATCGGATGAGTTTGTAACACCCCAACATTAGAGGTTAGAAATAAGCTAAACATAGGCGTGTGCATTGCATTCATGCATAGAAAATCCGGACAATTTTTGCGCTTTTAAATAAAACTTGTCAAAGTGGTTGAAGCTTCTCTTAACTTGGTGAAACTAAAGTAGATCATCAAGTTGACTGCAATAAGTTTCAATATGACCTTTGCTAAAACCTTATCTTTGGGTAATATAATTTGATCTAAGGGTAGATCAAATATAATAAAACTAAGTCACAACACACTACTTAATAAGGAATACTAGATCTTCTAGAGATCATTACATGGCATTCCATACCACAACTCAAGGATGAATACTTAATATTCTAAAGATGATATCAAGGTATTATCTACCACAAACCCTGAACACCAAGTTAAGGATATAACTTAGGTAAAGAAACCCTATAACTAAATCTGGAAACACTTGTTTGCCATAGTTACTCTTACCATGGGTATCATGGTAGTTCTTAAACATTAACTCTTATTACAAATAGAGTAGAAAGGGAAGTAAAGCCAAGAACATCCATCACATAACCTTAGTGTCATGTTAATAGATGACAATCTTATTTAACTAAGTCCTAGTGTCTGTTGATCATCAATGTGTGTGATCAATTCTTGACCTAGAACTTATTGACTCATAGACTTTGACCTATTATGTTAACCTTTAAAATACCTTAAGTAAGTTAATCTGAAGGAAGAACTAGATATGGTTGAGTGTACCATCATCAATGGAATGTGATCCTTAGTGGAGATCAAACCATTTGATGTTGGAGGAGTTAACTCACTCATGAGTTAACTAGAAGCAGCACCTAAACTCAAGGGTTGAGCTAGTAATTGAGGAGCTATGAGAAAGCTAGTAGTATTAGTACATTAGATAACAATCTTGTTAGGACAAGTGGATATAGACTTAGAATAAGCTTGCTTAACAAGATAAGTCTATAGAGAGACTAGTACAAGTTTACTACTTAGATGAGTATAGATCTTGATCAGACAAATAGAAGCCTAAGCTTGGTTTGATCAAATGATGCTGGTCATTATTCTCAAGTCACTTGGGAAGAGATGATTAGTTGTTAAAGAAGAGTTATGAGTATACCAAATTAGGTAAAGTCCTAGTAAGCTGAATCATCTAGCTTGAACATGAGAAGTCAAGCTAGAGTATGATGAAGTATTTGATGAGTTGTATGGAGTAGTTGGAGGCATAATAGCTTAACCAAGTTAATATAAGTACAATTGGTATTATGGGAGTAGTACTATACCTATTTCAAAGGATTGATATCCTTTGTTATATATAGTGAGGATTGTAGTCTTGCAAACCTTGGAAGTAGTTGCCAGATGAAGTTAAGGAAGCTAACAGATGGAGTTAGCAGTAGCTACATTGATAGGTGCATCAATGGTAGTTAATTAAGAGGAGTTAAATACTAGGAGTAAGAATGGAGTAATGTTGAAGTGGCATGACCATGTGATCATATGATGATGGATATGGTGGATTCAGATGATTGTCTTATTTAGGAAGATGTGATCTTTGTGAATAAGATAAGAGAGATATATAGAGTATATTTAGGAAAGGAATTCCTTATCTAAAGATAACCTTAGTGAGGTATTAAGGTAAGGATTCTTTAGAAGCCTTAACCAAGATCATATCAAATCAAGCCATGACAGACCCATGTCTACCTCATTGTCCAAAAACCTAGAATGATAGAATTGTCATGATCATATTACTAAGTAATTCCAATATCTCACTCTATGTGGAGATATCAAACCCACTCATAGATTTAGAAGTAGTATCCCTAAACCTTGATCCTTGTCTCTATCTATAATTGAATATGGGTTATTAAATCCTCTCATAACCTATCTACCTATATTGTATAAACCTTAGTATTTCTCTAGACATGGTTGTTGTTGATTCATAATGACCTAACCAAAAGTGTTCTATGGTAATTCTAAACTCTACAAATCAAGTAGAATTGGATTTGGCAAATCACCAAATATGGAGGACCATGAAAACCAAATCATCATATTATGAACCACAAAGATTAACACCTTCTTATGTATATATGTAAATCCTTTATGAAGATAAGTAGGAACAAGATTCTATATACATGAATACACATCTCAAACTAGTACCATTCAGATTATCAAGTGAAGCTAGAATAATTTCTATAAGATCTTCTTATAGGAAGAAAATCCCTAAAACCCTAATCATTATTAATATTTCTTAATGGAAAGGACTTTTAATATAACAAATATATTTTGTTGCCCAATATGAAATTAAGAGAAGAGGATTATAAATTCTACAAACAATAATATTCATGACTTACAAAGTTTCTGCACATGTTAAACTTTTGTAGAAATCATATTTGAAATGAAATGGTGAAAAACAGAAATAAAAATGGAAACAGAGAAGGAAAAAGAGCTGTCTACGGAACCAGCCCATGGCCCAGGTTGTTTCTGTGCTAACTGTCACTCACGTGCAGCCCCCCGAATTTTCCGCTCGCTCCACCGCAGCCCAGCATCGGCCCAACCCAAATACCGTTTCGTCCAGACTATCTCCGTCTCCACCTCACGCGGGGCGGCCGAAGCAGCTCGCTGGCGGGAGCACACCGTCGTCCGCGCCAAGATGCTCGCCACCGTGGCTCGAGAGGGGATAAGGAGGCCACGACGACACCCCTGCCCATCCTCATCCCCATCCACTCTCTCTCTCGCTTGCTCTCCATCTCTCTATCTCCATTCCCCACACGGCCGAAACCCTAGCTGGCCGGAGCCAACCACCGTCGTAGGTAGAGGTCGTCCCAGAGACCGTGGAGTAGTCCGGAAGAAGCGCCATGATCTGAAGATCCTCTAGGAGGAACACGGTAACAAGTGGAGCTTGGTGGAAGGAGAATTTCACCGATTCCTTTCGTCGGTTGTCGCCGGAGTTCATGGCCATTGGCGCGTATCGGGGCACCATCCTCATCATCGACCACCACAATAGCCTTAGGGTGAGCTACTGGTCCTCACGGACCTATTCGATCCTTCTCTCTCGCCGTGAATCGCCGTCCCACCATATGCCTGACACCGTCACCGCTGTCCATCGTCGGTGACCGCTCTCCGTTGAGCATTCCAGAGCAGCGCGACCACTAACTGGTTTGCCGCGACGTCCCCTCCCTAATCAGCCTAAGCCCATGCCCGCGCGCGTTGTAGATCGACAAGTCCATCCTCGACTGGGAGGGAATCCCCATTGCTGACGTCACCCTAACGCCAGGGTGATGTCATATATAGTTTTCCTTTATTCTTTTGTAGAGATGATTTCAATAAATAATAAAATCCTTTTTACCTAAAGTGGACACTGACGTGGCGAATGGCCCACCAGTCAGTGGCTGGGGTAGAAAAGGTTGGGTATAAAAGGTCTTTTATCCCGTGTAGCAAGTGACGTGGCCACATGCCCACCTGTCTATGACCCTGGGTAGGTGTAGGTGTGGTATAAAAAGTATCCTTCTGTTTAAATTCAATTATAAGTATTTTCTAGGAATTTAAGAAAATAGTTAAATCTTAAAAATTGAATATCTTTTATTCTATAACTTAGAAAAATATGTATTTTATATCATAATGTTTCAAAAAATGAAATCGATAATATAAACCTATTACTATAATTACCTTTCAACTTAAATAAATAATTAATATTTATTAGTAAATAATCTATTAAGAATAAATCTTAATAAATAAATCCTATTACTTAAAATTCATAAAAATAAATATAAAATATCAAAAATCTTAGAAAAACAAAATAAAGACTTATAAATTTGTTTTATATATTTTCTATCACTTAACTAATGTTTATTATTTATTAAGTATTTATAAAGTGATAAAATTTATAAAATCATATCTTATTATTTAAAAATCACAAAAATATTTATATTATACCTAAATGATCACAAATATAAAGTATACACACCAAAAATATCAAATCATTTTTTGAAATAAAATAAAAGGTAAATGTCTAATAAATCTTATTTAAACCCTTTTCTTTTATTTTAGTTCATTAAAAATATATAAACCTTTATTATTGTCTTTAGTACTAAATGTTTAAAGTCCAAAGATTTAATAATGTCAATTAAAGCTTTAAGTGAAGTTAAATAGGTCAAACCATTTAAAAAATGTATCTACTAAAACTATAATCTCAAATTAAGGTTATTTTAGCTTTCCTAAAAGATTTTTACCAATTATAAAATGCACTAAAATAGTATATTGTTTATCATAAGAATCCTATGCACTTGTGACATAACCAAACTTTTATTTACTAATTCCTTCACTAGTTTGAGAAAATCACTTAAAGAATTAAACCAATTTTCTAAAGTAATTGAAGTAATACCTATTACTATTTGCTTATTAAGTATAACCATTAATTTTTAAGATAGAAAGGTAAATGCATCCACTTATACTATGATTATTTAATGTAGTAATGTTTTCCTCTTTAATAATCTTAGCTAATAAGAAAACCTTAAAGTGTTAGCTTTAAGTTTTAATACTTTTTACTTTGTAAAAGTAATCTTTCCTCAAAAGTTATTCTTTAAAGAAACATTAAAAGTAATCTTTAAACACTTCTTTAAAAGCTCTAATTGATTCTTAAGCTTGTTTAAGCAATATTTTAGATACCATGATTCATTTAAGTGCCTTAATATTGCATATTACTTGTTGTATTTATTGTTTCACACACACTCTCACAAGCCTTAATAAGAAGCACAAGTGTGAATCTGTTATAAAATTGCAACACATTCTAAAGAACTCATTCCCAGTTTCCAAAACCTAGATTATATATGACTATTCCGGGGATTCACGTTTATAAAATTGCATTACATTACTTATGCATCATTGCATCTTGATTCTTTAAACATTAGTGCTTACCGGACCAATGATGCTATTTACAGAATTTGGATCTTCTATTGTCTTGAAGACCGTGAGTGCATAATCTTGCAATCACAAATGGCAAGTTCATAACTTGCTCATATCCTTTGATTATTTTCTATGCTTGTAACTCAACTGTGTCATCACCTGCATTTCAAAAAGGTCAAAAACACTATTTTCACAATTAACTAGAAATATCGGTTACTGATCCAGGGTGATCAGCTAATCTATAATAACTGGCAATGGAAACGCCATTGTATAGTAATGTAACATCTAGGACTTAACAACCAATGTCGCCAGTGATTCTAGTGCCGTATATCACGCGTCAACCATGAGATTTGGAATGGGACAAAGAAGTCAATTGTATCTTCTTCCTTTCATATGGAGGCAAGATGACCTTATCGTGACGCTATGATTCCTTGTGTGGATCCAGCATATGGGTGGGCACCCTTAGGCCCCACGATTTTGGTGTCTAGATTATTTATGAGTGGCTGCCGGAGGTTTAGCCAGACCTCCAGGGCATCACCAACTCATAGAGTCTTCGGGAACTCACCATGGTTATAGATTGCCCTAGTTGGCGGCTTAACGGAGGTGGAGTCAGCCCCGGAGGATCATGCAGACATATGGGGTCACGGAGAGGGAAGCAATTGGCTTGGATCTTAAGTTGGGACTCAAACCAAGGAAGTTTGAACAGGGACATACTCTCGGTTGTGCAACAAAGCTTATGGTCTCTTGTGGGAAAAGTGATGCACCTCTGCAGAGTGTAAGAATTGTGACATGTTACTCCCTGGTCCGGAAAGGAGCTATGAACGCAGCAGGAAAGGAACTCCATGAAGTTTTGGTCAACCTGTGAAGGCTGTCGGACATAGTTTTCAGAATAAAAGCAACCTTTGAAGAAATGTTTACGAAAACCTACATTGCCTACGACCTATGGTCTGTGACTGTAGAGATAGTGCATCATAGACTCCTTTTTAGTGAACTTGCTGAGTATGCTCGTACTCAACCGTACCTTCTTAACCCTTGCTAGGTTCTAAGCCATTGAAGACGATATCAACATCAATTTCTTCTTAAGAAACCATCATCGACAACTCAAGTTCTTCAATAAAGTCAACAAAGTCAACATATACATCAGCTGAAGTGAAGATAAAGTGTCGGTTTAGATAGGAGTAGATTCTCTAGCCATAAAACCTATTTCTATAGAGCATTGCAATAGCAGCAATGGCAAGCCAAATACTTTAGATACTAGTCTTAGTTACTAGATATTTCTGAGTTATTATTTCTGGTTCTTCTTTGTAAGAAGTTCTTTCTCTCTCTTTAACCTAGAGTTTTCTCTGGTTCTTTTGTAAAGAGTCGAGTTGTAATCTATAGTCATGTCTTGGACCTGCTGTGTTTCTATTGTACCACTCTGAGGGATGTAATACTAGTGAACGGTGTTTCATTGGTGTTATGTCAACGACTATAGTATACTACATCATGCAGTGGTATGCTGGGCCACCACAGAGTTTCGACTAGTTTCAAAGACAAAGACAACTAAAACATGGCCAACATATATAGATTATGACGATAATCGACTATGACTCAAGTGACCCAGATCCAAAAAGGGCATTAAGATACCGTACATAGATTTAATTTATGCTTAAGTGACCCTAATCGACTATGACACTCCCGCAGTCTCCATCATCGACGACATTGTCCGCATCGCCGCTAGCCTCCTCCGCGTCGGAATCGATGCCGACATTCTCGGCAGCGTTCTTCATGCTCATGGATTCTTCACGGCACGCCGCATCAATAACGGTGGAGGTCGTACGCCCAGGCACTGCCCAGAAGCGCTGCCTCCCTTTGGGGTTGCGCAGATCCGGGTGGATCTCCCGCCGGTGGGTTCCGCACAGCTCAATCAACGCAACCCGCTCCTTCTTGAACAGCTTTTGCTAGTACGCGCTCATGCGCGAGTACCGTGCCATTGCCCTCTTCCGCTCCGGCAGCTGGCGGCTGTCAACACCTGGAATTTTAATCCCAGATGCCTGTTATGTCATACATCACAATCCCAGGATTACCATTTTTGCGAGACATAACAGATTGGATATCACAGTACATCATCCATTACAAACCATAAATAAGGTCTTACACGAATAAAGGATCTCATGATCCAGTCTTAATACAACAAGCAGTAGAATAAATAATAAGCGTAGCGGTGGGGTCCATCTTCAGGGGTACAGGCAATGCTGACGAAGGCAGATAGTCCTAGTTATCATAGCCGTCCTGCTGTCCATCATCTTGGTAGTATCCTTCATAGTCTGGCCATAGGAATAGTCAGGGACAAAAGCCATGAGTACTTTTTAAGTACTCGCAAACTACCACTAACAAGTAGTAAAGTTCTAGTGGGAAAATGCTAACTCTATGTTTATTTGTAAAGTAAGTTTGAAACCTAAGCTAAGTTCAGAAACAAAGCAAGATAAAATAAAGTTCTAGAATCACTTAAGTTGGGAAGCTAGGGTCATAATCACAACCCTGTTGTGGTCAAGTCAAGATTCATCATTCATTTCATAAGTCATTTTGAAAACATCTGACAACGAAACAGTATGGCCACTCCAACTGTCCATAACCGCGGACGCGGCTATTCGAATAGTTTGACACTCTGTAGAGGTGGTACACTTTCACCACAAGATTCGATACATCTGTCAAGGATAACCCAGAATCATCATACTTAGTATGCAGATAATCAAACATAACCTTTCCTTTACACACCCTAGTATAAGAACCTCTCCTATGAGCATGGCCTCCCAACCATGACCATCTGTCATCTTGGGCACTGCATAGGTGGACAACATTGAGAGGTAGCCTCGACTCAAACCTCTCCCGCGAGGGAACTAATACTAATGCATATAAATTTCCAGCTAACCCTTACCCAATTCAGGTATTGTGGTTGTACGGTAAAATTGGAATGGTATCGCATCCGAATCCAACCATCAGTTTTGTAAAAGGGTTAAGGCTCATGCCTCAATAGATTTATCATCATAAACCATTTGTGTTTCTCAACACATGTCAAAACATCTCAATAGAATGACTCATCATTCCAAGGTTTTCACAATTTATTTTCACCAAGTATTCCCATCTAAAATGACTCAAGTTTTGACTTAGCTCTAAGCTACTAAGTTAAGAGTGTTCACTAAGGTGGGATGCTAATCTCAATCTCATGCCATAGAATGAAATCTAAGGTTATCTAGATAGGTCAAGTTTTATACTTTTTATGCTACCTTCAACAAGTAAGGGACTTTGTAAAGTAAAGAAAAGTAAAGCTTGGAAATAAAACTTGGGGGTAGGTAATAGTCAAAGTGGTATAACCAAAGCATGCCTAAGGCACCTTGCTTAGATTATCTAGTTTAATTCTAGCTTGCTAAAAATAGCTTGCATTGTTAATGATGGCTTGCTAAGTATAATACTTGCAAGTGTTAGCTTTCTCAGTTTACTTGAAGTGCTAGGCTTGCCTTGTGTAGTGCAGTGGTTGAAGTTTTCTTCCTCCTCCTCTTGGTAGAACTCCTCCTCCTCGAAAGCTTGGTCGGTACTATCATCTATAAATACATACGGTATACACAATCACCAAACAATACTTAACAAGTCTACTTAGCATTCTAAGGTACACATTTGATGATCTATTATCATCACAAGCATCACAAGGTTTTATTAACTAGCTTCATTCTTTTTATTTGAGAAAAGTAATTTCTACTCATTGAAAATAACTAAGATTTAATATTCTCCACTTAAAATATGGGATCATGTGGACACATGTCATCACCACATATTCTAACATATGGGAATGTGATTTAAAGGTTGGATCACATTTTAATAAGTTTAGGTTTAAAATTTAATGATTTAAAGTGACTAGAAATGCCTATATAGCATTATTTTGGTACTAGTCCAAAGTCACTACATGGAAACCTTAATATTATTACATATTTAGATAGGTATGGTTAAATGTGATTTTTGAGAGTTGGAATCAACTCAAAAGCTATTATGGTTGATTTTATAAAAATGTTTGAATGTGCAAATGCTTCTGTCTTGTTATTTTTACTAGGCGAGATCTCTAACTGTAAATGAATTGAATCCAATGGGCTTGGATAGATCTTTTCAGAAGCTTACCAATAAAATTGGAATCACTCAATTTGGTTTAGTAAATCTTCTTGAATTTATTTTTGAACTAAGGGACAGAATTGAGTTTAAACTTAAATAGAAAAACACTTATATGAATTCGTGGGCTAGCACGGGAAAGAAAATGGGCCGGCCCGGTGACGCTCAGCGGCGCAGAGGGTGGCTTACAGGTTGGTCCCACTTGTCAGCGAGACTTAAAACCCTAAACGGTATCTAGCAATCTGGGCCACACGATTATAACGCGGATCAATGGCTCACAGTCGTCGTCGATGACGGACTCGTCACCGGCGAGACCGAACCCTATACGGCCGGTGGGGGTCTACTGGGGACGTACTAGTGCTCCAGCTAGTGCGGCAAGGTGGGCGATCGAACTGGACGGTGACGACGGGCTCAGGCGAGGTCACGGCAGGGGCTCCGATCGACGGAATCGGCGGCAGTTTCTCCTCCTCTGGAGCGGGCTCCTCCGATGCAATTCCGACGAACTACGGCTCGAGCGGCTCTGGCGAGAGGTGGGGAAGGATCAGTGGTGAGAGGGGAGTTGAGTGGTGTGAAGAAATGGTGCTGGGGAAGGCTCCTTATATAGGCTCAAGGAGGGGACCGAGGGGGCGACGGCGAGCTTGTCGGTGATGACGATACAGGGCGCTATCGGCATGGGCGGCGTAGGCAGATGGTGGCTTGCCTCCTGGCGGTACTCTATGGCTTAATGGCACAGCTAGGGGCGGTGGCATATGGTCGGGAGCGTTGCACGCTCTGGGAGACAGAGGCGGTGCTCGACGCGGCGCTCGGCTACTATGGGTCGCGCGGCGGTGCACGACCGTGTCTGGTGGGGTGCTGGGGTCGAGGCGGAGCGGCATGCGCAGTCTGCGGCCGAGGTGCGGTCTCGAGCGTGCTGGTGGTGAGGGCGCTCTGGCGCGTGATACATTGCAAATGTATCTATAATTTTTGATGTTCCATGCTTGGTTTTATCTACTTTATTATGTTTTGTCCACACTTTGGAGTACTTTTCATATGATTTCTTAGACTAACCTATTAACAAGATGCCACAGTGCCAGTTTCCTGTTTTCTGTTGTTTTTGGTTCCAGGAAAGTCAAAAAATGAATATTGTCAGAATTGGACGGGACAAAAGCCAAAGTTCCTATTTCACCAGAAGACTCACGGAGCCAGAATACGAGACGGAGGAGGGCCGGAGCCTGGCCACACATCCCCAGGTGCGGGCTAGCCCTAGCCGCGCCACCAGGTGGTGTGGGCCCCCTGGTCACCCACCGACCTGGCCTCTTCGCCTATAAGAAGCTTCCCGATACCAAAACCCTAGAGGGTCAATCAGAAATCCACGAAAAGTTCCCTATGCCGCCACCACCGAAGGGGAGATTCGGGGGACAGAAAGTCTCTGTTCCGGCACCCTGCCGGGACGGGGAAGTGCCCCCGGAGCCATCTCCATCGATCTCCACCACCATCTCCATCACCGTTGCTGATTCCCATGATGAGGAGGGAGTAGTTCTCTCTCGAGGCTAATGTTTCTACCGGTAGCTCTGTGTTCATCTCTCTCTCTTTGCATGATCTTATTGAGACCATGAGCTTGTAATCTATAGATCTACCTTGCTACTCAAGTGCTTTAATAGATCTCTGCTCTCCCCATGTGTGTGAAAGTGACAGCGTGCACACCATGGTGGCACTTACGCTAGAGATTACAAATACTTGTTATGAGTTATATTTGGAGTTGGATGTCTCTATGAAATTGTGGTGTTTGTTGGAACCATCTAGTGCTCAAGGTGATAGTGTGGGGGTTTCTAGATGGGAAAGACATACTTTGAGGTGTGTTGTTATAGCCCTACCATGGATTAGAGTGTCCAACCGGAGAGTAGTTAAGAGTAGTATCATAAAGAGAAGATATTTATATGAGAGTGTTCACTAGCGAAAGTATGATCCCTAGGCCTTGTTTCTAAGCATTGATACACCGTTTGCAATTAGATATGTTACATGTTTGCTTGCTTCCATCTTTATTTCAGTTTGCTTTTAGTCTTTTCCACGCCATCAAGCTATTTTCTATCACCGTTACCACTTATAATTATCCATACCACTTGTATTTCACTATCTCTTCGCCAAACTAGTGCACCTATACACCTGACAAGTGTATTGGGTGTGTTGGGGACACAAGAGACTTCTTGTATCTTGATTGCAAGATTGCTTGAGAGGGAATACCTTTGACCACTTCCTCCCTGAGTTCGATAAACCTTGGGTGATCCACTTAAGGGAAAACTTGCTGCTGTTCTACAAACCTCTGCACTTGGAGGCCCAACAACTGTCTACAAGAATAGAAGTGCATAGACATCAGCCCGCTCTGGCGAGCTCGCAGAGAGAAAGGGCAGCGACGCTGGGGAGTGGTCCAGGGGCTGGGGTTGATCGAGGGGTGGACAGGGAGGTGCGGTAGGGTTGGGCGGAGCTAGGGGACTTGCTGGTTTGGCACGGCGCGGTTCCTAGCGCGTTGCCCTCTTCTGGCCGGCGGTGACCACAAAGTGGCAGCGCTCCACTGCTGCTGCGGCTACGGGGTAGGCTGGTGGGGACTTGGTTGGACTCAGGGGGATAGAGGAGAGTAGAGAGGGTCAATTGGGGGACAATGGTTTAACTTAGGAACAATATTAGTTAGGCAGAAAAATGGTGCATGCCACCTGTTCGATCAAATGGCCGCATGAAGAAAGTTTTTGAATTTTGGGCTGATGTTTGGTGGAGTATTGTATGCTATGCTTGAGCTTCTTGGTGTGCTTGGGTTTTAAAAGTGGAGTTCATTTGAGTGGTTTTTGAATAAGTGTGATCTTGATACCTACACTAGATTCAATTTTCAAATGTCATTTAAATTTAGTGTTTGAAAGTTTTTGGGATGAAACAAAGTGGGCCTTGGTACATCACTACTTGTACTAGCAAGGGGTGCAAAGAACCACAATTGTTTCTGTTAAGATTTGAGTTCTACGAATAGCCAAAGTACGCATGGTGATTAAAATGGCACAAATGACCATTTGCTTATTTTATTCTTTTTGATTTGTTTTTCTTTGGGATTTGTTTGGGAATGATCTAGATGATGTTTAATTCACCTTAGGATCATTTTACAACCAATGGATCACTCAATCATGGCAATATTCAAAACAACTCCTAATTTAGATGCACACCCATATGAATGCTTAATTATTTTTAAATGGAAAAGTTTTTGTTAACTCTAAATTTTATGATTTGGATCTTAATAACCTTGGATTAGAGTTTTGGGATGTTACAAACCTTCCACCCTTAAACAAAATCTCATCCCGAGATTTACGAAAGAAAACTAGGAACTAAAGAGATCTGGGAACTCAGTCCTAATGTAATCTTCTGGCTCCCAAGTGGCTTCTTCTTCGATATGGTTGCTCCATTGAATATTGAGGAATTTGATACTTCTGGTCCTGGTGGTTCTGTAATCTTCTTCCAAGATACGTATGGGCACTTCACGATACGTCAGGTCCTTGTTGATATCAACAGCTCGGTGATCGATGTTCTTGAAAACTTCGGTCTTCTCATGCACTTCTAGGCATTTGCGAAGTATCGAGATATGGAACACATTGTGGATGGATGACATCTCTTCAGGTAGTTCCAGTTGATATGATACTTCTCCTCGACGGTTCAGAATCTTGAAGGGTCTGATATATCTTGGGGCTAACTTTCCTTTCAGACTAAAACATTGTGTTCCCTTCAATGGTGAAACCTTGAGATATACCAAATCTCTGACATTGAAAGTCAGGTCTCTCCTTCTCTTGTCAGCATAACTCTTATCTCTAGATTGGGCGGTCTTGAGGTGCTCACGGACTTTGTGAACCTTCTCTTCGGCTTGTCGGAGAATGTTCGGTCCAAAGATCTGACTCTCTCCTACTTGCGACCAATTCAAAGGGGTGCGACACTTTCTTTCGTATAGGAACTCAAATGGTGCCATTTGCAAGCTAGCTTGATAACTGTTGTTATATGAGAATTCTGCGAAAGGCAGGCAATCTTCCCATTTTGATCCATACTCTAACACACATGCTCTCAACATATCTTCTAAGATTTGGTTGACTCTTTCAATCTGTCCATCATTTTGTGGGTGATAAGCGGTGCTGAAATTCAACTTGGTGCCTAATCCTTCTTGAACTTTCTGCCAAAATCTCGAGGTAAACTGGGTTCCTCGATCTGATACTATGGTCTTGGGGGTTCCATGCAGACTAACAATTCTAGCATTATTCAGCTCTGCTAGCTTCGAACTCTGGTAGGTTGTCTGATAGGTATAAAATGAGCTACCTTGGACAGTCTATCAACGATGACCCAGATTGAGTCATTTCCCCTACTAGAAGTAGGCAAACCGGTGATAAAGTCCATTCCGACAGAATCCCATTTCCATTCTGGAATCTGCAATGGTTGCAACAGTCCTGCGGGTCTTTGATGCTCTACTTTGACTCTTTGACAGATGTCACACTTGGTGATGTAGCTTCGATTTCTCTCTTCATCTGTGCCACCAAAATTGCTCTTTCAAATCTTGATACATCTTCGTTCCTCCGGGGTGGATAGAATAAAGAGTATCATGAGCTTCCTGCATGATAACTTTCTTCAACTCCGAATCTGCTGGCACACAGATACGGCCTTTGTACCACAGAACTCCTTCTTCATCTTCGGTGAATCCAGGTACCTTTCCTGTACCAATACGACGTTTGATTCCGTCGATACTTTCATTTCCCTTCTAGTTGTGGTTAATGAGAAGAACACACATGCAGTGACAATGGTGGTTCCATATGTGGTTTGTGAAAAGAACACACATGCAATGAATCTAGCTGTGGTTAATGAGAAGAACACACATGCAATGACACTGGTGGATCCATAGGTGGATTGTGAAAAGAACACACATGCAATCAACACTGGTGGATCCATATGCAATGACACTGGTGGATCCATGTGTGGTCTTTCAAAAGAACACACATTTCAATGACAGTGGTGGTTCCATATGTGGTTTGTGAAAAGAACACACATCAAGTGACTCTAGATGTGGTTAATGAGAAGAACACACATGCAATGACACTAGTGGATTCATATGTGGTTAATGAAAATAACACACATGCAATTACTCTAGTTGTTGTTAATAAAAAGAACACCCATGTAATGACACTGGTGGATCCATATGTGGTCTGTGAAGAGAACACACATGCAATAACACTGGTGGATCCATATGTGGTCTGTGAAAAGAATAGACATGAAAAGACTCTAGATGTGGTTAATGAAAGAATACACATTTCAATCACAATGGTGGTTCCATATGTGGTTTGTGAAAAGAACACACATGCAATGACTCTAGCTGCGGTTAATGAGAAGAAAACACATTCAATGACACTGGTGGATCCATAGGTGGATTGTGAAAAGAACACACATGCAATGAACTCTGGTGGATCCACATGCAATGACACTGGTGGATCCAGATGTGGTCTGTGAAGAGAACACACATGCAATGACACTGGTGGATCCATATGTGGTCTATGAAAAGAATAGTCATGAAATGACTCCAGATGTGGTTAATGAAAGAATACACATTTCAATGACAATGGTGGTTCCATATGTGGTTTGTGAAAAGAACACACATGCAATGACTCTAGCTCTGGTTAATGAGAAGAATACACATGCAATGATACTAGTGGATCCATAGGTGGATTGTGAAAAGAACACAAATGCATTGAAATCTGGTGGATCCATATGCAATGACAGTAGTGGATCCATGCGTGGTCTCTGAAAAGAACACACATTTCAATGACACTGGTGGATCCATATGTGGTTTGTGAAAAGAACATACATCAAGTGACTCTAGTTGTGGTTAATGAGAAGAACACACATGCAATAACACTAGTGGATCCAGATGTGGTTAATGAAAATAACACACATGCAATGACTCTAGCTGTGGTTAATAAAAAGAACACACATGCAATGACACTGGTGGATCCATATGTGGTCTCTGAAAAGAATAGACATGGAATGACTCTAGTTGTTGTTAATAATAAGAACACACATGCAATCACACTGGTGGATCCATATGTGGTCTCTCAAAAGAACATCATGCAATGACTCTGGTGGATCCATATGTGGTCTTGTGAAAAGAACACACATGCAATGACACTAGATGTGGTTAATGAAAGAATACACATTTCAATGACAATGGTGGTTCCATATGTGGTATATGAGAAGAACACACATGCAATGACTCTAGCTGTGGTTGATGAAAAGAACACACATTCCAATGACAATGGTGGTTCCATATGTGGTTTGTGAAAAGAACACACATGCAATGCCTCTAGCTGTGGTTAATGAGAAGAACACACATGCAATTACACTGGTGGGTCCATATGTGGTCTCTGAAAAGAACACACATGCAATGACACTATTGGATCCATATGTGGTTAATGAAAATAACACACATGCAATGAATCTAGCTGTGGTTAATGAAAAGAACACACATGCAATGACACTGGTGGATCCATAGGTGGATTGTGAAAAGAACACACATGCAATGACTCTAGTTGTGGTTAATAATAAGAACACACATGCAATGACACTGGTGGATCCATATGTGGTCTCTAAAAAGAACATACATGCAATGACACTGGTGGATCCATATGTGGTCTATTAAAAGAACACACATGCAATGACACTGGTGGATCCATATATGGTCCTTGAAAAGAATACACATGCAATGACACTGGTGGATCCATATGTGGTCTGTGAAAAGAATAGTCATGAAATGACTCCAGATGTGGTTAATGAAAGAATAAACATTTCAATGACAATGGCTGTTCCATATGTGGTCTGTGAAAAGAACACACATGCAATGACTCTAGCTGTGGTTAATGAGAAGAACACACATGCAATGACACTTGTGGTTCCATAGGTGGATTGTGAAAAGAACACACATGCAATGACTCTAGCTGTGGTTAATGAGAAGAACACACATGCAATGACACTGGTGGATCCATATGTGGTCTGTGAACAGAACACACATGCAATGACACTGGTGGATCCATATGTGGTATGTGAAAAGAATAGACATGAAAAGACTCTAGATGTGGTCTGTGAAGAGAACACACATGCAATGACACTAGTGGATCATATGTGGTATGTGAAAAGAATAGACATGCAATGACTCTAGCTGTGGTTAATGAGAAGAACGCACATTTCAATGAAAATGGTGGTTCCATATGTGGTTTGTGAAAAGAACACACATGCAATGACTCTAGCTGTGGTTAATGAGAAGAACACACATGCAATGAGACTGGTGGATCCATAGGTGGATTGTGAAAATAACACACATGCAATCATCACTGGTGGATCCATATGCAATGACACTGGTGGATCCATGTGTGGTCTCTGAAAAGAACACACATTTCAATCACAATGGTGGTTCCATATGTGGTTTGTGAAAAGAACACACATCCAGTGACTCTAGATGTGGTTAATGAGAAGAACACACATGCAATGACACTAGTGGATCCATATGTGGTTAATGAAAATAACACAAATGCAGTGACTCTAGTTTTTGTTAATAGAAAGAACACATATGCAATGGCATTGGTGGATCCATATGTGGTATGTGAAGAGAACACAAATGCAATAATACTGGTGGTTCCATATGTGTTCTGTGAAAAGAATAGACATGAAAAGACTCTAGATGTGGTTAATGAGAAGAACACACATTTCAGTGAAAATGGTGGTTCCATATGTGGTTTGTGAAAAGAACACACATGCAATGACTCTAGCTGTGGTTAATGAGAAGAACACACATGCAATGACACGGGTGGATCCATAGGTGGATTGTGAAAAGAACACACATGCAATCAACACTGGTGGATCCACATGCAATGACACTGGTGGATCCATGTGTGGTCTCTGAAAAGAACACACATTTCAATGACAATGGTGGTTCCATATGTGGTTGTGAAAAGAACACACATCAAGGGACTCTAGATGTGGTTAATGAGAAGAACACACATGCAATGACACTAGTGGATCCATATGTGGTTAATGAAAATAACACACATGAAATGACTCTAGTTGTTATTAATAAAAAGAACACACATGCAATGACACTGGTGGATCCATATATGGTCTGTGAAGAGAACACACATGCAATAACACTAGTGGGTCCATATGTGGTCTATGAAAGAAACACATATGCAATGACACAAGATGTGGTTAATGAAAGAATACACATTTCAATGACAATGGTGGTTCCATATGTGGTTTGTGAAAAGAACACGCATGCAATGACTCTAGTTGTGGTTAATGAGAAGAACACACATGCAATGACACTGGTGGGTCCATATGTGGCTAATGAAAATAACGCACATGCAATGACACTGGTGGATCCATATGTGGACTGTGAAAATAACACACATGCAATGACACTAGATGTGGTTAATGAAAGAATACACATTTCAATGACAATGGTGGTTCCATATGTGGTTTGTGCAAAGAGCACACATGCAATGACTCTAGCTGTGGTTAATGAGAAGAACACACATGCAATGGCACTAGTGGATCCATATGTGGTATGTGAAAAGAACACGCATGCAATGACTCTAGCTGTGGTTAATGAGAAGAACACACATGCAATGACACTGGTGGATCCATAGGTGGATTGTGAAAAGAACACACATGCAATGAACACTGGTGGATCCATATGCAATGACACTGGTGGATCCATGTGTAGTCTGTTAAAACAACACACATTTCAATGACAATGGTGATTCCATATGTGGTTTGTGAAAAGAACACACATCCAATGACTCTATATGTGGTTAATGATAAGAACACACATGCAATGACACTAGTGGATCCCTATGTGGTTAATGAAAATAACACACATGCAATGGCTCTAGTTGTTGTTAATAAAAAGAACACACATGAATGACACTGGTGGATCCATATGTGGTTTGTGAAGAGATCACACATGCAATGACACTAGTGGATCCATTTGTAGTCTGTGAAAAGAATAGACATGAAAAGACTCTAGATGTGGTTAATGAAATAATACACATTTCAATGACAATGGTGGTTCCATATGTGGTTTGTGAAAAGAACACACATGCAATGACTCTAGTTGTGGTTAATGAGAAGAACACACATGCAATGGAACTAGTGGATCCATAGGTGGATTGTGAAAAGAACACACATGCATTGAACTCTGGTGGATCCATATGCAATGACACTGGTGGATCATGTGTGGTCTCTACAAAGAACACACATTTCAATGACACTGGTGGATCCATATGTGGTTAATGAAAATAACACACATGCAATGACTCTAGTTGTGGTTAATGAAAAGAACACACATGCAATGACACTGGTGGATCCATAGGTGGATTGTGAAAAGAACACACATGCAATTACTCTAGCAGTGGTTAATGAAAAGAACACACATGCAATGACACTTGTGGATCCATATGTGGTCTCTGAAAAGAACATACATGAATGACTCTGGTGGATCCATATGTGGTCTGTGAAAAGAACACACATGCAATGACACTAGATGTGCTTAATGAAAGAATACACATTTCAATGACAATGGTGGTTCCATATGTGGTTTGTGAGAAGAACACACATGCAATGACTCTAGGTGTGGTTGATGAAAAGAACACACATTTCAATGACAATGGTGGTTTGTGAAAAGTACACACATGCAATGCCTATAGCTGTGGTTAATGAGAAGAACACACATGCAATGACACTGGTGGTTCCATATGTGGTCTCTGAAAAGAACAAACATGCAATGACACTAGTGGATCCATATGTGGTTAATGAAAATAACACACATGTAATGACTCTAGCTGTGGTTAATGAAAAGAACACACATGCAATGACACTGGTGGATCCATAGGTGGACTGTGAAAAGAACACACATGCAATGAATTTAGCTGTGGTTAATAATACGAACACGCATGCAATGACACTAGTGGATCCATATGTGGTCTCTGAAAAGAACAGACATGCAATGACACTAGTGGATCCATATGTGGTCTCTGAAAAGAACAGACATGCAATGACACAGGTGGATCCACATGTGGTCTCTAAAAAGAATACACATGCAATGACACTAGTGGATCCATATGTGGTCTGTGAAAAGAATAGTCATGAAATGACTCCAGATGTGGTTAATTGAAGAATACACATTTCAATGACAATGGTTGACATGGGTATACCCTACAGGTACTCGAGTTCGGTATATACGGTCCAGATACGATGGAAGCCCACGGCGTTGCCAAGGCCCAAATGGAGAATTCGAGTGACCCACGGACTCTCGATTGCTTGCGAGACAAGAAGAAGCTTAAGATAGAAAGTTTAAAGGGAACTAATCTGTAACCGACTCGACCTACTATTCGATACCTAGCCTATCTATATAAAGGCTAGGAGAGGGCGGCTAGGAGGACACACGCAACCCTAGTTTCCACAACTCTTGTCAAATTGCATCTGCGCGTCCCTGTAATCTTCGGTTCCTTCGTTAATTCCATGAGCAGACAAGCAGGAGTAGGGACCTCTACGAGGCCTGAAACTGGGTAAAACTTGCGTCCCTGTGTGCTTGTTTGCTAAACGACTGATGCCTCCAGCGCTCCCTCCTTCTCCAAAACCCAAGTCCATAACAATGGGCATTGACGAGTTAAACCCTCGTCAATTGGGAGTGCTGATGTCGCGGCTTCTTCGGCCCCATCAACCGCGATCTACAATTCCACAACAACGGAGATTCGCCAGGTCTTCAGCGTGTTCAACTTCATCGTCCACACGCCTGCCACTCGTCTGGCTTTCGAGTCCGTGGGTGATGGAATCAGTCTGGCGATTGGGAGCTTCTGCTTCCAGGTTGGTTAGATGGGCATGCTTCGCATGCCTGACCAGCCGACGGCACCTGCGATTGCTCCAGCATAGTGGTTCCCGCCACCAATCGGGACCCTCGGCAAGCTCAACGCCTCAGCAACAGCTGGGAGCACGGACAGAGACAGCAATCGCGGATCCGATCTGGGTGACCTGGCCACTGAAGACGGAGCCTACGGCTCTAGATCTGAAAGTTGCGGGAGCAACAGCTTCCCCAACCACTTCATGTGCGCAGTCATCAACGCAGACGACACTACCACCAATCGCAAAAACGTTGGCCCCGGATCTGGCACCAGACTGTCTAATGGCACCGGACCACCCAATGGTAGTACGCTCAATGGCGGCCCCACCAACGGTGGCAATGACACACCCGTCAACAATGGAGTGGCATGAGAACCGCCTACCATAGTGAATGAACACATGGGAGAGCGCGCGGTGATCAAGCTCAACGACAACGAATGGGCTCGCTGTCGAGAAGCTTTGCGAGGCAATCCTCTGCCCCTCAATTCCCCGCAAGACATGCTGATGGGCTACAATTAGCTACTAAAGGAGGAGTACAGGCGCCAGCTACATGCAATCGCGCAACTCGAAGCGCGTAAAAAGGCGGCGGATGAATCAAGCCTTCGGCGAGCCGGGCTCTCCTCCCATGGAGGATCCTCCTCCAAAGGCAATGAGTACCTGGCCAACAAGAGAAGATCTCGATTGGCCCACCTCACCAAGGAGAAGCGCGTGGAGGCTGCGAAAGTCCTCGACTTTGGCTCCATGAAGGTGGATACACGGGGCAACGTGCTCCCAAAGACGCTGCAAGCCGCGGTAACAGTGGCCACCATGTACCTCCTCAACAACCAGCCGCCGGCTGAAGATCCACGAGCTGCCATGCACAGATCTACGATCGCGGGCTTGGGGCTAGTCGACGCAGCTCTCGACAAAGAACCTGCGCCGGAGCCAAAGAAAAGCAAGGCTCTGGCAAAACACTACTCCTCGCCTTCGTCCAGCGATGATAGCCACGACCTATCTCGGCGTCGCCGCTCATGGCGGCACGATCGTTACTACGATGCGCATGATGACCTCACGCAGCACAAAATCGACAAATCAAGGGCAAGATGGGCTCGTTCGACTGACTTAGAAGAGGACGAGACTGAACTCTGCGGCGCCAGATGCTTCAGCAGGGCCATCAGGCAGAAGCGAATGCCTAAGGGGTTCAAACTCCCATCGGAGAACCCAAAATTTGATGGCCTACAGGACCCGAAAATCTGGTTGGAAGACCACATCTCCTCCGTCAGACTACATGGCGGGAGTCGAAGCACGGCCATGCAATGCCTGCAGCTACAGCTGCAGGGCGCCGCTCGCGCATAGGTCAACAACCTCCCGCGCGGATCCATTCGCAGTTGGGAAGAGCTGGTCTACAGCTTCGTATGCAATTTCAAGGGCACCTACAAAAGGCCCACATCAATCGAAGAGTTGAGAAGCTGCCAACAAAGGTTGGGCGTCCAGAGGTGGTCCATCATCAAGAACTCCGCAGAAAACATCTCGGAGGACCGCGCAATCGACGCGTTCGATGGCGGTGTTCGCCGTATAGAGCTTAGGGAAGAGTTGAGCCGCTTGAAGCCCAAAACGATCGACCACCTGATGGAAATCGCGAATCGGTGGGCTGACGGAGAAGACTCGGTGAAGAACCGCACATACTCCAAGGACGACGACGACCTTGGCAGCAGGCGTGATCGCCGAAGAAAATGTCGAATGCGCGTCTACGATGACCGTGACGAGGTCAACATGGTCGCAGCCGGCTACGCCAACAAACGCGACGACAACCGCAACAACGGATACCGCGACAGCGGAAAAAACCACGCAGGTGTGGCAACGCTGCACTCGCGAAGAGGCGCCCGCAACATCTATCGAGGACAAGCTGTCCGGGCCCTGCAACATTCACTTCTACATCGACAAGCACGATGGTAAGAAGAAATCCAGCCACCTTGTCAAAGACTGCCACGAGTTCCTCAAACTCCATGAAGGCCTGGCCCGGATGAATCGCGACGCAATCAACAGGGGCTATGGAGCCGCCCCAGGCGCCGTGGCACATGGAGCTCCTCCACCACCGCCCGGACCACCACCACCCACGACCGCACTGGTCCAGCATCATGGAGGCGAACCATACCCACGAGCCATGGGCAACATGGGCATGATCCAAAAGGGGCGTCACTCAAATCGAGTGCAAAAGGCCATCATTCGCCAAGTCAACTTGGTGATAAACTCTCCACCTTCCACCACTGAGTACCTCAGTGGAAGCGACTCATGCATCACCTTCGATAGGCGTGACCACCCGCGCCAAGTTCCTCGTCCAGGCCACTGTCCCCTCGTACTCGAGGTGCATATTGGGGGTTTCGACATGAGTCGCGTATTCATGGATGGTGGAAGCGGCATTAACATCATGTTCGCAAGTACCTTGTGGGCGATGAGGATACCTCTGACGTGCCTGGAAGTTTCAGACACGATGTTCCACGGCATCATCCTAGGGAAAGGCATATACCCCCTGGGCAAAATCAACCTTGACGTCATCTTCGACACACCACAAAACTTTCGGCGCGAGCGCATTGACTTTAAGGTCGTCGACTGGCCTTCACAATATCACTGCATCCCCAGACGTGTCGCGTTCATGAGGTTCATGGCAGTGCCACACTACGCCTACCTGCATATGAAGATGCCAGGTCCAAACGGCGTAATCACAATCAACGGCAACTTCGAAAGGTCCGACAGCTGTGATAGGGAATTCAACAAAATCTCCCAGTCCTTCGGCATGCAGGAGGAACTCGCAAGATTAAAGGAGTTGACAGACAACAATCTGCCTCCCCTAAGCAGGCCAAGTTCACCGACCTGTCCTTCGACTCGTCGGTGCACACGAAGAAAGTCCAGGTCCACCCAACAGAACCGACCAAGACGGCCCTCATCGCCAACAACTTGAGTTCCGCATAGGAACTCGCGCTCGTCGAATTCCACCGTGAGCACTGGGAGATCTTCGCCTGGTGTCCAGCAGACATGCTAGGAGTCCCCAGGGAATTCGCCGAGCACTCACTCAATGTAAATCCAGAAGCAAGGCCAATCAAGCAGACAATGCGGCGACTGTCTGAACCAAGAGCAAAGGCAGTCGGAATGGATATAAACAGACTCCTCGACACCAAATTCATACGCGAGATCAAGGAAAGCACTTGGCTCGCCAACATGGTGCGTGTGCCTAAAAATACACAGATATCCTGCAGATGTGTGTGGAGTTTACCTCCTTGAACAAGCACTGCCCAAAGGACCACTTCCCGTTGCCGCGAATCGACCAGATCAACGACTCCACCGCGGGATGTGACCGTATATTCTTCCTCGACGCCTACTCAGGCTACAATCATATCCGAATGAAGGAGGAAGACCAAGAGAAAACAACGTTTACAACGCCCTTTGGCGTGTTCTGTTACAACACGACGCCCTTCGGGCTAAAAGACGCAGGAACCACCTATCAGTGAAGCTTGCAGGCCTGCCTCAAGAATCAACTTGGTCGCAACATCCAGGTCTACGTTGATGACATCGTCATCAAAACAAAAGCGGAAGCCTCGCTAATCGATGACCTACGTGAAACCTTCGCCAACCTAGAATGCTATCGGATCAAGCTCAATCCGGACAAATACGCCTTCGGCGTACCATCTGGGCAACTACTAGGGTATCTCATCTCCACGAGAGGGATCGAGGCAAATCCGAAGAAAATAAAAGTCATACTGGCAATGGAGAAGCCAAAGAACGTAAGAGGCGTTCAGCAGCTGGCTAGGCGAATCGCGGCACTCAGTCGATTCATCAGTCGAATGGGCGAAAAGACACTGCCCTTCTACCAACTTCTCTGCAAGACTGACAAGTTCGAGTGGACAGACGAAGCACAAGAAGCACTCGAAGAACTTAAACGTCTACTATCCACCTCGCCAGTACTAGTGACGCCTCGCGAAAAGGAGCCACTGCTGCTCTACATCTCCGCCACCAACCAGGTGGTCAACACGGTGCTCGTGGTGGAACGAGCCGAGGAAAACAAGGTCCACGGGGTCTAGCGCCCAGTCTATTACCTCAGCGAGGTGCTCACGCCAACAAAACAGCGGTACCCGCACTACTAGAAGCTAGCGTACGACGTCTTCATGACAGCCAGGTGACTGCGCCACTAATTCCAGGAGCACCCAATCGTGGTGGTCAACGACGCCCCGCTCAGGCATATCCTCAACAACCCTGACGCCACCGCACGTGTCGTGCTTTGGGGAATCAAGCTATCTCCACGAGACATCACATATCAAAAGCACGACGCGATCAATTCGCAAGTCCTCCCCGATTTCCTTGTGCACTGGATGGAGAACCAGCTCCCAGAAAAGCCAGATATGTCCCATCTCTAGATAATGCACTTCGATGGGTCCAAACGAAAGGACGAGGCCGGCACAGGTGTCATACTAACATCGCCCCAGGGAGACAAGCTGAAATACATTCTGTGAATGCAGTTCACGGCCTCCAACAATGAAGCTGAGTATGAGGCCCTAATCCATGGGATGTGGATGGCGAAAGCCTGCGGCGCCAAGAGGCTCATCATCTACGGCGACTCCAAACTGGTGGTGAACCAAACAATGCACGAGTGCGACGCACTGAGCGACAACATGATCGCCTATCGCGACCTCTACGACACACTCGAAGGGGACTTCGACGGCTGTGAGCTGCGGCATGTAGGCCGCGAAAGCAACGAAGATGCAGACACACTCGCCAACATTGGCTCCACCTGCGCCCCCATACCACCTGGGGTATTTCTCGAGCATATCTGCGAACACTCCATCAAGCCAAAGGCTCCAGAGAAGAAAGCAAGCACATCAACGGACTTGGGGGCTACACCACCCAATGAGCCAATGGCACTCGACGACCTGGAGCTAGACACAGGACTCGAAGGACCAATGGGCGTCATGATGATCGAGCCATCCTGGACTCAACCCCATCACATATCTTCTCAGCAAGAGGCTGCCTGACGACCTGGGACTGACGCACGACACATTGCGCGATGATCCAAGGCATTCGCCGTCATCAACGCCGAACTATACAAGCACAGCATCAGAGGAGTACTCCAACAGTGCGTCTCCAACAGGGACGGAAGGGACGTCCTCCTCGACATCCATGAAGGGACCTGCGGGCCCCATGCTGGCAGTCGCGCCCTTGTCACCAAAGCTCTACGAGCTGGATTCTACTGGCCCACGGCCATGCGCGATGCCAAGGACATCGTCCAGCGCTGCAACGCTTGCCAGTGATTCACGGACAAACCGCACGCACCTGGCGCGGAACTCCGGCCAATACCATTGGCTTGGCCCTTCGCGCAATGGGGACTCGATATGGTCGGCAAGCTCTCGAAATCCTTACGAGGAGGCTACGTCTACCTCTTGGTCGTAGTCGACAAATTCACCAAATGGATCGAGGCCATGCCGATGACAAACCAGTCAGGAGCTAGCGCCATCAAGTTCTTTGAGTCCATTGTCTATCGCGTCGGAGTGCCGCACAACATCATCACGGACAATGGGATGAACTTCACCTCCAAGGAGTTCCAGGAATTCTGCGAATACCTGGGAATTAGCATAAGCTACGCCTTGGTGCCTCACCTTCATACCAACGGTCAAGTCGAAAAGGCCAACGGCCTCGTCTACGGTGGAATCAAGAAGCGACTCCTCCAGCCACTCGAACAAGCCGCCGGATGCTGGCCAGGCGAGCTGCAATCCGTACTCTAGAGCTTGCACACAACTCCAAACAGCACCACGGGATATACCCCGTTCTTCATGGTGCACAGTGCTAAGAGGTGCTACCCGCCGAAGTACACTACAAAGCCCCACGGGTGGTCGCTTACATCAAGCAGGAGTCAACTCTCGCACTCAAAGACTCCGTCGACCTTCTTGACGAAGCACGAGAAATCGCAGCGGAAAGATCAACGATCTACCAGCAAAGCCTCCACAACTACCACAGCATAAGGCTACGCCCAAGATCCTTCGTCGAAGGAGACCTAGTCCTGCGACTCAAGCAACAAGGGCATCTCAAGCTCGAGTCCCCCTGGGAGGGACCTTACGTGATTACAGAAGTAATCCCAGGTGGCGCCTATCGCCTTAAAGATTTCAAGACAGGAGTCGCATACTCCAACCCCTGGAACGTCACACAGTTGCGTCGTTTCTACCCCTAGTCGTTTTTACACTACAAATAAGGCTATTTAGCCAGGCTACTTAGCCACACATTGTACCTCGTACTATTCTGCGAATAAATAAAGCTAAGTGCCCCGAAACTCTGTGTTTTCCCTTATTTTTCTGGCAATCTTATCACTCGGGGGCTACGCCACCCTTTTGCATCCTCATTCTACAAACAAGTCGCAGTATCCCGAGTAGCTGACACAACATCAATCGAACCCTTGATAAAAAACCAACCCAGTTGCAACGCACCTGACAGGTTGGCAAGGTGCTGAGATAACACAAGTCAGGCTAATGAAAAGGAACTGCAGAGTACAAATACACTCGCAAACTATATAAGCTAGCAAGCTCTTTACATATCAATAGAAATTAATTACACCCAACATATCTATACGAACTTTACAACACTTGTACAATTATGCGCAGGACACAAGCTAAAGCTACTGCTGCAATAGAAGAACGTTCGTTTGCTCCTCGAAGAAGTCGACAATTTCTTCTGCTGGGCGATCAACTGCCTGGTAATGTGGAACCATGTTCTAGGTGGAACCTTCCCGCGGGGTCGGCGGCCCAGCGGCAACAGCTGCAACGTCTACATCTAGCCTATGTAGTCGCACCAGTGACAAAGCAACCTTGGCACCGGCCACTAACTGCTGCCGCACACACTCGTGAACTGCACTTAGATCTTGGAACTTCTCTAGAAAAGCCAACAGTCTTGAAGGGACGGCGTCCAGCGGGAAAATCGTTTGATGGATATGCCTAAGGCACGACTGTGCCTTCTTCAAGAAGTGGAGTACTCAAGAAGCACTCGAGGGCTACTCGCATAGGGAGCACTGGTCGTGCACCCTATGATTTATCTTTATGCAGGGATAAGAACATTCAAGACATACCCACCACTCAAATCTACGATTCGATTGAGGATTATGGGTTACTCCCATAGGGAGCGCCGGAAGCAAATTCAACTGAAACAAGCAACAAAAGACGAGAGCAGTCACAAAAAGTTTTTAGTCCTCGCCCGAGTATTCGACTCAACCAGGCAATCGGGGGCTACTCCCATAGGGAGCGCTGGTCGCGCACCCTATGATTATTTGTACATCGTACTATGTGTTGATAACATACACACCCGAATGCTATGGCAACTCCGCCTCATACTTTCCCTACAAGGAGACTACGTCTCCTAGGCCACCCGAATCATCTCCGCAATGACAAAAAATTCTGAGGGAGGGAAAGAAAAACCTCTGTCGAGGTGGGTGCTGAAGTGTACCCGCTCGCCGGCACGTGGGTTAGGGATGGTTTCGCCAGAACCACTCCGCCAGTCGCTGGCGCAGAGGAGCCCTTCAGCCTCCATGCCACGGAGCTTCTCGTAGTCCAGCAAGCAGGGGATCCAAACCCCGTGATTGCTTTCCTTCTCTGCCGCCACCGCCGCCATCGCCGCTGCCGCAGCCAAGCCAGATGAGGAAGACGAAGCCATTCTTCCGGTGCGCCGGTGACCTTAGATGGGCGGTGCTGGGAGTTTGGGAAAGCAGGGGAGCTCTGTGCGCTAGGGAGAGGTGGAGGAGAAGAAACGGCAAGGGGAACAGGTGAAGAGAGGAGAAGGAGAATCCTCACCCCTTATATCCACCTAACCGTGCCAAGATTCGTGCAAATGGTACTGTGTAACCGCCACGCATCGTGGAAGGAACTGGGAAGGACCCACACGATGATTACGTTGCCTCGATCTCCGCGTACACATTGAAACGATGCCTTGGTTCCGCGAACAGCGGACCCACCAACGGTCGTGCTGACAGGATGTTTGTCAGATGACGTGACTTGACCATGACCAGTGTCAGGTGACATCAGAGACCAAGTTCCGACTTAGTTTGAAAATCAAGCTGGGAAATCCGAATAACATGTTGATAGGTCCAACTTATTTTTAAGACCCGGATCATATTTTTTGTTGTGAAGTTTTAGGAACCCTTCAAGATTCTGCAAGCCGAAGATCAAGCTAGACAATGATAAATCCGACTTTGGATCTTGGAGACTTTCGGGGGCTGCTGTTGGGGATATACTTTCCAGGTATCTTCACAGTTCCTCACTGACCAGGGTGGCCCACTTCGGGTTAGAGCTTTGCTTCACGGGCGGCCCAGTTAGGGAGAAACGACGGAGTTCAGTCCGGCTACGGGAAGGCCTAGAAGACTTACCGACTTAGGCCCATAGTGTTACTTGTAGTTCAAGATGTACTCTGTAACCGACTCTTAGTTGTAGCCGGATAGATCTCTCCTGTAAACCCTAGGCCGGATATCTATATAAGCCTTCCTAGGGAGAGACTTTAGGGCAACACTCAATAGTCTATAATCTCCACTTGCACAGGAGAACCCTTCTAACCCATATTCCAGCTCTGCCGTATTACTGGATTGCTAGCAGGAGTAGGATCCGTCCAAAGCCGGCGGATTCGAACCTGGGTAAACTTGTGTGCTCACCATCCCGGAACACCGTACGTCTCACACCCCTCTCTTCCGCATGCCTCGAGGATCCCCTTATGGCGTACTTGTCATCAATCCGACGACAATACTGAGTTAAGAAGTAAAGAATACTAATTTAATGTTCTACATCACCTAAGTGGGAACCTAGTTTTCATATCCACAACCTTGTTGTGGTCATGTCAAAGTCATAGTTTACTTCACAAGTCATTTGAAAACATCTGACAACGGAACAGTATGGCCACTCCAACTGTCCATGACCGCGGACACGGCTATTCGAATAGTTTGACACTCTGTAGAGGTGGTACACTCTCACCACAAAATTCGATACATCCGTCAGGGATAACCCTAAATCATCATACTTAGTATGCGGATAATCAATCCTAACCCTTCAATTACACACTCTAGTATAGTCACCTCTCCTATGAGCTTGGCCTCCCAGCCATGGCCATCTACCATCCTGGGCACTGCATAGGTGGACATTCACACTCACGAGGTAGCCTCAGCTCAACCTCTTCCGCGAGGGAACCCATAATAAGGCATATAAACTTCCAGTTAAGCCCTACCCAATTCAGATATTGTGGTTGTACGGTTCAATTGGAATGGCATCGCATCCGAACCCAACCATCAGTTTTTATAAAGGGCCAAGGCTCATGCCTCAACATTTTCATCATCAAATCATTTTGTGTCCATAACACATGTCAAAATATTTCAATAGAATGAACCGTCATTCCAATGTTTTCATAATCATTGTCACCAAGTATTCCCATCAAAAGTGATCAACTTTTATGCTTAGCACTAGCCACTAAAGTTGAGGGTATTCACTAATGAGGGATGCTAATCAAGTGTAACTATCCAGCTCTAATTTATGCCTTTTGATAACATCTAAGTATAACTACTTAGGCCTAATTTTATACTCTTTATGGTATCTATAATATTTTTCCAATAATCACAAAGCACTAACTAAAAGTAAAGAACTTTGGTAAGAATAAAAGAATAAAGCTTGCAAGTAAAACTTGGGATTGATATAATCAAAGTTGCATAACCAAGCATGCCTAAGGCATCTTGCATAGGTTATCTTGCAAGGATGGCTTGCATAGGTATGAGCCTTGCAAGTGTTAGCTTGCCTTGAGTAGTGCAGTGGTTGAAGTTTTCTTCTTCTTCTTGGTAGTACTCCTCCTTCTCGTATCCCGGGTCGGTACTATCGTCTATAAATGAATACGAGGTACACAATCACCAAACAATACTTAACTACTTCTATTTAGCACACTAAGGCTCACACTAGATGATTTAGCATCATCACAACCATCACATGAAATAAAGGCCTAGTCCTATTTATTTTATTTTAGAAAAGTAATTTCTACTCATTGAAAATACTTAAGATTTAATATTCTCCAATTAAAATATGGTATCATGTTGACACATGTCATCACCACATATTATAATACTTGGGAATGTGATTTAAAGTGGTGGTCATATTTTATAAAGTTTAAGATTATTATTTAATAAAATTAAAGTAACTAGAAATGCCCATATAGCGTTCTTTTAGTATTAGTCCAAGATCACTACATGTAAACCTAAATATTTTTACATATTCAGATAGACCTTATCAAATGTGATTTTCGAGAGTTGGAATGAACTCAAAAGCATTTATGGTTGATTTTTGAAAAATGTTTGAATGTGGAAAAGTCTGTCTTGTTATTTTTACTATAGGTGATCTATAATTTCAAATGGTTTAAATCCAACGGGCTTGGATATATATTTTGAATACCTTTCTATCAAAATTGGAATCATGCAATTTGGTTCAGTAAATCTCTTTGAATTTATTTTTGAATCTACTGACAAAATCTAGTTTTAACTAAATGGGAAAAAGATTATTTGAATGGATGGGCTCTGCGCGGGAAACCAAATGGGCCGGCCCAGCTGCACTACGCGGGAGCAGCTGGCTGCTGACAGGGGGTCCTACTTGTCAGTGGCTCATTTAACCTGAAACCGTATCTTTCAATCTAGGCCGTGTGATTAGACTAGGATCTAATGGCCGAGGTTCATCTTCTACATCGAACTGCTCCGGCGAGACTGGACCCTAATAGCGACGGTGGGGGTACGTGGGGACTCACCTGGGCTCTAGCTAGGGTCGGCGATGGGGGCGAACGGCGTTGTAGACGACGGTGGTTCGAATGGTGGTCGCGGCGGTTCCTGGGGCAGCTCCAATCAACAACTCCTCTTCTCCTCTGCAGCGGTGGACTCCAGCCAAATTCCGGCGATGTGGTGCTCGCCTTGCTCTGGGGAGAGGTGTGGGAGGTTCTGTGAGGAGTGGGGAGTGAGATGGTGTAGAGAATAGAGGCTGGGGTGGCCTCTATTTATACACCGATGATGTGGACAGAGCGGGGTGGCTCGCGTTTGTCGGTGACGGCGATACAGGGGGCTATAGACATGGATGCGGGTAGGGTTCAGCGCGGTGCTTCCTGGCGGTCATCGCACGCTTAATGGCGCAGCACCGGGCGGTCTAGAATGGTTGGGGCTGGTTGGTGCTCTGCGCAGGAGTGGCGACGTACAGGGGCTACGGGTAGCGCGGCGGTGAACGGGCATGTCTGGGTGGTAGCTAGGGTCACGGCGAGTGCAGGCACGTGTGGCGAGGGCGAGGGGCGGCGTGTGTGCGCGTGTCGGCTACGACACTCTGGCACGCTCTCGGCATGGTAGTAGAGAAATGGGCGCGCCATTTCTCAGGTGCTCCACAGCTTTCCTGCGGTCGAGGGGTGGATAGAGGGTGGCGGTGGACGGTCGCCTGTCTCTCCTGATCGTCGTGGGAGAGGGTGGCGCTGCGTGCTGCGAGCTATCCATGGTCGACTAGCACAGTGAGCGTCGGGCGGTGTGGCACTGGCGCAACAGCAAAGAAGGCAGCGTGTCTTGAGCTTGCTAGGCACTAGGGTGAGTGAGTGGAGTATAGATGGGACAAAGGGGTGAGTGATCACTGCTCAAAATAATGTAAGTTAGGTAGTGGTTTATGTGCGTCTACAATGTGTTTGACCAAATGGCCGCATGAAAATAAGTTTTGAAATTTTGAATGAAATTTGGTGAGTGTGTTTGTCACATGCTTGAGTGTCTATGGTTGCTGGAAAAAGTCAAGTGGAAATGATTTGAGTGGTTTTGGAAAAGTGGTGATCTTAGCATATGAACTTGATTCAATTTTGAATTGTCCTTTAAATAGATTGGGAATTTGTTTCTGTTGGTTTGTAAAGTGGGCTTGGGTTCACTTTTACTTGGTCTAGCAAGGGGTGAAAAGAATTGGAAAATTTTCTATTAGAAATCTTTTACTAGAGACACCCAAAGTGGGCTAGTGGTTAACTTTGGTCAAAATGACCATTTGATCACATGATTCATATTTGATTTCTTTTTCTTTTGAATTTGTTTGTAATTGGCCTAGATGATGTAGGATTCATCTTTAAACCATTATTTATCATTTGTAGCAATCAAACATGGCAATTGCACTCATTCATACACTAATGCAATTCACACATACACTCATATGAGATTTAATAATAAAAGTTTTTTGTTAAACTCTAAACTTGGGTACTTAGAACTTGATAATATTGATTAATATTTTTTGGGTGTTACAAACCTTCCCTCCTTAAACAAAATCTCGTCCTGAGATTTAAGAAAAACTAGGAACTAAAGAGATTGGGAAACTCAGTCCTAATGTAATCTTCTCGCTCCCAAGTAGCTTCTTCTTCAGTATGGTTGCTCCACTAGATCTTGAGAAACTTGATACTCCGGGTCCTAGTGGTTCTGAAGGCTTCTTCCAAAATACGAATGGGTACTTTACGATATGTCAGATCCTTGTTGATGTCTATTGCTCGGTGATCTATGTTCTTCAACACTTCGGTCTTCTCCGGAACTTCTAGGCATTTGCGAAGTAACGAGATATGGAACACATCATGTATGGCTGATATCTCCTTCAGCAGTTCTAGTTGATAAGATACTTCTCCTTGGCGATTCAAAATCTTGAAGGGTCCAATATATCTAGGGGATAACTTCCCTTTCAGTTGAAAACGTTGCATTCCTTTCAAGGGTGATACTTTGAGATACACAAAAATCTCCAACATTGAAGGTCAGGTCTCGACGTCTCTTGTCAGCATAACTCTTCTGTCTGGATTGGGCGGTCTTGAGGTGTTCACGGACTTTGTGAACCTTCTCTTCGGCTTCTCGTAGGATGTCGGGTCCAAAAATCTGACTCTCTCCTACTTGCGACCAATTCAAGGGGATACGACACTTCCTTCCATACAAAAATTCAAATGGGGCCATTTGCAAACTAGCTTGATAACTATTATTGTATTAGAATTCCGTGAAAGGCAGACAATCCTCCCATTTTGATCCATATTCTAACACACAAGCTCTCAACATATCTTCTAGGATTTGGTTGACTCTTTCAGTTTGTCCATCGGTTTGCGAGTGATATGTTGTGTTGAAGTTCAGCTTGGTTCCTAATCCTTCTTGGGCTTTCTACCAAAATCTTGATACTATGGTCTTAGAGGTTCCATGCAAACTGACGATTCTAGCAATGTACAGCTCTACTAGCTTCGAAATCTGGTAGGTGGTCTTGACAGGTATAAAATGGGCTACCTTGGACAGTCTATCCACTATGACCCAAATAGAGTCATTTCCCCTACTAGATGTAGGCAAACCGGTGATAAAGTCCATTCCGATAGAATCCCATTTCCATTCCGGAATCTTCAATGGTTGCAAAAGTCCCGTGGGTCTCTGATGTTCCGCTTTGACTCTCTGGTAGATATCACACTTGGCTATGTAGCTTCCGATTTCTCTCTTCATATTGTGCCACCAAAATTGCTCCTTCAAATCCTGATACATCTTTGTTCCTCCGGATGGATAGAATAAAGAGTATCGTGAGCTTCCTGCATAATGACTTGTTTCAACTCAGAATCTGATGGCACACAAATACGTCCTTTGTACCACAAAACTCCTTCTTCATCTTCGGTAAATCCGGGTACCTTCCCTGTACCGATACGACGCTTGATTACATCGGTACTTGCATTTCCTTTCTACGCTTCCTTGATCTGACTGATCAAAGTGGGTTGAAGTTCTATGCTAGCTAAAAATCCTTTACTAACTAGCTCCGTTCTAAATTTCCCCAACTCTTCATGCAAACTAGGCTAGGCTTCTTTTATCATGGTGTTTAATCTACACGGCAATCTGCTAAGAGCATCCGCTACCACATTGGCTTTGCCGGGGTGATAGTGAATTTCAAGGTCATAATCCTTGATTAACTCTATCCATCTCCTTTTCCTCATATTCAGCTCCTTCTGGGTGAAAATATACTTCAGACTCTTGTGATCCGAATAAATCTCACAGCGGTTACCCATAAGGTAATGACGCCATGTCTTCAAAGCTAAAACTACAGCTGCCAATTCTAAGTCATGGGTAGGGTAGTTTTGCTCATGCTGATTTAGTTGTCGGGACAGATATGATATGATATGACTTTGCCTTCTTGCATCAACACACATCCGAGACCAATCTTGGATGCATCACAATATACATCAAAAGGCTTCTTGATATCTGGCATAATCAAGATTGGGGCTGAAATCAATCTCTTCTTGAGTTCTTGAAAACTTGCTTCACATTTGTCCGTCCATTCAAACTTCTTATCTTTCTTCAATAGTTGGGTCAGCGGTCTTGCGATGCTCGAAAATCCTTCAACAAACTTGCGGTAATATCCCGCTAATCCGAGAAATGCACGGACTTGGGTTTGAGTGATTGGGGATTTCCATTCTTCAACATCCTTAATCTTGGCAGGATCAACAGCGACTCCTCCTCCCGACACAATATGTCTTAGGAATCCGACTTCCTTCAACCAGAACTCACATTTGCTAAACTTGGCGTACAACTGATGTTCTCTAAGGGTTTCAAGGATGGTAGGTGTAGCACATGGTCTTCTTCTGACTTGGAATAGATCAGAATATCGTCGATAAACACAACGACAGACTTATCTAGGAAGTTCATGAAAATCTTATTCATGAGATTGATGAAATAAACGGGGGCATTGGTTAATCCAAAAGACATGACAGTGTACTCATACAATCCATATCTGGTGGTAAAGGCGGTCTTAGATCAATCTTGGAAAACACTGTGGCACCAGTCAACTGGTCAAACATATCCTCTATCTTCGGCAGTGGGTACTTGTTCTTGATGGTGACATCATTTAGCTTCCGGTAATCCGTGCACAAACGGTTACCTCCATCTTTCTTATCCACAAACAAAATAGGCGATCTCCATGGCGACTGATACGTTGCTAAAATATCCATAATTTTTCATGTTCCATGCTTGGTTTTATCTACTTTCTTATGTTTTGTCCACACTTTGGAGTACTTTTAATATGATTTGTTGGACTAACCTATTAACAAGAGCCACAGTGCCAGCTGCCTGTTTTCTGCTGTTTTTGGTTCTAGGAAAGTCAGAAAATGAATATTCTCGGAATTGGACGGGACAAAAGCCAAAGTCAGTTTTTCACCCAGGGACACCAGGAGCCAAAATACGAGACGAAGAGGGGCTAGGGCCCGGCCACACCACCTGGCCGCGCGACCAGGCCTGGCCCGCGCCAGGGGGTGGTCTAGCCGCCCAAGGCACCCCCTCGGCCTCTCCTTTCGCCTATATATTGCCTCCGATACAGAAACCCTAAGGACCCGATAAAAATTCCACAAAATAGTCTGTAGCCGCCATCATCTCCATCCCTAGACCGGGAGGGATCTGAAGCTCTTCCCGGCACCCTGCCCGAGAGGGGAATTCACCCTAGAGGCCTTCATCATCATCATGCAAGCCTCCGGTGTGATGCGTGAGTAGTTCATCTCTGGACTACGGGTCCATGTAGTAGCTAGATGCCTGGTTCTCCTCCTTTGTGCTATCATGTTTAGATCTTGTGAGCTCCGTTCATGATCAAGATCATCTATTTGTAATTCCTACATGTTGTGTTTGCGGGGATCCGATGGATATTGAGATGCTATTTCAGATTGATTATTGATTCTATCATGTCTTTGTTATTTGTGATCTTGCATGCTTTCCGTTGTTACTACCTATCTTGGCCAAGTAGATGCTAGCAACTCCAAGAGTTAGTATTTATGCTCGATAGTTGGTTCATTCCTCTAGTAATCTGGGGAAGTGACAGAAATCTCTAAGGTACTAGATGTGTTGTTGCTACTAGGGAGAAAACAACAATCCTTTGTTCATAGAACAATCGTATTGTTTACTTTACACATAATGTGTAATGCAATTATCCATTGCTTGCAACTTGATACTGGAGGGGGTTCGGATGATAACCTGAAGGTGGATTATTAGTCATAGATGCAGTTGGATGGCGGTCTATGTATAATGTTGTAGTGCCCAATCAAGTCTCAAAGGAGTCAAGATGAGTAGTATATGCTTGTATGCTTTCTCGATGTTTGTCAATTTCCTCGCTATAATTTGTTCATCCAACATGTCATCTATCTTAAGGAGAGCCACCACTAGTGAACTATGGACCCCGGTCCTTTCTTTTATTATCAGTCTACAATCAACTGTTTACTGCTTTGTGTTTACTTTCTGCAAACTATTACTTTCTTCCACTCGATATGTTTAATCCTTTGTTTTCAGCAAAACCGGTGAGATTGACAACCTCATCGTAAGTTGGGGACATAGTTCTTGGTTGTGTTGTGCAGGTCTCCACGTTGCTGCTAGTTCCGGTAGTGCGCCCTGCCAAAGTCTAGCTAGCAACACCTTTGAGGTGTTTCCTTGCTCCTACTAGATTGATAACCTTGGTTTCATAACTGAGGGAAACTTACTGCTGTGCTCATCATACCTTCCTCTTGGGGTCACCCAACAAGCTCGTTAATACACGAGCCAGCAAGTGATTTTTTGGCGCCGTTGCCGGGGAGTCAAGGACATCTTCACAAGGGAGTCCCTCATAACCAATCTCTTTACTTTGTTGTTTTTGTTTTGCTTAGTTTACCTTTTTCTTTGTTTGCTTGTTTCTTTATCAAAAATACAAAAAAATTAGTTGTACTAGTTTGCTTTCTTTATTTAAAACACAAAAAATGACTACTCTTGAAAACACTAAGTTGTGTGACTTCACTAGCACCAACAACAATGATTTTATGAGCACACCCATTGCTCCACCTATTCCTGAAGCTACTTAGCTTGAAATAAAACCTGCTTTACTCAATCTTGTTATGAGAGAACAATTTTCTGGTATTGGTAATGAAGATGCTGCTGCCCATCTAAATAACTTTGTTGAACTTTGTGAGATGCAAAAGCATAGGGATATAGATGGAGATATTATTAAGCTTAAATTGTTTCCTTTCTCTTGGAGAGGAAAAGCTAAAGAATGGTTGAATTCCTTAACTAGGAATAGTATTGATTCTTGGACTAAATGCAAAGATGCTTTCATTGGAAAATACTATTCTCCTGCTAAGATTATATCTATGAGAAGTGAAATAATGAAGTTTAAACAATCTGATAATGAACATGTTGCTCAAGCTTGGGAAAGAATGAAATCTTTGGTAAAGAATTGTCCCTCTCATGGACTGATTGCTTGGATGATTATCCAAACCTTTTATGCAGGATTGAACTATTCTTCAAGAACTCTATTGGATTCTGCTGCTGGAGGTACCTTTATGACCATTACTTTGGGTGCTGCAACAAAGCTTCTGGATAATATGATGGTTAACTATTCTGAATGGCATACTGAGAGAGCTCCACAAGGTAAGAAGGTAAATTCTGTTGAAGAAACCTCCTCCTTGAGTGATAAAATTGATGTTATTATGTCTTTGCTTGTTAATGGGAAAGCCCATATTGATCCAAATAATGTTCCTTTAGCCTCTTTGGTTTCTCAAGAAGAGCAAGTTGATGTGAACTTTATAAGGAATAATAATTTTAGCAATAATGCCTACAGGAATAATTTTGGTAACAACAATTATAAGCCATATCCTCCCAACAATGGTAATGATTATGGAAATTCCTACAACAATAATAGGAGTGCACCCTCTGAACTTGAAGTTATGCTTAAAGACTTTATTAGTAAACAAACTGCTTTCAATAAAACTATTGAGGAAAAACTCTCTAATGCCGAAACAAATATAACATCATTGGCTGAAGCTCAATCTTCTTTGAATAAAATGGCTGCTAAACCTAAAACTAATGAGAATCCCTTTGCAGCTATGATACGTCCATTTTGCATCACTATTCTATGTATTAATTCACTATTATTCATTGATATATTTCGTATTGAGGGGTGATACTTATGTTATTTCATCTATTTTTGCATGGTTGATGACTTTTGGAGCATGGATCGCTGCAGTCAGGATTCTGATGGAAAAGGTGCTGTTTGGAGGCAAAATTGGCGAAGATCAGAAAATCCGGCAAAATATACGGAAAATCCTATTTTTCCAGAAGACTAAGGAAGCCAGAAGACGGAGTGGAGATGGGCCACATGGGGCCCACACCACCCCCTGGCGCGCGCAGCCCTAGGCCGTGCTAGGAGGTGGCAGCCCTAGGCCGTGCCAGGAGGTGGTGTGGCCACCCTGGACCACTCCAGCCTCTCTCCTCTGGCGTATATCATCCTCCTGAAACCCTAAGACTCGGGGAGCGACCATAGAAAGATTCCGCAGCCTCTGCGGGGCGGAAAACACCGAGAGAGAAAGATATCTCCGGCAGACAGATTTCTGCCGGGGGAATTCCTTCCCGGAGGGGAATATCGTCGCCATCAACACCACCATCAAGCTGGACTTCATCGGGATCATCATCATCATCACCACCATCATCACCATCAGCACCCTCATCACCATCTCCATATTGCTGTAACAATTGCGTTGAATCTTGCTATAGTTCATAGGGGAAACTTTCCCGGTGTTGATTACTCTTTGTAGTTGATGCTATTGAGTGAACCATTGAATTATTGTTTATGTTCAGATTGTTATACATCATTATTCCATCTCTGATCATGATCCATATGATGTCTTGTGAGTAGTTCGTTATGTTCTTGAGGACATGGGAGAAGTCATGTTGTTAGTAGTGGAGTTGTGTTGAGAAAGATTCAATAGATTGTTATTTAAGTTGTGGTGTACTTCTTCTAGTGGTGTCATGTGAACGTTGACTACATGACACTTCACCTATATGGGCCTAGGGGAATGCATTGTGTATTTGGCTACTAATCGTAGGGGTTTCCGGAGTGATAGAAACATGAACCGCCGTTAGGAAACCATTGGACAAGGGACGTAAGAGTCTTAGAGTTTAAAGCTGTGGTTAGGTTTCTACCTTAATTACTTTCTTGTACTTACGGATGTTTGCAAGGGGTATAATCACAAGAATGTATTAGTCTTGGATGGGGCAGTACGTTAGCATAGGTTCACCCACACAACACTTAGCAAGCTAGAGAAGATTAATCAACTATACGAAGCAAAAGCACTTGACAGTCTTCCCATGTGTCCTCGAGAACGCTTGGTCATCTTAAGTAATACAACCGGCTTGTCCTTTGCTGCATAAAGGATTGGGCCACTTGCTGCATTTATTCCTACTGTCTTTTATTTACTCGTACTTCGTTTACTTGCTTTATCAAAAACCCCTAAAAATCCGTTTGCTAAGTATTTGTAGAGAATTCCTTATCCATACCACTAGCCAGCACCTTCTGCTCCTCATTGGGTTCGACACTCTTACTTATCAAAAATACTGTGATCCACCCCCTATACTTATGGGTCATCAAGACTATTTTCTGGCGCCGTTGCCGGGGAGTGAAGCGCTATTGGAGAGTGCAACTGGTAAAGGAAACTTCAACTGTGAGTATTGTTTATTTCTGCTAGTTGCTTTATTTTCGTTATGGATAATTCACTGAGTTTCTTATTTGGTAATGCTACTACCACTGCTAAGGTAGTAGATAAGCCACCACCTGCTGAGAATGATGTTTTCAAAATACCTACAAGAATTATTGATTGTGTTATGGATAACTACTATGTTGGGGATGGAACTGTCCATCCCGGTGATCATTTGCTCTTTATACACGAATTATGCGGGTTGTTCAAGTGTGCAAGTATTACTACAGATCAAGTTAAGAAGAAGTTATTCTCATTATCACTGAAAGGAAGAGCTGAGGAATGGTATAAGCTACTAAAGAATGGTCAAGCTCTAGAATGGGAGGAAATAGTGCCTCTCTTTTATTCAAAGTTTTATCCTCCTAGTGAGATTCATAAAGATCGAAATCAAATATACAACTTTGGGCCTCTTGTTGGAGAGAGTACCGCTCAAGCTTGGGGGAGATTGAAGTTACTAATGCTAAAATGTCCCATTCATGAGCTCCCCAACAATATTATTATCAACAACTTTTATGCAAGGCTCCCTCTACATGATAAAGATTTATTGGATGCTTCTTGTGCTGGATCATTCACTCGTATGGAAGAAGAAGCTAAATGGGATCTTCTGGACCGTATTCAATATAATGCTGAAGCTTGGGAAAATGACAAAGGTAGAAAATCAGGTATAAATTATGATTATGAATGCATTGAATCTTTATGGGAACTGATGACTTTCAAAATATTAAAAATGCTTATGGTCTAGACTCTCAAGCTATTGCTTCTTATTTTAAGGCTTTTGCTTCTTACATTGAAGTGCCTAAAAAGAAGTGGAATAAGTATCATGAACCTTATAAAGATGTTGCTAAGAGTGTTCCTGCAAGAAATACTGAAGTTTATACTACTAATCATGTTTTACCTGAACCTTACATTGAGAAAATCCCTTTCCCAGTTAAGGTAAAGGAACACTTTATGATAGCTAGTATGGTTAATGAAATTACAAGAAAAGCTATTGAACCTGATAAACAAATGGTTGATGAACCTATAATAGAAAATGTGAAAGACTTTGTCACTAAATATGAAAAAGAGGGACACACTATCCTTTGTAAGGATACCTCTAATATTGTTTCACAAAGTAGTGTTATGAGAGCTAGTATTCATGTGTTTACTATTAGAATAAGCGATCATTGCTATGATGGTCCTTGTGATAGCTATATTGTTAAGTTTATGCATGATACTGAAAGTTACTATGAGAGAGGGAAATGTGTTCTTATGCATCTCAATAATATCAAGTTTCCTCGTTTTATGCTAAAAGTTTTTATGTTGCACTTCTTTTGCCTTCTTATGCAAATTGCCTTTGGTTTCAACAACTTGTTTGTTTACAAAATTCCCTTGCATAGGAAGTGGGATAGACTTAAATGTGTGTATTTTTGCTTCTTAATTCTCTCTTTCACTTCAATTCATATCCCTATGAGAGCCTCTTCAAAATTATCATGCCCATCTTAATGGCTACAAAGAAAGAGCTTTTTGGGAGACAACCCAATTTGTTTTTGCTTTCAGTTTGTTTTTGTTTCTTTGAGTCTTGGAAGTTATTACTTTGGTAATAACCCCTCCTTATCTTTTTTATTTGGTTTTTGTGTCAAGATCAACCTCTAATGAGGGAGAAGTAATATTTGGGGAAGTTGCTGTCCCGAAACAGATTTTTGTGCTTCACCGTAAAAATTCGTGAGAGATCTCTGTATGTCGGATTCAGCTGTAATTTTTTTTTGCTTCTGCCCCAGGTTGGTATTTAACTTTCGTTAGTTTTGCACTTTTTGATTTGAGCAACAGAAGATTTTCGAAAAAATTGGTCTTTACCTGCTGGTCTGTTTTGACAGATTTTGCCACTCTTGCATTTGCTTCTTTATTCGATTTCCTTTTTGAATTCGTTTTGGGTTTTCGAAAGGAGTTGTTACAGTAGCTTATGTTTTGATGGTTTTCAGTTGAAGTTGGACTCAAAAGGTTTTATCACTTCACTTATACTAATGTTGCTAATGAGAACTGTGTGAAGTTTTGTGTGAAAGAAATTTCAAGGAAGTGGAGATAATGGTGTAATGAGGAAGAGAAGGGTTTTATGACTCAAGTAGTAAGTGTATGAAGATGAAGATATTGATGTTATCCAAGCAACGACTCCAAAAGAATCTACTAGATACCAAATTCAGAGACTCGCAGAGTCCGTTTTCAAATAGGTAACAGTTCTGGTAAGAAAAGTTCCGCGAAAACACTATCCAACACTATTTTGCAGTTTTTAGTCAATAAGGAGAGCTACGAAGCGAAAAAGGGATGGAAACAGAGCCAGGGTGGCTCACACCACCCTGTGGCGCGGGCCCTCCCCTAGTCGCGCCACCAGGTGGTGAGTCCACCCCGGACTCCGCCTCCGACTCGTTTTCTCCCAGTACCTTCCTTTTGATATGAAACTTCATAATATATAACCCCTAGGATCTTCCGTGGTTCGTATATCGTGTTTTTGTCGTGTTTTTGCTTCGATCTGTTTCTGCCAGGACATACTCTTTGAAGGTTTAGAAGCACAATGGTGTCTTCCAAAGATAAAGGGAAGGAGCCTATGGAGGAAGACCTCCAAGATCCCGGGAAGGAGAAGGAGATAAAGAGTGAAGGTGAAGAGGAGGCAAAGCATACCGGCACTATCATTGCAAGCATTGGAGTGGTGGCAAACCCAGCCATTGGAGGGAAGCCTCCTCATCACTGTTCAGATCCCTGGTCACTTCCTCCACGCACCAAGAATCATTTCCATACCCTTATCCATGAGCATCAATACCAGAATATGCCCAAGGGGAAATTACCCTCCAATTGGGATTTGCCTCGTTCTAGCCATGCAAGAAAAGAAGACTTCAAGGAGGAAGAGTGGGGAAAGAATAGCAAGAGCTTGAATTCTCAACACAACATGATCATGAGCCGCATTGAGCAAAACTCACAGATGATTCGTAATCTCACCTTCGAGATTCAGGACTTGGGGAAACTGATCAGAGAGCTCATCGAGAAGATACCACCACCACCGAAGGAGTAATTCGTCATCAGGTTTGGCATCCTCTTGGTTTGTTCCAAGCTTGGGGGAGTGCCGCGGTATCATATCACTATCTTCTATCTTTTTGCCTTATTAGTAGAGTCATATCATGAATAGAGGAGTTATTATGTAGGATGGTTTGCATTATGGAAGTGTCCCCTCTCTCGTTAGATATGTATCCCTTGGTGTGAGTTTCCGTTATGGAATATTAATGAGAAGTTCTATCATTTACTCTTTTGCATAGCTTATATTAGTTTTCAATTCATGGTTATATGATTGATCTTGTTGTTAGTATTGGTATTACATTGGGATCATTGAGTTAATTTAGTTGGTTTTGGCAAACCTGGCTCGGTCAATAGCACACTATTTTTGAGAGTTGAATGAAAAAGATAGAAGTACTCTAAAGAAAAATAATTTCATCATCTTTCTTTCTTGATTTGCTCATAAGTCCAGTATTCTCTAGTTAAGATCTTTTGTGCTTCCAAGGAAGATTGCATGTTTGTCTTTATCATTTGTATGTTTGATTGTTTCCTTCAACTCTTGTACTTGCTACCTAGCCTTGCTAGCCAAAAACCTGTACTGAGAGGGAATTCTTCTCGTGCATCCACTCCTTTAAACCAAAACCTTTGCCATTTGTGTCCACCATACCTACCTAGTAGCATTATTGCTATTCCAAGTAAATTCTTGTTTTGTCTACCTCCCAAATTAAACTTGTTATGTGAAAATTAGTGATTAAAGCTCTCACGAACTTGATGGCACACTTTACTTTCTTGCACTTAATAAACTTGAACCATTGTGCTCACCTATGTTGCGTATATGCTTGCGCTTTGTAAGTTGTGAATTAGCATAACCATGCTGTCATGCGGAACGCTTTCAACATTGCACTGGTACTTTGTACCTAGTTGATATCATGTTATTTTGTCTATGGATGTCGTCCGTGTGAAATGAAAGGGGAGCTTGTAAGTCCATGGAGTTATGCATGTGTGTTAGAGAAATGCCTGGGCCGCTGGTCTAATCCATGCTGACATGGTGGAAACCTGCAGTGTAACCATAACGAGTATCTATGAAGCATTCTTCTTATAAAAAAAGAGTTAGAGATTGAGAAAAAGAGAAAAATAAAAAAAGATTATGAAAAGAGGAAAGAGAGACAAAATCACTATATTCCCATGGTAAATAAGAAGATTGTTGAGATACTTGTTGTCTGCTTGCCTTGTCATTTTGATATGGGGATTCTTCCGTATCATCGGGCAAGGGGTACCCCGTTGGCGGTTCTCAATGATACACATATGCTTACGATGACAAGAACTTACCGGTGACTAAACTTGAGTAGCATGAAGAGCGGCCCTCGTATTCAAGGGACATGAGATTCTCAACTTACAACTTGTCAATGCATATCCTCATATTTGATCACTTTAACCTTAATCACCTAAAATGCCTATGATAGGGGCAATGAGAGCTAAAACCTAGTAAGTATCATAATTTTTGGGAGCTCTTTATGAGACTTGTAATCCCTGCTTCCCTCTGTGAAGGGCCTTTCTTTTACCTTGTAGTTGAGTCGGTAAACCTATTCCCTTCTATCTCAGCAAGTATTTTGAGTTGTTGTGTTTCATTCATTCATATGATGATTTATTCAATCATGTTTCTTATGTTCCTTGCTTTGCACATTGCTCTAATCTTGATGTTTACTACTTTGAAAGCTATCTTTGAAAACCAGCTATTTGTGAACTCTAGCAAATTATCAACTATTCTTCGACCAAGAGCTAAGTTTGCCATTACCAATTATGATTCACTTTATGTATCTTTATTGTGTTTCCTTTACTCATTACAATTTGAGTTATATAATAGTGAGTTGTCTTCTATTATGTTCTATGTATTTGATGAATGTGATGCTTCTTGTCCGTATTCTTTTATCGACTCTTCACTCCATAAACCTGAGGCCATGTTTATTGAGCTCAGTTTTGCTTGAGGACAAGTGAAGTCTAAGCTTGGGGGGAGTTGATACGTCCATTTTGCATCACTATTCTATGTCTTAATTCACTATTATTCATTGATATATTTCGTATTGAGGGGTGATACTTATTTTATTTCATCTGTTTTTGCATGGTTGATGACTTTTGGAGCATGGACCACTGCAGTCAGGATTCTGATGGAAAATGTGCTGTTTGGAGGAACAATTCGCGAAGATCAGAAAATCTGGGAAAATATATGGAAAATCCTTTTTTCCAGAATACTAAGGATGCCAGAAGACGAAGTGGAGATGGGCCACAGGGGGCCCACACCACCCCCTGGCGCGGGCAGCCCTAGGCCGCGCCAGGAGGTGGTGTGGCCACCCTGGCCCACTCCAGCCTCTCTCCTCTGGCGTATATCATCCTCCCGAAACCCTAAGACTCGGGGAGCGACCATAGAAAGATTTCGTTGCCTTTGCGGGGCGAAAAACACCGAGAGAGAAAGATCTCTCCGGCAGGCAGATTTCTGCCGGGGGAATTCCTTCCCGGAGGGGGAAGATTGTTTCCATCAACACCACTATCAAGCTGGACTTCATCGGGATCATCATCATCATCATCACCACCATCACCACCATCATCACCATCAGCACCCTCATCACCATCTCCATATTGTTGTAACAATTGCGTTGAATCTTGCTATAGTTCATAGGGAAAACTTTCCCGGTGTTGATTACTCTTTGTAGTTGATGCTATTGAGTGAACCATTGAATTATTGTTTATGTTCAGATTGTTATACATCATTATTCCATCTCTGATCATGATCCATATGATGTCTTGTGAGTAGTTCGTTTTGTTCTTGAGGACATGGGAGAAGTCATGTTGTTAGTAGTGGAGTTGTGTTGAGAAAGATTCAATAGATTGTTATTTAAGTTGTGGTGTACTTCTTCTAGTGGTGTCATGTGAACGTCGACTACATGACACTTCACCTATATGGGCCTAGGGGAATGCATTGTGTATTTGGCTACTAATCGTAGGGGTTGCCGGAGTGATAGAAACATGAACCCCCGTTAGGAAACCATTGCACAAGGGACGTAAGGGTCTTATAGTTTAAAGCTATGGTTAGGTTTCTACCTTAATTACTTTCTTGTACTTACGGATGTTTGCAAGGGGTATAATCACAAGAATGTATTAGTCTTGGATGGGGCAGTACATTAGCATAGGTTCACCCACAAACACTTAGCAAGCTAGAGAAGATTAATCAACTATACGAAGCGAAAGCACTTGACAGTCTTCCCATGTGTCCTCGAGAATGCTTGGTCATCTTAAGTAATACAACCGGCTTGTCCTTTGCTGCATAAAGGATTGGGCCACTTGCTGCATTTATTCCTACTGTCTTTTATTTACTCCTACTTTTTACTTGCTTTATCGAAAACCCCTAAAAATCTGTTTGCTAAGTATTTGCAGAGAATTCCTGATCCATACCACTAGCCAGCACTTTCTGCTCCTCGTTGGGTTCGACACTCTTACTTATCAAAAATACTATGATACACCCCCTATACTTGTGGGTCAACAAGCTACTAATGCCATACAAGTTAGAATTGATGAAAATGTTAGACTATTAGCTGAATTGCATGATAAATGGGAAAGAGAAGATGAAATTGCTAGAAATATTAGTGTTTCTACTATCACTACCACTAGTGTTGAGGCTAGTAATAGCTCTACTACGTTAGATGATAATTATGATTTTGATCTTGATGGTTGCAACATTTCTTAAGTGATTAATTTTCTACAAAAGCTTGCTAAAAATCCTAATGCTAGTGCTATGAATATGGCCTTTACAAAACACATTACTGATGCTCTCATAAAGATTAAAGAAGAAAAGATGAAACATAAAGCTTCTATTCCTATAAAACAAGAAGATGGTTGGGAACCCATCATCAATATGAAAGTGAATGATTTTGATTTTAAAGCTTTATGTGATCTTGATAGTAGTGTTTCTATTATGCCTAGAAAGATTTATGATATGCTTGATTTTCCACCACTTGAAGATTGTTATTTGAATGTCCTACTTGATGATAATGCTAAAAAGAAACTCATGGGGAGTATTAATGATGTTCTTATTATGGTTAACAATGCCTATGTCCCTGTTGATTTCTATGTTTTGGATGTTGAATGCAATGCTTCTTGTCCTATTACTTTGGGAAGACTTTTTCTTAGAACTGTTGGTGTCATTATTGATATGAAAGAAGACACCATTAAATATCAACTCCCACTCAAGAAAGGTATAGAACACTTCCCTAAGAAGAGAGAGAAGATTTCTGTTGCCTCTCCAATGAAAATTTTTTTTGCTCTTAATGCTTCTTCATTTGAGAACACTTGATTCTTTTTCTTGCTTCTTATGCCTAAATTAAAGGCGTTAAAGAAAAGTACTTATTGGGAGATAACCCAAAAGTTTCAGATGAGTCTTGGAAGTTATTAATTTAGTAATAACCTCTCCTTATCCTTTTTATTTGCTTTTTGTGCCAAGAGTAACCTCTAATGAGAGAGAAGTAATGATTGGGAAAGTTGCTGTCCCGAAACAGATTTATGTGCTTCAACGTAAAAATTCGCGTAAAATCTCTGTATGTCCTTTTGAGGCGTCAATTTTTGTGCTTCTGACCCAGGTTGTTATCTAACTTTCTTACTTCAACACTTTTCGATTTTAGCAACAAAAGGTCTTCGAAAAAATTCGTCTTTACCTGCTGGTCTGTTTTGAGAGATTTTTGCTATTATTTGCATTTGCTTCTTGTTGGTTCCTTTTTGAGTTCTTTTGGGGAATTGAGATTTTTAAGGGAAGTGCTACAGTAGTTTTTGTTTTAATGGAAGTTTTATTGGTGTTGGAACTGAACCTGAAGACCTATTATCTTGAGTGCACTAATATTGCTAATAAAGATTGTGTGAAGTTTTGTATGAAGGAAAAATTTCAGGTGTATGGAAGGAATGAGTAATGAGATGAAGGATGGACTAAAGCTCAAGCTTGGGGATTCCACGCGTGTCACCCCAAGAAATATCCAAGAAGTACAAGCGTCAAAGCTTGGGGATGCCCAAGGCATCCCCTTCTTCATCAATGAAAATTCCAGGTTCCTTCCAAACACTTCATTTTAATTGTTTCATGCACAGTTGTGTTGTTCTTTGAGCGTCGTCTTTTTCATTTTTGGTTTTGGTTTTCGTTTGCTTGGTTTGTTTAGTTTGCTGAATAAATTGGTTGGACCCCCTCTTTCATACATTGGATTTCAAATAGTTTGGTTTGGATTGGAAAATAGTAGGAAAGTTCATGCTTAAGTGGTAAAGAGAGCTTGTTTTTGACTGTGGCCCATGCTTTGTCATGCCATGCTTGATATTGTTTTGGCTTTATGCTTAGTATTCTTTGCTGTAGCATGACTTGTTATAAAAAATTTGAGATTGCTTAATATGCCTTTGAATAATCATGCGTTGTTTTAGCATATTAAAGCATAGTATTGTGGTATTCTCCTTTGATGCTTTATTTGGGTTGACTTGGCACATGCTCACACAATGTTATGACTATCCCAAGTCACCATAGCCTTTATGATCCTTTAGTTTTCAACTTGTAGTATCACTTTATGCTTTGATCATTGATGTTTTGTCGCTCTGCATGATTATGGCCATTATTGCTCTCTTAGTTGTCCCAGTCTTTTGCTAGCCTCCGTAACCAAGTATGAGTTCCACTCATGTATCCAACTCCTAAAACCAAGTTATTCCAAAGAGTCCACCATACCTACCTATTAGCATTTGCTATTCCAAGTATATTCATGTTTTTTTCTACCTTCCGAATTAAACTTGTTATGAGAAAACTAGTGATTAAAGCTCTCATGAACTTGATGGCACACTTTACTTTCTTGTATTTAATAAACTTGAACCATTGCGTCCATCTTTATTGCGTATATGCTTGCGCTTTATAAGTTGAAGTTAGCAGAACCATGTATCATGGGGAATGCTTTCAACATTGCACCTGTAGTTTGTACCCCGTTGATATCATGTTCTTTTGCTTATGGATCCCGGTGGTGTGAAATAAAAGGGGAACTTGTAAAATCATGGAGTTTGTATGTGTGTTAGAGAAATGCCTGGGCCGCTAGCCTAAGCCATGCCTAATCATGGTGGAAACTTGCATCATAACCATAATGAGCACTCTATGAAGCATCCTCAATAAAAACCTATGCAAATAGCAAATAAAAAGATCGCTGAGATGCTCATTGTCTGCTTGCCTTGTCATTTTGATTATGGGATAGCTCTTGTATCATGTGCAAGGGGTACCCCGTTGGCGGTTCTCTATGATACATATGTACTTACAATTACAAGAGCTTTCTTGTGACTAAAGTTGAGGAGCATGAGGTTCAGTCTTCGTAAGTAAGGGGCATGAGATTCTGGCTTATAACTTGTCAAGCATATCCTCTAAGTTGTGTCACTTTAACCTTAATCACCTTCAAGATGCTTATGATAGATGAAATGAGAGCTGAAAGCTAATAAGTACCATAATTTTTGGAAGCTCTTTATGAAACTGGAATCCCTACTTCCTTCTATGAAGACCTTTCTTTTACTTTTTATGTTGAGTCTCCACCTTCTATCTTTATGCACCTACTTTGAGAGCATAGTGGCCATTCTTAGTTCTATGTGCATTGTCCCAAGACTTGTTGATTGATGCATAGCTTTGATATTGCTTGTTTTAAACTATTTGTATCTAGTCACTCTTATGAACTTTGAAGGTGTCCTATGCATTTATGTTTGCTACTCTATGAGGGACAAGCTGAATGCCACTATGCTATGTTTTCTTTATGTGAAACAAACAAACGTCTTGCAAAGCATTGTTATTCATGAATCTTTTGTTTATGCCTTTTCATGTTGCAACATAGTTGCTTTGGGTTATTGTTAGAACTTTGTCTTTCATGTTGTGATTGAAGTACTATGATCCCAGCTATCAATGTTTTACAAATACTTTGATCAAGTTTATGATGGTGCATGTCACCTCAAAAATTATTCTTTCTTTTTATCACTTACCTACTCGAGGACGAGCAGGAGTTAAGCTTGGGGATGTTGATACGTTGCTAACATAGCCATACTTTTTGATGTTCCATGCTTGGTTTTATCTACTTTCTTATGTTTTGTCCACACTTTGGAGTACTTTTCATATGATTTCTTGGACTAACCTATTAACAAGAGCCACAGTGCCAGCTGCCTGTTTTCTGCTGTTTTTGGTTCCAGGAAAGTCAAAAAATGAATATTCTCAGAATTGGACGGGACAAAAGCCAAAGTCAGTTTTTCACCCAGGGACACCAGGAGCCAGAATACGAGACGAAGAGGGGCTGGGGCCTGACCATACCACCTGGCCGCGCGGCCAGGCCTAGCCCTTGCCAGGGGGTGGTCTGGCCGCCCCAGGCACCCCCTCGGCCTCTCCTTTCGCCTATATATTGCCTCCAATACAGAAACCCTAAGGACCCGATAAAAATTCCACGAAAGAGTCTATAGCCGCCGTCATCTCCATCCCTAGATCAGGAGGGATCTGAAGCTCTTACCAGAACCCTGCCAGAGAGGGGAATTCACCCTGGAGGCCTTCTTCATCATCATGCAAGCCTCCGGTGTGATGCGTGAGTAGTCCATCTCTGGACTACGGGTCCATGTAGTAGCTAGATGGCTGGTTCTCTTCCTTTCTTCTATCATGTTTAGATCTTGTGAGCTCCGTTCATGATCAGGATCATCTATTTTTAATTCCTACATGTTGTGTTTGCGGGGATCCGATGGATATTGTGATGCTATTTCAGATTGATTATTGATTCTATCATGTCTTTGTTATTTGTGATCTTGCATGCTTTCTGTTGTTAGTAGCTATCTTGGCCAAGTAGATGCTAGCAACTCCAAGAGTTAGTATTTATGCTCAATAGTGGGTTCATGCCTCTAGTAATCTGGGGAAGTGACAGAAATCTCTAAGGTACTAGATGTGTTGTTGCTACTAGGGAGAAAACAACAATCCTTTGTTCATAGAACAATCATATTGTTTACTTTACATGCAATGCGTAATGCAATTATCCATTGCTTGCGACTTAATACTAGAGGGGGTTCGGATGATAACCTGAAGGTGGATTATTAGTCATAGATGCAGTTGGATGGTGGTCTATGTATAATGTTGTAATGCCCAATCAAGTCTCAAAGGATTCAAGATGAGTAGTATATGCTTGTATGCTTTCTCGATGTTCTCGCTGTAATTTGTTCACCCAACATGTCATCTATCTTAAGGAGAGCCACCACTAGTGAACTATGGACCCCGCTCCTTTCTTTTATCATCAATCTACAATCAACTATTTATTGCTTTGTGTTTACTTTCTACAAACTATTACTTTCTTCCACTCGATACATTTAATCCTTTGTTTTTAGCAAAACCAGTGAGATTGAAAACCTCATCGTAAGTTGGGGAGAGAGTTTTGTGGTTGTGTTGTGCAGGTCTCCACGTTGCTGCTGCCGCCGGTAGTGCGCCTTGCCAAAGTCCAGCTAGCAACACCTTTGAGGTGTTTCCTTGCTCCTACTGGATTGATAACCTTGGTTTCATAACTACGGGAAACTTACTCCTATGCTCATCACACCTTCCTATTGGGATTCCCCAACAAGCTTATTAATACACGAGTCAACAACGACGCACTTGGTTGAATCAAACCTTTCTCCAGCATAGCATCAAGTTTCTTCTTCAGCTTCACTAATTCCGATGGGTTCATACTATAAGGTCTCTGAGCTATGGGTCCAGTTCCAGGAACTAGTTCAATGATGAACTCAATATCCCGATCTAGGGGCATACCGGGCAATTCATCTAGGAACACATCGGGGTATTCACAGACTTCTATGACTTGGTCTAGGGTTGGTTGGGCTAGACCCTTGTTGCATTTGAATTGACGGGGCAATGTCTCAGATACATGCTCTACTGATACTCTAGTGGTACTGTTCATGGTTATGGCTTTCTTGGCACAGTCGATTAATCCTTTATGTTTCGACATCCAATCTATTCCTAGTACTACATCCAAACCTTTGGTTCCAAGTACTATTAGATTAGCATAAAAATCTATTCCATGGATTCTGATAGGTACAACTTGCAAATTTTTCTAGCTTTGGTGGTTGAACCAGGTATTTGAACTATCATAACATGCTTCAATTTTGTTGGTTGAATCTTACTAGTGCATGCAAATTCTTCTGTAACAAACGAGTGCGATGCTCCAGAGTCAAACATCACTCTTGCAAGTACTGAGTTAATAGAAAACATACCCAACACGACATCTGGTGCTTCTTGGGCTTCTTCCGCATTCATGTGGAACAGACGGCCGTTGTGGTTGAGTGAATTCCCTAGGGTAAATCTCCTTCCAGGCTAAACACGATGTTGCTGCTGAGCGGGTGCATTCACATTGGTGGCTGCTGCAAGCTTCTTGGGGCACTCGTTGGAGTAGTGACCCTTGACTTCGCATTCAAAGCAAGTAATTTGGGACTTGTCTTTTCCTGCGATAGGCACAGCATTGCTTCCAGTCCTGGGGGCAGTATTGTTGTTGTTGTTGTTGGACTTGGGCGGTGCACGATTGAAGTTATTGGAGTTGCCGGGGTTATTGTTGTGGTTTCCTCCAGACCTCGGGTTTCCTCCTCCACGGTTGGGATAGCTTGGACAGGACATAGGCGGTCTGTTGTTTCTTGGGGCATATCCTGTAGACAGGTTGGGGCGATACTTCTGAGTATGGTGGGATCCAGGCTGGTGCATCATCCTGTGCTTGCGATTGTCATTGGCCTGGTTGATCTTCCCTTCCATCTGAATGGCAGAGTCCACTAAAGCTTCAATATCATCAAAGGGAATGTTGACTAGCACGGTTTGCATCTCATCATGCAGTCCGTTTAGGAATCTCTCTTTCTTCTTTGATTCTATGTCAATCTCATCAGGGACATATCTGGCTAGTGACAGAAATTTGTCACGGTATTCCACCACAGTCATTCTCCCTTGTTTCAATTCTCTGAACTCATCCCGCATCTCTTAATCGGACCTGGGGGCACATGAGTCCTGCTGAACTTGAGTTTGAACTCATCCCAAGTCATCATCTGACCTCCGTTCATGGTACGTATGCTATTCCACCAGGCTCTTGCATCACCTGCCAGATAATGGGTGGCAAACAATGCTTCTCATTAGCTTCAACTCCTGCGACCTCAAGTTGTTCTCCATGGTTTGCAGCCAGTCATTAGCATCTAAGGGCTCTTCAGACTTACTAAAGATAGGTGGGTTGGTATTTTGAAAGTTCTTGATCTTGGATCCATGGTTATCCTAGTTTCCGTGACCTTGATTATTGAGGGCCATCTGAGCTATCTGTTGAAGAGTGGCTAGGTTGGCTTGACGTTCGGCTATACTAGCTTCACGGTCAGAAACTAGCATTTGCAGAATCTGCAGCATTGGGTCTTGAGATGAACTGCTTCCTCTGGGATTTACACGAGTCATCTGAAGATTGAGATAGATAGTGAGATAAGAGGGAAATCTCTAAGGTTCATGGTTTTGTTTCAAAAACTTTAAACTTCGAGTTTGACACAGGTTTTGTAAACTAACAACTTCCTCTCATTCATTCATTCAATCAAAGCACACAATACAAACACACACCACAACACAAATAGAAAACATATGGTTTTAAGAACCATTCTGTGAAACTACGATACAGTGGGACCGGGTACAACTCATTTCTACAGTAGTGCTCAAGTGCATCTAATCATCGTCAATGAAGTCGGAATCATCATCATCAGTGTGGAACTCCATGGCATCATCTTCCAGGTAGTCATCATCATCACTGAGGTAAGAGTAGAGATCTCCACGAATATCTTCCCCTTCCTCCTCCTTTGCTTCAAGCTGGATCTCTTGTTCACGGATGGTCTTCTCGAGAGTGGCCACCTTCTTGCGAAGACGATCGATGATGTGATACTTCTTATCACATTGACGACGAAGTGGTTGGCGCTCCCTAGCGAGGATGGCGAGGGTCTGGTCCTTCTTGACTGCAATGGCATGGTTATGGTTGGCGTAGGCACGAGCATTGTCCAAGTCTTACTGTCTATCATACAAAATGAAGTCGAGATTATCCACTTGATGCTTCAACTCCTGGTGTCCTTGCATCTCCAAGGGCATTCCCATAGAATCACGCCTTGCGTAGTGAGCAAAGTGAGTTCCCTGGATCTGGTTGATGTTTTGTCCACACAGACGGGCAAGAGCTTCTTGCATAGCCCTCCTAATCCATCTAGCCAGGTATTCTCCCGAACTCTAAATTGGATCTTCTCCGAAGTGGGTGCTTCCATTCTGCCTTGGAGATCTGGAATTATCAGCCACGATAGCTCTCCTCCTTGCTGATCATTGAGGTGGGCACCGAAGAATTCCAGGTGCCGGCGCTCAAGGTACTCTGCAAGTGTCAGGGGGATGATCCCCGGGTATCCCAACCGAATAAGAAACAAGACAGTCGGAGTGCGTCCGGCTGACCAGATGCAGCCAGACAAGGCAAGACAGGCCGGCTATCCCTGGTAGCCGGATCAGTAGGAGGCAGCCGGATACGGCTACATAGCCGGACTCAATCAATTAGACAGGGTGGCGTGTGTATCAGTGCACAGTACGCCCTGTACGGTGACAAGACTAGCAACTACCCGGCCATACCGAAGACTTTGCGCGGGTGACGCAGGAACAGTGGCTGGTGCTGACGACAGGCTCGCACGGCGTCCACTGTGCCTACGACAGCCATACCGCTCGTACTACGATAGGACACGCCATACTGGACACTGTGGATGACTAGTCGGCTGGGACCTGCCTGTGGGGCCCGCCAGTCGGACTGGTCAGTGAGACCTTTGCCTCTCTGGCTATATAAGGAGAGGCAAGGCCCCAGTAGAAAGGGTTGGTCTCATTGCATTTAAGACAGTAGCTAGAGAATACAGCTCGAGGAGCACTTGTAGTTCGTATATCCCACATAGTCAGATCCGGCAGGAGTAGGGGCTTTACCTCGTCACGAGGGCCCCGAACCTGGGTACTTCTTGCGTCCCGCTACGCTCGCTTGTATCCGATCACACCTGCGGACGCCGTCGATAGCTTCCCTGCTAGTCCTCACACCTCTATCTAACCTCCTCAGGTACTGCCGTTCCCAATACAACGACAGTTGGTGCCCACCATGGGGCTGATGGCTTCGACCGGAGTCACGTTCCACACGGGACTCCGCACTTCAGCCGGTGAGCGCGTGGCCTTCGGCCTGGTGCTCACGCTCGGCAAATTCTACTGCGTCATCGACAACGCTTCCTGCTTCGTCGGAACCTCCTTCCCGACGAACGGCACCGTTTTGCTATTCGGCGACCTCTCCGTTTACGTCGCCACCGTCCCAGAACATTTCCCTAGGGAAATCGTCTCTGTCACGGAGCTGCCGTGCTCAGACGGCAGCGCCTCCGCCGCACCTCGCGGCATAGAAGTCATGATGGCCGGTTCCAGCTCCCATCCCCGCCAGCCGCGGGAGCGAGGCGCGGACGAGGTCGGAACTTCTGCTCCCCTTCAACCCCGGAACCCGGTGGAGGATGCCATTGATCAGCTCCTAACGCCGGTTAACCTCGGGGATAACCCGGAGGAGGCGGAGGCCAACTTCAGCATGGAGAGACAGATCCTCCTCCATGAGGCCATGGAGCTAGCCGCAGCCCGTAAGCAGCTCGAGATCGCCCGGCGCGAGTACGACCGCGCGCACGGCCTCACTCTGGCTACCGCGGAGCCGAGCCGGCGCAGCCAGGTACGGCGTCGGGCGGCGAGCTTGGCGGTAGGTTGGAAAAGGACGGGGAACCGGATCCCGTGCCCGCCCTCGCACAACCCACCTACAGCACGCCCATCAAGAACTTGCGCGCGGCGCGAGCCGCGGCAGAGGAACTGCCCAGCCTAGAGGGCGAGGAGCGAGCCCACCAGCAAGCCCGCGTGCAGGAGCTCCTCCGCGTCGCGGACGAGCAGGCTGGCGCCAACCGGCAGGTGCAGGAGGACCTAAGCTACTCCAGGAGGAGCGAGCTACCGGCCAACAGTAGGGGCGCGCCACGTGACACCCAGCAGGCGTCCTCCCCTCAGCCGCCCAAGGCCTGCAGCAGGCGCCGTAGCTCCGGTAACAGGGGCCAGCCGCGCCAGGAGCAGACGGTGAACATCAACCCGCCACCTCCCCCTCCGCCAGCCGGAGCGCCCAGACCAGCCGGTTCCCGTCTCTCGGGCCGGGTGGGAGCGCCCAACCCGGATCGCCCGGATGCCCGCGACCACATCGAGCTCCTCGCTCAAGCGCGCGTCACGGAGGACGAAGAGTCTACCGGTCTGGTTTGCTTCGGACCCCGTATCCGGAACGAGCTGTTTCTGGATAAATTCTCCCTGCCCAGGGACACCCCCAAGTACGACAGTAGCATGAAGCCGGAGGACTGGCTGACCAACTACGCTACGGCAGTCGGCATCGCCCACGAGAACAAGCGCACAGCCATTCGCTACATCCCCCAAATGCTAACTGGGTCAGCGAGGACATGGCTCAATAGCCTCGTGCCCAACAGCATCAACGCCTGGCCTGACTTCGAGAAGGTGTTCGTCCGCAGCTTCAACGGCACGTACAAGCGCCTAGGGCGCCCGCGCGACCTGGCCTTGTGCGTCCAGGGCGACCACGAGACCAACCGCGAGTACCTCGCCAAGTGGACAGAGCTGCGCAACACTTGCGAAGGCATCCTAGAGAGCCAAGCCATCGGCTTCTTCATCGAGGGTTGCCGCGAGGGCACCATGCTTCACCACCGGCTACTGTGTGACGAGCCAAAGACCATGGCAAAGCTCATGATGGTTGCGGACCAGTACGCCACGGCGGATGCCGCCATGAAGAAGCCCCTCCGAGTAAACGCGGACGGACGACCGACTCCCACGGAGCCGGCTCGCGACCGACCCAGCAATCCGGCTGGAGAAGCCAGACCCTCTAGACGCCACGGCAACGACAACCGGTTCCATGGGGACCGCCAGGCCGGACAGCAGAAGCCTCGCTACCACGCACGACAAGTCAATGCTATGGAGGGCGCGCCGGCTAACGAAGCAAGAAGGCAGAAGCCACGGCTCACCTTCGACCAGATGTTCGATGGCCCGTGCAAGTGGCATAGCGGTCCCTTCAAGCCGGCTACACACACCACCCGGAACTGCCGCTGGACCCGCCAGCTGAAGGAGCAGGGCAACCAGCCGCGTCCCCCGCCTCCACCACCGGGCGGACCTCCACCACCGGCTAGGGGAGCCGGCAATGATGGCAACAGCGGCAACGGCGGCAACAACAACGGCTACCCCCAGCCGCACACCGCCTACCACATTTTCGAGACGGAGCAGGACGACAAGCACAGCCGTAGGCGACGGTCCAAGGAGGTCAACACCATCGCCTCTCCAGTCCCCCAGTATCTGAACCGGCCGGAAACCCCTATCACCTGGAGCCGGGCGGATCAGACTGAGCATCTACCGACTCCCGGGGGCTACACCATGGTGCTCGACCTCCTCATCGTCTCCAACGCGCGCACTTCCCGATTCTCGCGCGTCCTCATCGACGGAGGCAGCAGCCTCAACCTCCTCTACCAGTCCTCGCTGGAGAAGCTGGGCATTCGCGAAAGCGACCTGCGCCCGACTACCACGACGTTCCACGGCGTACTGCCGGGGCCAGCCTGCGCCCCACTGGGGAAAATCCAGCTGGACGTCATTTTCGGGACCGAGGAGAACTTCCGCCGCGAACCAATCTGGTTCGAGGTGGTAAATCTGACGAGCTCCTACCATGCTCTCCTCGGGCGCCCCGCCCTCGCCAAGTTCATGGCCATCCCCCACTACGCCTACCTCAAGACGAAGATGCCGGGACCCCACGGCGTGATCACCGTTGCCGGCTGCTTCAGGCGATCGATGGAGTGCGCCTCAGCCGGTTCCAAACTGGCAGAGGCCCTCATCATAGCCGAAGAGAAGCGCGTGATCATGCGCAATGTGGCCATGGCCCAGCAGGACATTCCGGCTAGCAGCAAGCCGGTTGGAGAAGGAGCCTTCCAGCCGGCAAAGGAGACGAAGAGGATCCTGCTCGACCCCTCCGATCCGACCAAGTTCGTCACCATTGGCGCTGGCTTGGACAGCAAATAGGAAGGCGCGCTCGTCGAATTCCTCCGTGAGAATCGGGACATCTTCGCGTGGTCCCCCAAGGACATGCCGGGTGTGCCGAGGGAGTTCGCCGAGCACTCACTTCACGTGTGTCCGGATGCCAAGCCGGTCAAGCAACCTCTGCGCCGGTTCGCGGAGGAGAAGAGAAAGATAATCGGTGACGAGATCACCCGGCTCCTTGCAGCCGGGTTCATCATGGAAGTGTACCACCCGGACTGGCTGGCGAACCCAGTCCTGGTACTGAAGAAGAACAAGACCTGGCGCATGTGTATCGACTACACCAGCCTGAACAAGGCGTGCCCTAAAGACCCCTTTCCCTTGCCCCGTATCGATTCCATGGCTGGCTGTGATTTGTTGTCTTTCTTAGATTGTTATTCCGGGTACAATCAGATCCGGCTGAACCCGGCTGGTCAGATTAAGACATCATTTATCACCCCCTATGGGGCTTTCTGCTATGTAACCATGCCATTCGGCCTAAAGAACGCAGGCGCCACCTATCAGCGATGTATGCAGAAATGCTTGCACTCGCAGATAGGCCGAAACATGCACGCTTACGTGGATGACGTGGTTATCAAGACCAAGGAGAAGCGCACCCTCCTCGAGGACCTGGGAGAAACATTTGGCAACCTCCGCCAGTACCGGATGAAGCTGAACCCAGAGAAGTGCGTCTTCGGGGTACCGTCCGGTCAGCTCCTCGGTTTCCTCGTTTCACAGCGAGGTATCGAGGCAAATCCGGAGAAAATCGTGGCCATCGCAAGGATGCAACCGCCCAGGAACCTGCTTGGAGTCTAGAAGTTCACCGGATGCCTTGCTTCCCTCAGTCATTTTGTCAGCCGGCTGGGGGAGAAGGCACTCCCGCTGTACCAACTGATGAAGAAGACGGACAAGTTCTCTTGGACTTTGCAAGCCGACGTCGTGTTTCACGACCTCAAGCGCATGCTATCCACATCACCGGTCCTAGCCACGCCGGCTAGTAAGGAGCCGATGTTGCTCTATATAGCAGCCATCAGCCGGGCCGTCAGCGTCGTCCTGGTGGTGGAGCGCCCCGAGGAAGGCAAGGCTCAGACGGTTCAGAGGCCCGTCTACTACCTCAGCGAGGTTTTCTCCCTCTCCAAGCAGAACTACCCCCACTACCAGAAGATGTGCTACGGCGTGTACCTGGCATGCAAGAAGCTCAAGCACTACTTCCAGGAGCATCCGATTAAGGTCGTGTGCACTGCACCCCTTTCAGAAATCATCGGCAACAAGGACGCCACCGGCCGAGTCGCCAAGTGGGCCATCGAGCTTGCCGCCTACTCCATCCAGTACGAGCCCCGGCTCACGATCAAGTCGCAAGCGTTGGCGGACTTCCTCGTCGACTGGGTCGAGACCCAGTATCTCCCTCCGGTTCCGGATTTGGACCATTGGCGGATGCATTTCGACGGATCAAAGATGCTCGGGGGCTTGGGAGCCGGCATCGTGCTCACCTCGCCCAAGGGAGACCGGCTGGAGTACATACTACAAATCCACTTAAAGGCCTCCAACAACGTAGCCGAATACGAGGCACTGGCGCATGGACTCCGGCTGGCCAAGGAGATCGGTGTCAACCAGATCCTGTGCTTCGGCGATTCGGACTTGGTGGTGCAGCAAGTATCCGAGGAATGGGACGCCAGAGACGCAAACATGGCTCTCTACCGGTTCCACATCCAGAAGCTCAGTGCCTCGTTCGACGGGTGCGAATTTCACCACATCCCTCGCGTCAACAACGAGGCAGCCGACGGGCTCTCCAAGATCGGATCCACCAGGCAGGCCATCCCACTAGGGGTGTCCTTGGAGCACCTACGCAAGCCATCCATCAACCCGTCGCCAGAATCGGACTCCATCGTCTGGGCAGGAACCGTTCCGGCCGGCGGGACGGCAGAAGCAGAGCCGGTAGAACCACCAAAAAATAAGACCCGCACCAACTCCGGCCGGGCAGCGCCTTCCGGCTCGCAAGGCCCGGGGGCTGCCGGCTCGCCCAGCGGCTCGGGGGCTACCTCTCCGGATACGCCATCCGGACGACCCCCGGACACTTGTCAACCGAAGAACGTGGGCATCCTCGTCATTCGGGAAGTGCCATCCTGGGCACAGCCCTTCATGAGCTACATCGCCAATGGAGAACTTCCGGACGACGAGGTGCAGGCCAGGCAAATCCGGCACCACGCGCACACATACACCATCATAAACGGCGAGCTATACAAGCGCAGCGTATCCGGAATCTTCCAAAGATGTGTTGATACGGATACGGGCCACCGGCTACTCAAGGACATCCACCAGGGCGAGTGCGGGCACCACGCTTCATCAAGGGCGATAGTCGCCAAGGTGTTTCGCCATGGTTTCTATTGGCCTACCGCCCTCGAGGACGCTGAGTAGCTGGTCTGCGCATGCAATGGGTGCTAGCGCTTCGGGCAGCTCAGGCATACGCCAACCTCGATACTCAAGACCATACCGATCACCTGGCCATTCGCGGTTTGGGGCCTTGACATGGTCGGTCCCTTTAGGCGAGCGCGCGCGGGCATGACCCACCTGCTGGTGGCGGTGGACAAGTTCACGAAGTGGATCGAGGCCAAGCCTATCCGAAAGATGGATGGGGCGACGGTTGTCAGCTTCTTCACCAACATCATCAACCGCTTTGGCTACCCCAACAGCATCATCACCGACAACGGCACGAACTTCGCCAAAGGGGCCTTCGCCCGGTTCTGCAGCAACAAGGGCATCCGGCTGGACCTCGCCTCCATCGCGCACCCGCAATCCAACGGGCAAGTCGGAAGAGCAAACGGCTTAGTGCTAGCCGGCATCAAGCCACGTCTCATCGAGCCGTTGGAGCGTTCACCCGGATGTTGGATCAAAGAACTTCCGGCTGTGCTGTGGAGCCTCCGCACCATGCCGAATAGGTCAACCGGCTACACGCCGTTATTCCAGGTCTACGAATCGGAAGCTGTCCTCTCCGCCGACATCGAGTTCGACTCCCCTCGCAAGCTTCTCTACAACGAAAAAGCCAACCAGGAGGCGCGGGAGGACGGAGTGGACCTCCTAGAGGAGGCCCGCGAGCTGGCCTTGTCCAGACCAGCCCTATACCAGCAGCGACTACGTTGCTACCATTCAAACCGGATCCGCCCAGTCGCATTCCGCGAAGGCGACCTAGTCCTCCGGCTGGTGCAAGACACGAAGGGCATGCACAAGTTATCGCCACCCTGGGAGGGCCCCTTCATCATCAGCCGGGCGCTGCCCAACGACTTCTACTACCTCATCGACGCGCAGCAGCCACGCAAGAACAAGATGGACAAGTCAGACGAGGAGACCGAGCGTCCCTGGAACGCGGCCCTGCTGTGCCCATTTTACACCTAGTCGCCAGACAGTGTATGTATCCCGAAACCCCTATGAATAAAAATGCGGACCCCCACGAGAATCTCAGGGGCTCCTTGCTAGAAATGTGTATGCTTCTGTTTTCCGGTTCTGATTTTCTGGCTCCGGTAACCCCTACCCGGGGGCTCGCCGGCTGGCCCGGCCTGCTAAGTCAACAGACCGGCTGAGTACTGTGCGACGATGTCAGAGGCCCACTCTTCGTCTCAGCTACAGACCGCAACCCGGCTGTCCGGCTAGCAAGAGCAAAAGCCCGAGGCATCCCACACGAAAAACGGGGAGGAGACGCGACAGATCGGGTGTCCTGGCCCTGCAACTAGCTCGAACCAATCCAGCTGCTAAGCCTTTAGTACCGTGCGCAATGTACCGTCAGCTCCCTTCGATTCCGGCTGCAGACCGCAACCCGGCTGCCCGGCAAGGACGCGGCGAAAACAACAGAGCGCACGGGAAAGCGACTAAGTGTCTAGAAAGGGACATGCCAGTTTTCGAAAAAACAAGCCGTTTTCCTGCTGCAATTTGGCAGACTAACCTACTAACCGATGTGGACATGTGTGTATGCGTACGTACGTGCGTCCGACTACTTAGAGTCGGAGTTCAGGAGAAGGAAATAAGATTCGAAGTCCTTGCCTTCATCAAGCGCTCCGAATCTCTGGGGCTACACCCACTAGGTGCGCTTGCGCGCCCCCAGTGGAATCTTAGGGTTCCCGACCGGCTAAAGACGTTTAGCACCATTCGGAGCCCAGGTGAGGGCAAGGGCTGGAGCAAGAAAAAGACAAGGAAGATTCGAAGCACCTGGCTATGCCAGCTACTCCGAATCTCGGGGGCTACACCCAGTGGGTGCGCTCGCGCGCCCCCACTGGAATGTTAGTTCCCCCAGCTAAAAGGGTTCAGCCAGCGAAAGCAACCGACTAAGACAAGTCTAGTCAGATAAAGACAGAAGAACTGGGAAAGAAGGAAGATTCGAAGCACCTGCCTTCGCCAAGTACTACGAATCTCGGGGGCTACACCCAGTGGGTGCACTTGCGCGCCCCCACTGGAGGTGTAGGTTATCCGGCTAAAGGCGTGTAGCCGGACAAGGTTAGCCGGGCAAAATGGCAAAAAGAAACTCAGCGCACAAGTAAGAAAAAAGGATTTCAACAATAACAAGCAAAAGAGAGACGAAGCTCTCGCAACTTACCCGGCGTCAAAGACAGCCGGCTCAAATAGACAAGGTTTACAGGTGTACAACACAAGACAATTACACCCGGCATCCCGGGGCGATATCTAGACAGCAGGACCCTTGCCGTGGGGGAGATCTTGGCCAGGAGAGGCTTCAGGCGGTGGAGGAGGCGCGGAGTCTGATCCGGTTCCGGCGCTGGCAGGCGGCGGCATCGGGGCCTCCACATCAGGAGTGCCAACGGACTCCAAGTTGGTGAGGACCTCGTCGGGGTCCACATAGTCGGCGATCTTGATGGCAGACCCGCGGAGCTCTAGATGGGCCTGGCGGATGGCGGCAAGGTCTGCCCCGGCACGGAACCCTCCGTCGATCTTCTCGATGCGGGCGTCCTTGTACTAGGAGAGCATCAAGGCCAAGGCCATCTCCGCTCCGGCTCGTGTAGCCAGATCCCGCAGCCGGTCCACCGCAGCCGGCACCTCTCCCACCTTCGCAGCCAGCTGCGCCATTATCTCCGGGACCGGAGCCTCTAGCCAGACAAAGGAGAAGACGTCCCTCGCCGCCTGGCGAAGCTTAGCAGCCTCCTCGCCAAGAAGGACGACGAGCTCCTGGGCCGTAGGCTGCGCTCCCGGCCAATTCTCCTGCAGCCGGTTGTAGGCCAGCAGGTCTATGCCGGGATAAAAAGCTGTCAGAAAAGAGAAGTCAGATCCGGCTACCGGATCCGGAAGGAAAAAGAGACGGAAAGAAGAATCACCTTTGGCGGTGTGGCCGACCTGCATCAGCTCCTCCACCAGCGCCTTCTCCTTGAGCCCCAACCGTTTGATCTCCTTCTCTTGGTCCTTGTTCTGGGCCTCGAGAAAGGAGAAAGCCTCGGTCCGGCTGGCGAGCGAGGCGTCGCGCTCCTTGATGGTGGCCTCCAGACCGTCCACCCGTGCGTGCCAGTCCTTGTTCTGCAGCCGCAGAGTGGAGTTGGACTTGCTCAACCGGTTGTTCGCCTTCTTCAAGCGATTGATCTCGCGCTGAGCGCACACGAGGATGGCTACAACAAACAGGCTATCAGTCCCAAAAAAAAGGAGCCGGGCAAAGTGAACTCACTCTGGGAGGTCGCGTTGGCGGTAGCGAGCTTCTGCTCCAACGCCTGGTTCCCGCCGGCTGTGGCCTCCAGCAGCCGGATCTCCTTCACCGCCAGCTCGAGCGTGGCGGCAAGGTCCGACAACGAGGCAGCGGAAGAGGCGTCGTCGTCCACGGCGTTGACAGCCAGGGACTCCTTCACCGCGACCACCGCCGCCTGCCACTCCTCTCCGGGCTCCTCGTCGGAGTTGTCGTCGCCAACGATGACGAGCTCCTTGCCAGCAGCCCCCCGCGCGCCGGCGGAGGAGCCTTCCGGCTGGGAGGACCTCGCCTCCGGCTGGGGAACTTTCGGCTGGGCGGAGCCAGTCGGCTCAGCCCGAGGGGGAGGCGAAGGCTGCGCCTCAGAGGAAGGAGGAGCGCTGGTCGGCGCAGTCGGGGTGCGAGGCGGCGACCCAGCGGGCGCGTGAGCCAGGCTCGCGGCTCCAAAGGAAACGAGCGTGCTAAGCAAAAAAACGAGGAAGACAGGAGCAAAACAAGCCAAAGTCAGAAAAGGAGGAAAAAGGCAAACAGACAGAAAGGAAAGGGGGAGAAGGAACATACCCCGGCACCACAGGAGGCGGCCCCTTATTCTGGCCAAGACGGCTTGATGGCAGGGCGCCTGACCGGCTTGGCGGCGGGGCGCCGGACCGGCTTGGCGGCGGGGCGCCGGACCGGCTCCTCTGGCGCGGGGCGGCGGGAGCCGGAGCGGCTGGAGCCGCTCCCGCCCGCTCCCCCGTCCGTCGTGGAGCGCGTCGCCGGCTCCGCGGTCGGCACGACCTCCTCCTCGTGCACCTCCGGGTGCGGGTCGGCGGCCGGCTCGTCGTTCCGACTGGGGAAGGCGTCACCATCCCCATCCGATTCCTCGCCGGACCGTCGGGCGCGCGGCTCGGGCAGGTTGGGCACGAACTCCTCGAGGGCTGCCGCGCCCTCCTCGCGGATGATGCAGGGGAACATCTGCCGAGCACAAAAGTCAGCCAGACGAAGACAAAGAACAAGAGCAAGAAGACATCAAAAGGGCATCCGGCTAGAAGAGCTTACCTGAGGCGCGCGGTTCTCCCGCGTATACGGTGCCAGGCTGAACTTCCAGTTCTCCGGCAGCCGCTCCTTGGTGATCGTCCACACCCACTCCTTCAAGTTGTGGTATTGGGGATCGCGGCGCGACAGCCGGGTCGGGTCCAGCCGGCCCGAATAGTAGCACATCTTGTGTGCTCGTTGCTGCAACGGCATCATCAGCCGGGACATCCAGCTGAGAGTGACGTCCAGGCTAGTCAACCGGCAGTGGACGAGGGAGCGCATGCGCTTCAGCATCTCGTCCATCTCCGCCTTGTCGCCGTGGAGCTTCAAGTCCCAGTTCTTCCGGCTGGACTCGACGTGCTGGAAGGCCGGCAGATTGATCCGGTCGACATTGGTGAGGTTCTTCACGTAGAAGTACGACTGCTGCCATAGTCGCACCATATCGTGAAGAAGAAACTTGGGGTAGCCGGTCTGCGAGCGGGAGTAAATGGAGGCGCCGCCGCAGACGACTAAGGGCCCCTAGGTGAACTGCACCTGCGGCCGGACTCGAAAGAGCCGGCAGAAGAGCCCAAGATCCGGCTGGATCCCGAGATAGCTCTCGCAGAAAGCAACGAAATGCGCCAACGTCCCGATTGCGTTGGCGCCGAGGTGGTGGAGACGAAGGTCAAAGAAGGCGAGGAAGGTCAAGAGGAACGGGTTCACCAGAAGGGCGAACCCGCGGGCCAGATGGGACAGGAATATGACGCGTTCGCCCTCCTTCAGATGCAGCGACACTTCCCCGGCCGGCGTCAGCCACACCGCCACCTCCTCTGCCGGCGGGACGACGAGGGTGGCACGATACTTCGCGATATGGTCCTCGGTGACGGCGGAGCCGCACTAGGCCCCGCGGTCGGCGTCCATCTCCGGTTGATGAGGGGGAGCGGCGACGGAAGAGTGGCGGTGGCCCGTAACGACGACAATGGCGAGCAGGCGACGCAGAGAGCAAGAGCGCGGAAGCAGGAGCACGCGGGGAAGAAGGAATTGCAGCGGGGGAGCGAAGGAAGGAAATCGCCTCCCCCGCGGCGTCCCTTTAAAGGGCCAGAAGGGAAACCATCGGCGGGGTACGTGGCGCGCATCCGGGCGACCCACACCCCAACCGCCGCCTAAGATCCCATGTGCCGGAGCAGGATGCGCAGAAGATCCTGGAGCGGGAACCGAAGCGCCGGACAGCAGCTTCCCGAGGCGACATGCGACGGGACGTTACGCTGCCCGCCGCAGAGTAATGATGGCGCGTGCGCGCGTGGCCGGCGTCAGCACGGACGTCACGGGTAGCGCAACCGCCAGGCTCAGCCGGACGCAAATTCAAAAACAAGAGGAAGCGCGCGCACATTTTGCCCAAGGGCGGAATCCACACGCGCTCGGGGGCTAGTGTCAGGGGGATGATCCCCGGGTATCCCAACCGAATAAGAAACAAGACAGTCGGAGTGCGTCCGGCTGACCAGATGCAGCCGGACAAGGCAAGACAGGCCAGCTATCCCTGGTAGCCGGATCAGCGGGAGGCAGCCGGATACGGCTACATAGCCGGACTCAATCAATGGGACAGGGCGGCGTGTGTATCAGTGCACGGTATGCCCTGTACGGTGACAATACTGGCAACTACCCGGCCATACCGAAGACTTTGCGCGGGTGACGCAGGAACAGTGGCCGGTGCTGACGACAGGCTCGCACGGCGTCCACTGTGCCTACGACAGCCATACCGCTCGTACTACGATAGGACAAGCTGTTTCGTGATGGTAGTATCAGTGTGGTCCATTGAATTCATAGCTTTAAAAATGAAAACATTTTCCTGTTTTATTTACAAGATTACATCAAATTCTGTGAGACAGATTTCATCAAGTGTACCTTACTTACTTTTCTAGGTAAATTTGTTTTTCATAATTTTTTACATATTATTAATATTATTGTTATTTGTTCTTCATTATTAACTCTAAATGAACGGGCGTAGAAAAATGCACTTCAGTGGTCTAGTGATAGCTTAGAATGAGAAAAGCAAGACACAGTGTACTTCCTCGAGAACAAATCTGATACCACTACATTGCTCTTTCCTTTCCAAGCTCTCATCCTTTCACTAGGGAATTTGCCGCGGTGTCACACGCCGTGTGACCCCGTGAAATAGTTGGTCGGATATACCGCTTATGCCACGCGTGATCCTGTGAAATAGTTAGTCAGATGTACCGATGGAGATCACCTGATATATAATTTTGTCTAAATTGTTGTCTCGAGTTACCGTGGAAGATAGCTGTACTACCTTTTCTGATAAAAGAGGCAAATGACTGTGAAATTATTGTTGAAGAATTAAAAATCTCAAAAGAATCTAAATCACCGATGGCGAATTGCGGCCTAGAATTATTCATGGGTAGCTACAATGAATTTATGGCCAGGAGAGTATGTCAAAAAATTATCGCAGAAGAATAACTGCTGGTGAATTACAGAGGGATAATCACTGACCGTCGAGGAGTTATGTTTTAACTACCGAGAGGGAATTATGACTGGGAGAATGTGTCTGGAATTACTGCCAAAGAATAGAATAGAACTGCATGAAAATGACCTCGAGAGAACTAGGGTAGAGGAAGTACTCATCGCCAAGGAGATATAGATAATTGTGGTTGAGAAATTGTAAACAGAAAATCACCTCAAAAGACTATTAGTCGAATCGAAGTATGGAAAAGCAAATAAACACAGTAGGGAAAACTGAAAATTATTGGTGGCAAAAAATATATATGTAAATAAATTAAGCCAAAATATCAGTTTAGGTCGGAAAATTATTGTCAGAAATTATCGATCGTGCACCGTCGATGAAAGGTCGTCAAAGGCTTACCGGCGACAAATTAACCATTAAAAAATTATGGTTGCTTATGTTGTTCGACTTGTTGTGAGGCATTGACCAAAATTATAGAGTCCGTTGGAATTTACAATCCAAAAAATTACAGCAGTGGGACGTGTTGTGAGCCATTTGGGCAAAAGTAGAAAGTTCATTGGAACTGCTGTGTAAAACTGCAGTAGAAATAATAAAACAGTGCAACGTGTCGTGAGATCATTGGACAAAAGAAGGAATCTACAATACCTAACGTGGACCGTCGGATCGAAGATCAATGACCAGATGAGCAACGCGTACTATTCATGTGCACAACACTGTTCACGCAAACAGTGCGCGCTCGCCCGCCGCGGTGAGAGCTCGCAAAAGCTACACCCTTCTATATATAGTCACTAGGGAATTTGCCACGGCATTACGCCGCGCGTGACCTCGTGAAATAGTTGGTCAGATGTACCGCTTACGCCGTGCGTGACCCTGTGAAATAGTTAGTCAGATGTACCGCTGGAGATCACCGGTATATAAAAGTTACCATAGTAGATAGCTGTACTACCTTTTCTGATAAAAGATGCGAATGACTATGAAATTATTGTCAAAGAATTAAAAATCTCAAAAGAATCTAAACTACCGATGGCATATTACGGCCTAGAATTATCTGTGGGTAGCTACCACGAATATATGGCCAGGAGAGTGTGTCGAAAAATTATCGCAGAAGAATAGCTGCTGCTGAATTACAAAGGGATAATCACTGACCGTCGAGGAGTTACGTTTGAAATAACTACAGACAAAATTACAACTGGGAGAATGTGTCTGGAATTACTGCCCGGCGCAACCTTGATCTCCATGTTCCTGCCCGGCGCCATCTTGATCTTCATATCACCTGCCCCGCCGGTATTTTAATCTTCATCTTTACCATTATTGAAATCCTCATCATCTTCATCATGACGTATCCACCGATTGTATCTATCCATGAAACCATGCCGGAGCAGGTGCAACTCCAGCATTCCGCAATCATGCTTTATCAAATATATCAGTTTGTAGTCGCAACACGAACATCTTATCTCCGTCATGTTTGTCTGTGCCATGTCATCCCTTGCGCATCTCATCAACATATCCATGAGGGGTGTGCTTAGTGGTCGGACCATGGTTGCCTGCACGGTATATAAAGAGCAAGAGAATAATTAGAGCATGGACGTCGAGATCGCCGGAAAAAATCGGCATGACCTCCCCTAAAAACAGGACATCCGCCACGTGCCAGAAATTCGCCGGAACGGAAATGAATCAACATTCCAGCAAAACATTGGCAACCCAAAATGAAATCCCTACACAAAACAAAGTAAGCACACAACACAATCTAGTCGGTGTCGCCAACAACGCACATACATGCAACAACGCCTTCACGCTTCCTGCAACGCCGACTAGGAGTAGGAGAGCCGGAGGAGAAGTAAAGTGAGATCTTATAGATCTGGAAGTGCAAGAGCTTTCACTTACATATGTGTGTCAACCAATAGAGGTTTAGCAAGCTTCTATGGTGAAACAATGGAGAAAATACGGTGGGAAGGAGGAGGGGGTGACCAGATCTCTCTTGTGTGAAAGAGAAGCAGGTGAGTGGGGTGTAGGTGGCTGCATGCATGTGCCAAAAAGTAAAAAAGGTGGCCAGAATGTCCGAGGCGTATCCCTACGAGATGCTCCTTGGTCAAATGAATGGTCATGGCAGAGAGACGATAAAGGTACCGGCGCACGGTTTCCAAGGCATGTGCTCTCTCTAAGGTGGTCTGAGTTTTCTGCCACCGGCCTTCGCCGACGTCACTTCGGCGCTGGAGCACATCTTTTCTTTGTCCATGGGTTCCTCTTTGTTGGATTTCTCTCGTGGTAGTTTGAAGATCACCTACTCTGGGGTCTCTACTGGTGGTAAGTTTCTTGAAGGAACTTTGATTCTCTCGGCAGATTGTTGGTTGGTTCTTCTCAATGCCAAAGGCTCTCCACTTAAAGGAAAATGTCTTGAAAATGGGGAGGTGATATACATTGGATCTATGGTGAGGTTCTCCTCTCACCTCTCTAGAGTCAATGATCTATTGATCTCGCCTTCTGGATTTCTTGGTAGATCTATTTCCGAGTTTGAATCTGATGAAGATATTGGTCCTAAATGGCATGATCTCTGTTCTTCTTTACTTGTGGATGATCTGGGTCAATCTCCAGGATTTTTAGTTCTTTATTCTTGTGCTAAGAGATTGGTCCTTCTCAACCACAACAATGTGGTAACTGATGCTAGATATCTGTTACAAGATGAAAAGATTGCATCTGGTATGTCCATTGATTTAAATGTGAAAAGAGTGATTGTGGGGGTGCAAATTCAAATTGGCCATGGAAAAGTTGACAAGCATGCTAAGCCAAAGATGATCTCCAAGGCCACCACATTGGATTTTTCTAAAGGCAAAGATTTCGAGGTAAATATCGGATGTCTACGCACGCTTCTATTCTTGTAGACAGTGTTGGGCCTCCAATTGCAGAGGTTTGTAGAACAGAAACAAGTTTCCCTTAAGTGGATCACCCAAGGTTTATCGAACTTAGGGAGGAAGTGGTCAAAGGTATCCCTCTCAAGCAAGCCTGCAATCAAGATACAAGAAGTCTCTTGTGTCCCCAACACACCCAATACACTTGTCAGGTGTATAGGTGCACTATTTCGGCGAAGAGATAGTGAAATACAATTATATATATAATTATAAGTGGTAATTGCAATCTGAAATAAGAGTGGCAGCAAGAAAACATGTAGCATAATTGATTGTAAACGATGTTTCAATGCTTAGAAACAAGGCCTAGGGATCATACTTTTACTAGTGGACACTCTCGTATAAACATCTTCTCTTCATGATGCTACCCTGAACTACTCTCTGGTTGGACGATGTAGAGCTATAACAGCACACCTTAAAGTTCGCATTCCCCATCTAGATAACCCCTCACTATCACCTTGAGTGCTAGATGGTTCCAACAAACACCACAATCTCATAGAGACATCCAAATCAAATTATACTCATGATAAGTATTTTATGTAACCTTAGCCAAAGTGCCACACAGTGTGCACACTGTCAACTTCACACACGTGGGGATAAGCAGAGATTAATTGAAGCACTTGAGTAGCAGCATAGATCCTAGATTACAAAGCTCATGATCTTAATAAGATCACGCATAGAGAGATGAACACATAGCTACTTGTAGAGCCCTTCGCCTCGAGAGAGAACTACTCCCTCCTCATCATGGGAGTCAATGGAGATGGCGATGGAGTCGATGGAGATGGCTCCGGGGGCACTTCCCGGTCCCGGCAGGGTGCTGGAACAGAGACTTCTGTCCCCCGAATCTCCTCTTCGGTGGCGGCGGCGCTACAGAACTTCTTGTGGAATTCTGATCGGGTTTTTAGGGTTTTCATCCCAAGGGGAATATATAGGCGATGGGGCAAGGTCGGTGGAGGCCTAAGGGGCCGACACCACCCCTTGGCGCGGCCTGGCCTGGCCTGCGGCACTAGGTGGTGTGGCCAGCCCCTGGCCCTCCTCTGTCTCTTCTTTGGACTCCGTCTCCGTGTCGGGAAAAATAGGAGGTTTGGCTTTCATTTCGTCCAATTCCGAGAATATGTCTTTTCTAGCTTTTTTGAAACCAAAAACAGCAGAAAACAGGCAACTGGCACAGTGACATCTTGTCAATTGGTTAGTTCCAGAAAATGCATAAAAGTCTCTCAAAATATAGACAAAACATAAGATAGTTGATATAAAACAAGCATGGAACATCAAAAATTATAGATACGTTTATGACGTATCAATATCTACAAGAAGTTTGGCCACCATGTTAATTTCACTAGAGGTTTCAAAAGAAGACCATTTTTTCTATTCTGCTCTTTTGGCCGTGCAAATTTCAAACTTGTCATTCATACTGTTGGCATTGCTTTGCAATCCTATTTTGGTGGTCCTGTCAGATTATTGTAGGACATAACTTATCAGTTTTCAGTTGCTTCTAGGGCTCTGGGATTTGAAATCTATAACATTTCAAAAATTTCAAATGATTCTTTTGTAATGACCATCAACTTGTGGGGTGAAGGAGGTCCAAATTGGAGATTTGAGGAAAAGGAATATTACAAGGAAATTGACAAGGACTAGAAATACGTCATGTATAAAAAGAAAAATGCCAGACCAAAAAAATCGACTGTTTTCAATCGTCTTTGTTTCCCAGCTAATTCAATAGATCTCTCTACATCCAAAGGCAGACAACTTAATGGCAGCAGTTATGAGAATAAAGCTGGCACGACTTTCATGGAAATCTTGATTAAGTGTGGGATTAAAGAGGTCAAGACGACAATTCCATGCAATAATCCCGCATCAATTAAACTACCTGGTCTATTACCCTTTTTGAAATTTCCTTCTTTCCCTACTCGCTCATGGCCCAACAATTTCTACCTTAATTGGTTTAGGGCCCAAGGTACGGCGCAAAATATGCGTCCTAGGGTGTTCTCCTGTCTAAAAGGTTTTGCTCTTTTCCAACAAAAAAATCAGAAGACCCTACCTCCTCAACTCCCACGTCTGCAGAAACCCTAACAACCCTGCTCTGCTCGTCGCCGACGGCAACCTCTACCGCAATGGCAAATATTCTGATTAATCCCCAGCCATTTCTTCCCCCTAGGTTCCAGATTATGCTAGTGGAAGGGAGCAACCGTGTCAAGAGGGTGGTGGTTCCGCGTCGCCCTCGTGCACATGAACAGTATGCCATCGCCAACATTCATCCCCTTCCTCTAGATCCGATTCCTTTTGAGAATGTAAGAGATGTGCTCCTCGACTTCCTTAACAATGTTGCTAGAGTGGATTTTTGTGCCATTCAGAATTGCCCTTTCGGCTCTACATATGTTCAGTTTAGCAATGTCAGCGATAGAGAGCGTCTGATCGATGCTAGTCCCATCCCCTTCCAAGATGTTATTGTCTCCTTCATCAAGCATAATAAAGGAATCAATTGGTGTAGGACCCAGTTCAATAACGAGTGATGGGTCATGCTAGTTGGTCTCCCACATGACCACTGGCATACTCAGGACCTGAAAGTCGTTTTCTCTTACATTGGAAAAGTTCTCCTTTGGGAAAGGGACACTGAACAAAAAGGAAGAATCATAGGAAAACTCAGAGTTACTGACTTGGTGGATGTGCCAAAAAAGTGTCATGTTTACCATTGGTGACCTCGTTGAGTCTGAGCCATGGACTTTTTTTGTGAAACTTCTAAACAGCAATCTCCTTGGTGGGGGGCCACCTGATGAAGACCCTCTGCCAGATGAAAATGAGGACCCTGATCTCCTACCTGACCTAGGCCAACAGTTTGGTCCTCCACCTCTGGTAACCCACAAGTATAGGGGGTGTATCGTAGTATGTTCGAGGGAAGTGAAACCCAATTTATTGATTCAACACAAGGGGAGCCAAAGAATATTTATAAGCCTTAACAACTGAGTTGTCAATTTGGCTACACCTAGAAAAAATCTTGCTCACAGCAGTTTATCAGTAGCAACAGTTTTGTAGTAGCAATAGTAAAGTAACAACAGTAGTAAAAGTAAAGACAGTAGTAACAATTGCAGTAAACAGTAGGATTAAAGCGCGGTAGGCATAGATATGGATGGACGGGCGTTGCATGGACAAGACAATTCACACGGCAATCAAGACATAGGGCATTTGCAGATAAATAAGATAAAGCATCCAAGTACTAAATAATCATAGGCATGTGTTCCATATATAGTCATACGTGCTCGCAATGACAACTTGCACAACATCTTGTGTCCTGCCAGCCCGTTTGCAGCGGGGCCTCAAGGGAACTACTGACAATTAAGGTGCTCCTTTTAATAGAGCACCGGAGCAAAGCATTAACACTCTCTGAACACATGTGATCCTCACATCAAAGCCATTCCCTCCGGTTATCCTGATTGCTGTCACTTCGGGGCCTTTGGTTCCGGACAACAATATGTGTATACAACTTGCAGGTAAGACCATAAACAACACTATCGTAATGAATCAATAACATGTTCAGATTTGAAATCATGGCACTCGGGCCCTAATGACTAGCATTAAGCATAACAAGTTGCAACAAAGTCGAAAAGCACTAATAATAGATACTAGGAACCATGCCCTAACAATCTGATGCCATTACATGAACGATCTCATCCAATCCCTACCATCCCCATAGCCTACAGTGGGGGATTACTCACTCATAGATGGGGGAAACATGGATGGTCGATGGAGAAGCGATGGTGATGATGATAGCGATGATCTCCTCCAATTCTCCATCCCGACAGGGTGCCAGAACGGAGTTTCTAGTTCCGAATCGCGGAATCTGGTGGTGGCAGCATAGCAGAACCTTTTCTGAAAAAACATCGAACCCCCCTTGGTTTTTAGGTCAAGAGGTGACTTATAGGCGAAGAGGGAGGCCGAGGGGGCAGCCGAGGCGGCCAAACCACCCCCAGGCACGACCTAGCTTGGCCCGCGCGGCCAGGTGGTGTGGGACCCTCGTGGCCCTACTCCGTCTCGTCTTCTGGCTCCGTGAGTCTTTTGGTGAAATAGGATTTTTGGCATATTTTCCGAGATTTTTCATGATAGTTGATTTTTTGCACAAAAACTAGACACCAAGGTAATTCTACTGAAAACAGCATCAGTCCGTGTTAGTTGCATCCAATTCACACAAGTTTAGAGGAAAAACAATAGCAAAAGTGTTCGGGAAAGTAGATACGTATTGGACACATCAACTCCCCCAAGCTTAGCTTATTGCTTGTCCTCAAGCAATTCAGTTGAAAACTGAGTGCGATAAAAGAAACTTTCACGAACACATTTGCTTCATAAGATGTATATATTCTTAGCATGTGATCAACTACTCAGGCAATTCATAATAAAGAGTATGCAACTAAGTTTACTCGATAGTCAATGCAAGCTATGAAGAGGTTCCAACTCAAAAATAATAAGTAGCACGAAACATAAATATAAGCAACATTGCAATGCTCATAAAAATGTATGATAGAGTGGTATCTCGCTTCCTTTGATTGTAGAGCAAACATAAATGCCAATGCACCTCTGAAGTTCAAGTGAAGACCAGAAGTAAAGATATCAAAGATACAAGCATCAAAGTCATAACACAATTAATCAAGTTTTGAGACAAGCACATTACACTAAGAATGACAATTATGCTCTCAAGAAAGTGCTCATAGAATGTGTGGAGACTCAACAAGGAAATGAAAAGGTTTTGAAAAATTTGAAAGGCTTCCAAATGCTGAAAGTATGGTACTCATTAGCTTTGAGCTCTCATTGCCCCTATCATAAGCATCTTTAAATGGTTAAGGTTAAAGTGACGCAACTAAGAGGATATGCTTGACAAGTTATAAGTTAAAATCTCATGCCCCTTACTTACGAGTACCGGACCTCATGCTACTCAACTTCAGTCACAAATAAGCTCTTTTCATTGTAAGTACATATGTATCATAGAGATCCACCAACGGGGTGCCCCTTGCACATGATACAGGAGCTATCCCATAATCAAAATGACAAGGCAAGCAGACAATGAGCATCTCAGCGATCTTTTTATTTGATATTTGCATAGGTTTTTATTGAGGATGCTTCATAGAATGCTCATTATGGTTATGCTGCAAGTTTTCACTATGATTAGGCATGGCTTAGGCTAGCGGCCCAGGCGTTTCTCTAACACATATACAGACTCCATGATCTTACAAGTTCCCCTTTTATTTCACACCGTCGGGATCCGTAAGCAAAAGAATCATGATATCAACAAGGTACAAAGTACCCGTGCAATGTTGAAAGTGTTCCCCATGAAACATGGTTCTGCTAACTTCAACTTATAAAGTGCAAGCATACACGCAAAAAAGATGGATGCAATGGTTCAAGATTATTAAGTGCAAGAAAGTAAAGTGTGCCATCAGGTTCGTGAGAGCTTTACTAATTAACTTTCTCATAACAAGAAAACATTTTATTCGAAAGAAAACTAGGCATATTGAATATGCACGGAATAGCAAATAATGCTAATAGGTAGGTATGGTGGACAATTTTGGCAATATTGGTTTTAGGGAATTGGAAACACGAGTAGAGCTCATACTCAGTGCAAGTGAAGGCTAGCAATAGTAAGGGAGCGACAAACGAGAGAGCAATAACTGTCATAATCATGCTTGCAACAAAACATGACTAATCATGGCATGAAAGTGATTCAAGACCCCTGAGGCAAAATAATTCAACGAGGCTTAACTAACTATTGTTTCAGTCATACGCATGCTTGAGCACGTGCCAAGTCAATTCAGGTGAAACATTCAGAGGAGGATACCACGGTGTCATACCAAGTTATGAATAGAGCAATGCAAGCAAACATTCATATGACATGCTACAAACTATTAGCGAGCTAGAGCTAATCATAAGAAAGCAAGAACTATTAAGCATCCATAAATAACATACACCCTACATGAACAGACTAAGCATGCCCACAATGATGAGTATATGTACAAAAATGAAAACAAATAGAGTTCATTACCAGCCTATTACCACACCTCAAGTTGTCATTAATCCTCATTATTGTCCTTCACTTGTGTGGCTTAAATAATAACATGAAACCAAATTCCACTAAGGACTGCTGAACCCTGCAACACACTCACAAAACTAAGAAGAACAACAAATATTTTTGGTGTTTTTAATTTTCAAAGGCAAGAACAAAAGGGAAAAACAAACAAAGCAAAATCTTTTTGGGTTTTTCAAATAATTAAGACAAAGCCAAAAGGAAAAAAGCAAACCAAAGGAAAAAGAAGAAGAAGCAAACAAAGAGAAACAACAGAAATATTTTTGGTCTTTTTGTGTTTTAGAAAGCAAAACAAAGATAGAACGAAAACTAAAAGGAGAACAAAACATGAATATATAAAGTACCGCCGAAAAATGATATGGAGATGAGTGTGATGTCGGTGTACCTCCCCCAAGCTTAGGCTTTTGGCCTAAGTGGGTATCAATCCCAAGCTGACCAAGATGGAGCGCCTCCGTAGTACGCTGAGGAGGTACCCTCGTCCTGGTGCGAGCTCGAGGACGCCCCACCGTAGTGCGCAGAGTAATCGTAGGAGGGCACATCATCCTGGTGCTTCCTGTGGAAACCGAGCAAGCGGAGCTACTCGTCCACCTCCTCCTTGGAGCACGACCACGGCCTCCTGCGAACACTAAACAAAGTAGATTACGGCAAAGGAATCTCCCTTTCATCCCTGTCAGTAAACAACATCATGTATACTAAACTGTCCATATCAGAGTCAGCAGTGACGAAGTTATGTGTTTTCATGGCAGCAAGATCAAGCCTTTGTGGTGCCAATATAGTATCATTAGGATCCACAGAAAGCTCTAATGCAGCAACCATACGTAAAGCAATAATGCCCCCATAAATAGGTCCCCTAGAAGCTAGGCGGCGAGCAATGAGAGAGCCAAGATTGTACCAAGTATCATTATTAAGTGCAGCAGCGAGGAAGGCTAAATGATAATTGGAGATATTACTCGTATTCTCCCTACCAAGAATGCTAGTAGCAAGATAATAGGCAAAGTATCTAAGAGCTGGGAGTTGGATGTTTCTTATCTTCACGTGCTGAGCTACACGGTCATCGTCATTGGTCACGCTTCAGTAGAGCTCCAGCAAATCAGCGGGTCGCCCTTGGATCTTCTTCACGGTCCCCGTCATGCCTATAACTATAATGCTGCAAAATCTTTCCAATGGCATGGTAAACGGCAGATTATAAATTCTGAAAGAAAAAGTTGACTGATAGGGGGTGTTAGTGAAAATGAAACTCTCAACGAAAGTGTTTGTGAGCACGGCATATTGCTCACTCCCATCTTCCATGTATGAGGACAAACCGACCCTCTGAACCGATAGTAAGAAATCATCGAGGATCCCTACAGTTTGCAAGAAGGTATAACAAGGAAAAGTAGATTGGTGAGCATCCCCCTCATCTCCTTCATTGCCAAAGCATGGTGCAATGAGATCTTCATTGTATGAAGGCCTAAACTGAGAGGCTGATCTTGAGGGCCTTGACTTCCTAGGTGTGTCCCTATCAAATATTTCTCCAAAGGTGTGGTTGTTCATCTTTGATATTCTGAAATTTAAACATCCATTACACAAGTGATTGCAAAGCGAATATATAATGAAGGACACTACTCATAGGACTTGCAAGAGGCCTAAACAAGCATCAAAACAATATCTCTAAGCATTGAACAAGCTTACAAGCTCTCATAACCTGTCACCTACAGCAGCAAAATACTCAAGATATAAACCACTAAACACAAATCTACTTGGACAAGCGGAGGTGTCACATACTGGAGAACAAATGCTCCAAATTTCAGCAGCAAAGATGGGCTGAGCAAGGAGATCGAAACAATCGTGGGCAAGAACAGCAAGAACGCGATTTCGAGCAATGAACTGGTGTTTTCTCGGGAGAGAGAGAGAGCAGTGGCAAGTGAGATAGTGAGTGGAGGGCCAGGGGTGGCCCACACCATGGCCAGGCGTGCCCCTGGGCTGGCCGCGCCACCAGGTGGTGTGCCTGCCTGGTGGGCCCCCTGGTACTATCCAGGCATTCCTCTACCCCTTTTTTCACGTAAAAATTTAATATGAATTTTCTGGAATTTTTTGAGACACTTTATTTTTTAGCAATTTCCAGGTATAGATGAATGATTTTCTGACAGAAAAAGGTTTCTGGAATGATGCAAAAGCAAAACAAAACTAAAACTTTAGAAGTTCTTAGATACTCTAATATTCAAGCAACTAACAACAGAAAAGTAAACTAAACGAAAGCAAAACTAGAATAGATAAACTAAAAGTAAGCAAAGATAATCATGGTGAAAACATTGTTTTATTCATTTAAATCCTTTTGTTAACAAGGTTGATCAGGTCTTGTTACCAAAACAATTTTATATGAAACAAAACTTTGTATTCCACTAATGATTATGTTACCTCAAATTTGATAGCAATGGTCCCAATCATAATAGTTTCATATTTTTCTCGTGGTATGGGACAATATATTTCTCCAACTTGAATGCCCTCAACATGTTCAATTGAGTTTAAACCATAAGTCCTATCAATCTTCTTGGGGAAATAGACAGTATGCTCCTTGTCATTAACATTGAAAGTCACCTTTCCTTTATTACAATTAATAACAGCTCCTACAGTATTAAGAAAAGGTCTCCCTAGAATAATAGACATATTATCATCTTCAGGCATTTCAAGCACAACAAAATCAGTTAATATCAAGCAATTATGAGCCACTTGAATAGGTACATCCTCACATATACCAACAGGAATAGTAGTAGATTTATCAGCCATTTGCAAAGATATATCAGTTGGTATAAGTTTTTCTAGTTGAAGTCTCTTATACAGAGAAAAAGGCATAACACTAACTCCTGCCCCCAAATCACACAAAGCAGTTCTAACATAACTATTTTTAATAGAGCACGGGATAGTTGGAATCCCTGGATCTCCAAGTTTCTTTGGAACCTTACCATAAGAGGAATAATTAGCAAGCAAAGTAGAAATTTCTTCAATAGGGATCTTCCTTTTATTCGAGACAATATCCTTCATATACTTTGTATAAGGAGGCAATTTAATAGCATCTGTCAAAGGAATTTGCAAGAATAAATGTTTCATCCACTCACAAAACTTATTATAGTGTTCATCTTCCTTTGACTTGTGTTTCTTATCAGGGAAGGGCATAGGTTTTTGGACCCAAGGATCTCTTTCACTACCATGTTTCTTAGCAACAAAATCTTCTTTAGTGTATTTAGTATTCTTACTGTGCCTTTCAGGTTCTTCTTCAACTTTTCCTTTATCAGGAACATCATTTTCTTCATTACCACTTTCAGTTTCAGCATCAGAGACAGATATACTATTAGGATCTTTAGCAGGTTCAGAAGGTTCTACAATAGTTTTATGTTTCTTCTTTCTTTTCTTAGGAGTAGTACCACTATTTTCAGCTTGTTGAGAGTCCTGCTCAATTCTTTTAGGATGCCCCTCTGGATATAGAGGATCCTGGGTAGCAGCACCACTTCTAATTCTAATTTCATAAGCATGTTTTTCTTTAGCAGCATTAACTACCAAGTCTTTTTGTACTTTAATAAGCTGATCAATTTGAGGTTGAACCATTTGAAAATGTTTAACAAGCATTTTAACATCATTAGAGGTTCTTTCCACAATATCCTTCAACTCAACAATAGCTCTTGTGTTTTCCATTAAATGATTTTGCACCCTTTTATTGAAATTATCTTGCTTAACAATAAAAATATTGAATTCTTCTAAGCATTGATCAGGAGGTTTAAAGTAAGGGATATCACCTTCATCAAAATGTTTGAGAGAGTGTACCTCAATAGTGAATGAGTGGGGAATTGGCTTACATAATTCTTCTATAGGAGGTAAATTCTTGACGTCTACAGCTTTAATTCCCTTCTCCTTAAGACATTTCTTAGCTTCCTTCATCACTTCATCATTTAGTTCAATAACTCCCCTCTTCTTAGATGATGGTATAGGTGCAGGTATAGCTAGTTCAGGTATAATTGTTTTAGGTATAGCTGGTTCAGGAGGATTGCAGTCTTCATAATTCTTGCTTATTTTAGCCATTAATTCCTTAGCTTCCTTGGGAGTCCTATTCCTGAAAACACAATCAGCACAACTATCCAGGTATGTCCTAGATTCTTCAGTTAGTCCATTATAAAATATATCAAGAAGCTCATTCTTAGGTAATGGACATCCAGCCTGTGCATTAATCAAAGCACAAAACCTTGCCCATGATTCAGGCAATATCTCTTTTTCTCCCTGTTTAAAATCAAAAAGTTCCTGCAAAATAGCATGTCTAGCACTAGGAGGAAAATATTTATGCAGGAAAGTACTAATCAAGCAATCAGGGCTATCAATAGATCTAGGAGGTAAATTATTAAACCAAGTTTTAGCTTCTCCTTTCAGTGAAAAAGGGAAAAATTTAGCAACAAAGTAGGTGTGCATCTTAATATCATCAGAAAATAAGCCACTCATGGTAGAAAGCTCAGTCATGTGTGTTACCGCACTTTCATTCTTAGTCCCACAAAAAGGTTCTTTCTCAACAATAGCTATGTAAGATAGATCAAGAGAGAAATCGTAATCCTTATCTTTAATGTTTATGGGAGATGCAGCAAACTTAGCATTAGGAGACAATTTGGGTTTTATAGTACGCCTCTCAAGGAGACTCTTAGCAGCACTCCTATCATGGGTGTTTTGACATTCTTTAATAAATTCATCGGTCATCTCAATATAACCGTCTTCAATATCATAGCTCTCTCTAGACTCAGGTGAACTAACATGTGTAGTAGTGTATTCATTAGGAGTTTCAGTATTTCCAGCTATAGTTCAAGCAATCGTAGCATCTAGGAAAGGACCTAAAGAACCACTCTTATCAAGCACAGTAGAAGCAGCATCATAGTTATTAGAACTTTCAGATTCAGCAGTAGTAGCAGTGTGTGTAGCATGTATATGTGGTGGTATAAGGAGCTTACTCATAACAGATGGTGAATCAAGAGCAACAGAGGTGTTTAGAACCGTACCTCTTCTTGTAGTGGATGGTAAAATAGGAACCTTGCCATCACGAGACTTACGCATGATGGATGGATGGCAGCGAACAATAGTGAATCCAAGTGAATTTGATAAATGAAGCTATGCTCCCCGGCAACGGCGCTAGAAAATAGTCTTGATGACCCACAAGTATAGGGCGTGTATCGCAGTATTTTCGAGGGAAGTGAAACCCAATTTATTGATTCGACACAAGGGGAGCCAAAGAATATTTATAAGCCTTAACAACTGAGTTGTCAATTCAGCTGCACCTGGAAACAATCTTGCTCACAACAGTTTATCAGTAGCAACAGTTTTGTAGTAGCAATAGTAAAGTAACATCAGTAGTAAAAGTAAAGACAGTAGTAACAATTGTAGTAAACAGTAGGATTAAAGCGTGGTAGGCATAGGGATGGATGGACGGGCGTTGCATGGACAAGACAATTCACATGGCAATCAAGACATAGGGCATTTGTAGATAAATAAGATAAAGCATCCAAGTACTAAATAATCATAGGCATGTGTTCCATATATAGTCATACATGCTCGCAATGAGAACTTGCACAACATCTTTTGTCCTGCCAGCCCATTTGCAGCGGGGCCTCAAGGGAACTACTGGCAATTAAGGTGATCCTTTAAATAGAGCACCGGAGCAAAGCATTAACACTCCGTGAACACATGTGATCCTCACATCAAAGCCAATCCCTCCGGTTATCCCGATTGCTATCACTTCGGGGCCTTTGGTTCCGGACAACAATATGTGTATACAACTTGCAGGTAAGACCATAAACAACACTATCATAATGAATCAATAACATGTTCAGATCTGAAATCATGGCACTCGGGCCCTAGTGACAAGCATTAAGCATAACAAGTTGCAACAAAGTCAAAAAGCACTAATAATAGATACTAGGCACCATGCCCTAACAATCTGATGCCATTACATGAACGATCTCATCCAATCCCTACCATCCCCATAGCCTACAGTGAGGGATTACTCACTCATAGATGGGGGGACCATGGATGGTCGATGGAGAAGCGATGGTGATGATGATGGCGAGGATCTCCTCCAATTCCCTGTCTCGGTAGGGTGCCACGGAGTTTCTGGTTCCGAATCACGGAATCTTGTGGTGGCGGCTTAGAGGAACTCTTTCTGGAAAAACGTCAAACCCCCCTTGGTTTTTAGGTCAAGAGGCGACTTATAGGCAAAGAGGGACGCCGAGGGGGCAGCTGATACATTGCAAATGTATCTATAATTTTTGATGTTCCATGCTTGGTTTTATCCACTTTCTTGTGTTTTGTCCACACTTTGGAGTACTTTTCATATGATTTCTTGGACTAACCTATTAACGAGAGCCACAGTGCCAACTGCTTGTTTTCTGCTGTTTTTGGTTCCAGGAAAGTCAGAAAATGAATATTCTCGGAAATGGACGGGATAGAAGGCAAAGTGCCTATTTTTCCGGATGTATCAAGTGCCAGAATACGAGACGGGGAGGGGTCAGGGGGCCACCACACCACCTGGCCGCGCGGCCAGGCTTGGCCTGCGCCAGGGGGTGGTGTGGCCGCTCCCGGCACCCCCTTGGCCTCCCCTTCCGACTATAAGATGCCCTCAGCACGTAAACCCTAAGGGCCTGACCAAAAATCCACGAAAGAGTCTGTAGCCGCCGTCATCTCCATCCCTAGATCGGGAGGGATCTGAAGCTCTTCCCGGCACCCTGCCGGAGAGGGGAATTCACCTTGGAGGCCTTCTTCATCACCATGCAAGCCTCCGGTGTGATGTGTGAGTAGTTCATCCTTGGACTACGGATCCATGTAGTAGCTAGATGGCTGGTTCTCCTCCTTTGTGCTTTCATGTCTAGATCTTGTGAGCTCCGTTCATGATCAAGATCATCTATTTGTAATTCTGCATGTTGTGTTTACGGGGATCCGATGGATATTGAGATGCTATTTTCGATTGATTATTGATTCTATCATGTCTTTGTTATTTGTAATCTTGCATGCTTTCTATTGTTAGTTGCTATCTTGGCCAAGTAGATGCTAGCAACTCCAAGAGTTAGTATTTATGCTTGATAGTGGGTTCATGCCTCTGGTCATCTGGGGAAGTGACAGAAATCTCTAAGGTACTAGATGTGCTGTTGCTACTAGGGAGAAAACTGTTGGAGATATGCCCAAGAGGCAATAATAAAAGTGGTTATTATTATATCTTTGTGTTTATGATGAATGTTTACATCCCATGCTATAATTGTATTATTAGGAAACCCTAATACATGTGTGTTTTGTAAACATAAAAGAGTCCCTAGTAAGCCTCTTGTTGAACTAGCTTGTTGATTAATTGATGATCATGGTTTCCTGATCATGGACATTGGATGTGATTAATAACAAGGTTATATCATTAGGAGAATGATGTGATGGACACACACCCATAGTAAGCGTAGCATAAGATCAAGTCATTAAGTTTGTATTGCTATAAGCTTTTAAATGCATAGTAACCTAATCCTTCGACCATGAGGTTGTGTTAATCACCATCACCGGATGGGTACTTTGATGACATCAAACACCGCTTCGTAACTGGGTGGTTATAAAGGTGTCATTGGGTATTCCGAAAGTATGTGTTGAAGCGCATGGACCAAGATTGGGATTTGTCCATCCATATGACGGATAAATATGCTCTGGGCCCTCTCGGTGGAATGTCCTCTAGTTAGCTTGCAAGCATGTGACCGGGTCACAAGGGATGACATAACATGGAACAAGTAAAGAGTACTTATCAGTAACGAGGTAGAACTGGGTATGGAGATACCGACGGTCAAACCTCGGATAAGTATAGTATCGCGTGACAAAGGGAAATTGTTTCGTATGTTAATGGTTCCATCGATCACGAAGTCATCGCTGAGTATGTGGGAGCCGTTATGGATCTCCAGATCCCGCTGATGGTTATTGATCGGAGAGGTGTCTTCATCATGTCTGCATATTCACGAACCGTAGGGTGACACACTTAAGGTTCGAAGTTGTTTTAAGTAGATATGGAATGTGCGTTGGAGACCGAATGTTGTTCGGAGTCTCGGATTGGATCCGGGACATCACGAGGAGATCCGGAATTGTCCGGAGAATAATATTCATATATTGGGGATCATTTTCTGAGTTAGGAAATGTTCCGGAGTATTTGTATGAGGATTCTAGAAGGTTTCGGAATGTTCCGGAGGGTTCTGGAAGATTTCTTGGAGTTTGCTTGAAAACCAAGAAAGGATCAAGGAATCCTTGTGGGGTAAGACAAGGATTCGTGGAGGAGTAGGACTCTCCCCCCACCTCCTTAATCCGCCGGCCAAGGGAGAGGGGAGTCCTACAAGGACTCCACCTCCCCATGGCGCCTCCCTCCTTTAAATAGAGGGGTGGAGGCGCCACCCCCTTGCCCCCTCCACTCTTGCCCTAGCCGCCTCTCTCCTCCTCCTTTCTTCTGCTCAGGCTTAGGCGAAGCCCTGCAGAATTCTCTACTCCACCACCACCACCACGTCGTCGTGCTGCTGGGATTCCGTGGAGAAGATCTACTACCTCCGCTGCTCGCTGGAACGGGGAGAGGAACGTCTGCTTCAACTCCGCACGTGTGACCGACTGCGATAGCGCTGCCGGAACATGGCGCCGGAAGGATCGTCCACTCGATCTTGAGATCGGCAAGTGATCGACTACATCAACCACGAGATCCAATCTCGTAACGCTTTCGGATCTACAAGGGTTAGTACAGATCTATCTCGTTGCACATGTCTAATAGATTAGATCTTGGCTTTTATCCAGATTAGATCTGGGTTTTGTTCGTTCTTGCGGTAGAAATTTTTTGTTTTCCATGCTACGAACCCATCAGTGTTATCAGAGCCGTGTCTATGCGTAGATCTGTTGCACGAGTAGAACACAATGGTTTTGTGGGCGTTGGTGCTCGTGCCGTTTTTTGCTTTGTGTACTTTGCATCTTGCGGTATGGTGGGATGAAGCGGCTTGGGCTAACCTTACATGTCATCGCACATGAGACTTTCTCCACGCTTGACGTGTAACTTGCTTTGCACAAGTGGCTTTGCGAGTGTCTGTCTCTCTCACCATAGTATAGATCCAATTTACACTTTGCACTTGATAGCACTTGTATCAACGTTGTGGTTCAGTTTTGTAGGTAAGATCCGTTCTTATTCGAAAGCCCCAAACCACGTAAAACATGCAAAGAAAATTAGAGGCGTCTAACTTGTTTTTGCAGGGGTTTTGTGATGTGATATGGCCATCATGTGATTGTGATTATATTTGATGTATGCAATGATCCTTGTTGTAATATGGCAACCGGCAGGAGCCTAATGGTTGTCTTTAATTCTGTTAAAACCTGCGTGTCTATTCATCTTTTTATAGCTTTATTCCAAGTAGTTGTAATAGTTGCTAGTGATGATGGACAACCATGAAGCGGCGCAACTGACCTTGACGCAATGCTGGTGATGATGGAGATCATGTCCGTGCTTTGGAGATGGAGATCAAAGGCGCAAGAAGAAAGGGCCATATCATATCACACTAATTATGAATTGCCTGTGATGTTAATCCTTTATGCATCTTGTATTGCTTAGATCGCGACGGTAGCATTATAAGATGATCCCTCTCACTAAATATCAAGTAATAAAGTGTTCACCCTTAGTTGGCACCGTTGCTAAGACTCGTCGTTTCGAAGCATCTCGTGATGATCGGATGTGATAGATTCTACGTGTGCATACAATGGGTGAAAGCCAGATTTGCACATGCGGAAACTAAGGTTAATCTTGACGAGCCTAGCATGTACAGACATGGTCTCGGAACACGGAATACCGAAAGGTAGAGCATGAGTCATATAAATGATATGATGAACATGAAGATTGTTCGCCGATGAAACTACATCTTCTCTCGTGAAGATCGGACTTGGTGTAGTGGACTTGGTCGTGTAATCACTAAGACAATGTGAGGGATGTTGTTTTGAGTGGGAGTTCACCTAGTTAATTTAAGAATTAAATTTGAACTCAATTTATCATAAACTTAGTCTAAACTACTTGCAAATTTGTTGTAGATTATGGCGACCCCCTCCATCAATTTCAATGCATTCCTAGAGAAAGAAAAGCTTAAGAACAATGGAAGCAATTTCACGGACTAGTTCCGTGGACTGAAGATCGTCCTCAGGGCTGGTCAGTTGACCTATGTGCTCGAAGCACCACTAGGTGACCCACCTGCAGAAGATGCCACCGATGACGTAAAGAATGTTTACGCCACTCGGAAAAATCATTACTCCACAGTTCAGTATGCCATCCTGTACGGTTTAGAAGCTGAGCTTCAGAAGCGTTTTGAGCACCACGACCCGTTCGAGATCATTAAGGAGCTCAGGCTGATTTTTGAGACTCGCGCGACCATGGAGAGCTATGAGGCCTCTGAAAAGTTCTTTAACTGTAAGATGGAAGAGGGTAGCTCCGTTAGCGAGCACGTGCTCACCATGTCTGGGTACGCAAACAAGCTCCAAGAGTTGGGGATATCGATTCCTAATGAGTTAGAGATTCACCGTCTCCTCCAATCACTGCCACCGAGTTATAAGAACTTTGTGATGAACTACAATATGCACTACATGAACAAGACGTTGCCTGAACTATCGTCCATGCTGAAAACTGCTGAAGTGGAGATCAAGAAGGAGCACCAAGTGTTGATGGTCAATAAGACCACCAATTTCAAGAGACAGGGCAAGCCTAAGAACAAGGGCAACTTCAAGAAGGACGGCAAGAAAGCTGCCGCACCTGCAAAGAAGCCCAAGGCTGGTCCCAAGCCTGAAACTGAATGCTTCTACTGCAAGGGTGCTGGTCACTAGAAGCGTAACTGCCCCAAGTACCTGGCGGATCTGAAGAATGGCAACATCAAGAAGAAAGGTATATTTGATATATATGTTATTGATGTGTATCTTACTAGTAATCGTAGTAGTGCCTGGGTATTTGATACTGGTACGGTTGCTCATATTTGTAACTCGAAACAGGAGATGCGGAATAAGCGAAGACTGGCGAGAGACGAGGTGACGATGTGCGTTGGAAATGGCTCCAAGGTTGATGTGATCGCCGTCGGCACGCTCCCTCTACATCTACCTTCGGGATTAGTTTTAAGTTTGAATAATTGTTATTTGGTGCCTGCGTTAAGCATGAACATTATATCTGGATCTTGTTTATTGCGAGACGGTTACTCTTTTAAGTCCGAGAATAAAGGTTGTTTGATTTATATGAGTAATATCTTTTATGGTAATGCACCTGAGATGAATGGTTTATTCTTACTGAATCTCGATAGTAGTGATACACATGTTCACAACATAGAAGCTAAACGAACAAAATTGAATGATAATTCTACATACATGTGGCACTGTCATCTTGGTCACATTGGAGTGAAGCGTATGAAGAAACTCCATTCTGATGGACTTCTTGAATCACTTGAAAGATGCGAAGCATGTCTAATGGGAAAAATGACTAAGACTCCATTCTCTAGAATAATGGAGCGAGCTACAGACTTATTGGAAATAATACATACCGATGTGTGCGGCCCAATGAGTGTAGCATCGCATGGTGGATATCGTTATGTTCTCACTTTCACGGATGACTTAAGTAGATATGGGTATGTCTACTTTATGAAACATAAGTCCGAAACTTTCGAAAAGTTTAAGGAATTTCAAAGTGAAGTCGAAAATCATCGTAACAAGAAGATTAAATTTCTGCGTTCTGACCGCGGAGGTGAATATCTAAGTTATGAGTTTGGCATGCATTTAAAGAAATGTGGAATACTTTCGCAGTTGACACCGCCGGGAACACCACAGCGTAATGGTGTGTCTGAACGTCGTAATCGAACTCTCTTAGATATGGTTCGGTCTATGATGTCTCTTACAGATTTACCGCTATCGTTTTGGGGCTATGCATTAGAGACAGCCGCATTCACTTTAAATAGGGCACCATCTAAATTCGTTGAAACGACACCGTATGAATTGTGGTTTGGTAAGAAACCTAAGTTATTGTTCCTTAAAGTTTGGGGTTGCGAAGCATATGTAAAGAAGTTACAACCTGATAAGCTTGAACCCAAAGCGGAGAAATGCGTCTTCATAGGATACCCTAAAGAAACAATTGGGTATACCTTCTATCATAGATCCGAAGGCAAAGTTTTCGTTGCCAAGAATCGATACTTTCTTGAGAAGAAATTTCTCTCGAAGGAAGTGACTGGAAGGAAAGTAGAACTCGATGAGGTTATTGAACCTTCTCTCGGATTTGCGAGCAGCGCAGCACCGGAAGATGTTTTTGTGCCGCCTGCACCAATTGGAGAGGAAGCTAATGATGATGATCATGAAACTTCAAACGAAGTTACTGCTGAACCTCGCAGGTCAACGAGGGTTCGTACCACTCCTGATTGGTATGACTCTACCTTGAACGTCATGTTGGTGGACAACGTTGATGACCCTGCGACGTATGAAGAAGCTATGGTGAGCCCAGATTCTGACAAATGGCTAGAAGCCATGAAATCCGAAATGGGATCCATGTACGAAAACCAAGTGTGGACTTTGGTGGACTTATCGGATGGCCGTAAGGCTGTCGAGAACAAATGGATTTTCAAGAGAAAAACAGATGTTGATGGTAATGTTACCGTCTATAAAGCTCGACTTGTCGTGAAAGGGTTCCGACAAATTTAAGGAGTTGACTATGATGAGACATTCTCACCAGTAGCGAAGCTAAAGTCTGTGAGGATTTTGTTAGCAATTGCTGCACATTTCGATTATGAGATTTGGCAGATGGATGTCAAAACGGCGTTCCTTAATGGTGACATTGAGGAAGAGTTGTATATGGTAGAACCCAAGGGTTTTGTCGATCCTAAAGATGCTGACAAGGTATGCAAACTTCAGCGCTCCACTTATGGACTGAAGCAAGCATCCCAGAGTTGGAATCAACGTTTTGATAAAGTAATCAAAAACTTTGGATTTATACAAACTTATGGAGAAGCTTGTATTTACAAGAAAGTGAATGGGAGCTCTATAGCATTCCTAGTACTATATGTAGATGAAATATTATTGATTGGGAATGATATAGAACTTCTTAATAGTGTCAAAGCCTATTTGAATAATAGTTTTCAATGAAGGATCTTGGCGAAGCGACATATATTCTAGGCATCAAGATTTATAGAGATAGATCAAGACGCCTAATAGCGCTTTCACAAAGTACATACTTAGACAAAGTTCTAAAGAAGTTTAGAATGGAAGATAGCAAGAAAGGGTTCGTGCCCATGTTGTCAGGTAAGACCTTGAGTAAGACTCAAAGTCCAGCTACGGCAGAAGATAGAGAGAAAATGAATAATATTCCCTATGCCTCGGCCATAGGTTCTATCATGTATGCCATGCTGTGTACAAGACCGGATATAGCACATGCTGTTAGTTTGACTAGCAGATATCAAAGTGATCCTAGAATGGAACACTAGACAGCGGTCAAGAATATCCTGAAATACCTAAAGAGGACTAAGGATATGGTTCTTTCTTATAAAGGTGATGAACAGCTTGTTGTAAACGGTTACACCGATGCTAGTTGGAACACCGATCCGGATGACTCGAAGTCACAGTCGGGATACGTATTTATTTTGAATGGTGTTGCAGTGAGCTGGAGGAGTGCCAAGCAAAGCGTTGTGGCGAAATCTTCAACTGAATCGGAATACATAGCTGCTTCAGAGGCTGCACAAGAAGCCATATGGATGAAGGAATTCATTACTGAACTTCGCGTGGTTCCCAGTGCATTGGACCCGATGGCTATCTACTGTGACAACACAGGTGACATAGCTAATGCACAGGAGCCAAGGTCACATAGCAAGCTGAAGCACATCAAGCTACATTTCCATGCTATTCACGAGTATGTCCAAGATGGCGACATAAAGATTTGCAAAGTACACACTGATCTGAATATGGCAGATCCGTTGACTAAACCTCTCCCTACGGCAAAGCATGACCAACACCAGAACGCCATGGGTGTTAGGTATATTACCATGTAATCTAGATTATTGACTCTAGTGCAAGTGGGAGACTGTTGGAGATATGCCCAAGAGGCAATAATAAAAGTGGTTATTATTATATCTTTGTGTTTATGATGAATGTTTACATCCCATGCTATAATTGTATTATTAGGAACACTAATACATGTGTGTTTTGTAAACATAAAAGAGTCCCTAGTAAGCCTCTTGTTGAACTAGCTTGTTGATTAATTGATGATCGTGGTTTCCTGATCATGGACATTGGATGTGATTAATAACAAGGTTATATCATTAGGAGAATGATGTGATGGACACACACCCATAGTAAGCGTAGCATAAGATCAAGTCATTAAGTTCGTATTGCTATAAGATTTTAAATGCATAGTAACCTAATCCTTCGACCATGAGGTTGTGTTAATCACCATCACCGGATGGGTACTTTGATGACATCAAACACCGCTTCGTAACTGGGTGGTTATAAAGGTGTCATTGGGTATTCTGAAAGTATGTGTTGAAGCGCATGGACCAAGATTGGGATTTGTCCATCCATATGACAGATAGATATGCTATGGGCCCTCTCGGTGGAATGTCATCTAGTTAGCTTGCAAGCATGTGACTGGGTCACAAGGGATGACATAACATGGAACGAGTAAAGAGTACTTATCAGTAACAAGGTAGAACTGGGTATGGAGATACCGACGATCAAACCTCGGATAAGTATAGTATCGCGTGACAAAGGGAATTGGTTTCGTATGTCAATGGTTCTATCGATCACGAAGTCATTGTTGAGTATGTGGGAGCCGTTATGGATCTCCAGATCCCACTGATGGTTATTGATCGGAGAGGTGTCTTCATCATGTCTGCATATTCACGAACCATAGGGTGACACACTTAAGGTTCGAAGTTGTTTTAAGTAGATATGGAATGTGCGTTGGAGACCGAATGTTGTTCGGAGTCTCGGATTGGATACGGGACATCACGAGGAGATCCGGAATTGTCCGGAGAATAAGATTCATATATTGGGGATCATTTTCTAAGTTAGGAAATGTTCCGGAGTATTTGTATGAGGATTCTAGAAGGTTTCGGAATGTTCCGGAAGGTTCTGGAAGATTTCTTGGAGTTTGCTTGAAAACCAAGAAAGGATCAAGGAGTCCTTGTGGGGCAAGACAAGGAGTCGTGGGGGAGGAGGACTCCTCCCCCCTCTCCCAATCCACCGACCAAGGGAGAGGGGAGTCCTACAAGGACTCCACCTCCCCATGGCGCCTCCCTCCATTAAATAGAGGGGTGGAGGCGCCACCCCGTGGCCCCCTCCACTACTCCAAACCCTAGACGCCTCTCTCCTCCTCCTTTCTTCTGCTCAGGCTTAGGCGAAGCCCTGCAGAATTCTCTCCTCCACCACAACCACCACGCCGTCGTGCTGCTGAGATTCCGTGGAGAAGATCTACTACCTCCGCTGCTCGCTGGAACGGGGAGAGGAAGGTCTGCTTCGACTCCGCACGTGTGACCGACTACGGTAGCGCTGCCGGAACGCGGCGCCGGAAGGATCGTCCACTCGATCTTGAGATTGGCAAGTGATCGACTACATCAACCACGAGATCCAATCTCGTAACGCTTTCGGATCTACAAGGGTTAGTACAGATCTATCTCGTTGCACATGTCTAATAGATTAGATCTTGGCTTTTATCTAGATTAGATCTGGGTTTTGTTCGTTCTTGCGGTAGAAATTTTTTGTTTTCCATGCTACGAACACATCAAAAACAACAATCCTTTGTTCATAGAACAATCGTATTGTTTACTTTACACGCAGTTCGTAAAGCAATAATCTGATGCTTGCAACTTAATACTGGAGGGGCTTCGGATGATAACCTAAAGGTGGATTATTAGTCATAGATGCAGTTGGATGGCGGTCTATGTATTATGTTGAAATGCCCAATCAAGTCTCAAAGGAGTCAAGATGATTAGTATATCATGTATTGCTTTCTCGATGTTTGTCAATTGCCCCGCTGTAATTTGTTCACCCAGCATGTTATCTATCTAAGGAGAGCCACCTCTAGTGAACTATGGATCCCAGTCCTTTGTCTTTACATACAATCTACAATCTTTTTACTGTTTTGTGTTTACTTTCTGCAAAATTTTGCTTCTTTCCATTCGATACGTTTAATCCTTTGTTTTCCGCAAAAGACGGTGAGATTGACAACCTCATCGCAAGTTGGGGACAAAGTTCTGTGGTTGTGTTATGCAGGTCTCCACGTTGCTACTAGCACCGGTAGTGCACCCTGCCAAAGCTCAGCTAGTAAGACCTTTGGGGTGTTTCCTTGCTCCTACTGGTTCGATTAAACCTTGGTTTCATAACTGAGGGAAACTTGCTGCTGTGCTCATCATACCTTCCTCTTGGGGTTCCCAACAGGCTCTACATCAACCACGCACCAGCACTTTTCTGAGCGCCGTGCATTGAGCCATCAAGCATTTTTCTGGCGCCGTTGCCGGGGAGTCAAGGACATCTTCACAAGGGGAGTCCCTCATAACCAATCTCTTTACTTTGTTATTTTTGTTTTGCTTAGTTTCTTTTTGCTTTCTTTGCTTGTTTTATTCTTCAAAAACACAAAAAAATTTAGTCTCATTTAGTTGTCACCTCTTCCTTAGCTCACCATGTTGATCCCTACTTTCACCCTGAAAGACCTTTCAATTGGTAGTGGTTCTATAATTGGGAAAGATAATATTGAAGAATTCTTTAATCATGTTAGTAAACATGAGGATACTGAGGATAGATCCCTTGCAGAACTTGCTCCAAACTATGAGATTGTTGCAGCTTCTTTAGTTCACATGTTAGAAGCTAGGTTTGTTAACCTCAACCCCTTAATACAAATAATGTTTCTTAAGCTTAAAAAAATTGAAGACCCTGAAAAAATGGATTTTATTCTAGAAACTTTGTTTAAGGAGTTATATGTTGTTACCAAGGAAGCTAGGAAAGTCTTTGATCGTTTCAATATGCTAGGATCATGTGTAGATGTTGTTGGTACACGAGAAAAAATGAACAAAACCGAACCTAGTGGGGAGGAACCTAAGATACCAATACCCTTCAAACTAGTAGCAATATATGATGCCATAGAAAAGAATCTTGATTGGATTGTTCCTGCAAACCCTTTTGATGAGAATAGTGAACCTAAGAGTATTGAGAGAGGATCCTATAGAACTTACTTGGATGATATACCTTGCCTTGTTGAAAATATTTCTGCTATTGACCTTTCTGCTTCTTCATTTGAGAACACTTGATTCTTTCTTTGCTTCTTATGCCTAACTTAAAGGCGTTAAAGAAAAGTACTTATTGGGAGATAACCCAAAAGTTTTAGATGAGTCCTGAAAGTTATTACCACTGTAATAACCTCTCATTATCCTTTTTGTGCCAAGAGTAACCTCTAATGAGAGAGAAGTAATGATTGGAAAAGTTGTTGTCCCGAAACAGATTTTTGTGCTTCATCGTAAAATTTCTCGAGAGATCTCTGTATGTCGTATTGAGCTGTAATTTTTTGTGCTTATGCCCCTGGTTGTTATATAACTTTAGTTAGTTCAAAACTTGTTGATTTGATCAACATAATGTATTCTAAAAAATTCGTCTTTACCTGCTGGTCTGTTTTGACAGATTTCTGCCATGTTCTGCATTTGCTTCTTGTTGGTTCCTTTTTGAGTTCTTTTCGGGAATTAAGCTTTTTGAGGGAAGTGCTACAGTAGCTAGTGTTCTAATGGAAGTTTATTTGGTGTTAGAACTGAATCTTAAGACTTATTTATTTTGAGTGCACTAATGTTGCTAATAAAGATTGTGTGAAGTTTTGTATGAAGGAAAAATTTCAGGTGTATGGAAGGAATGAGTAATGAGATAAAGGATGGACTAAAGCTCAAGCTTGGGGATTCCACGCGTGTCCCAAGAAACATCCAATAAGTACAAGCGTCAAAGCTTGGGGATGCCCAAGGCAACCCCTTCTTCATCAATAAAAATCCCAGGTTTCTTCCAAACGCTTCATTTTTATTGTTTCATGCACAATTGTGTTTTTCTTGGAGCGTCTTCTTTTTAGTTTTCGTTTTGGTTCTTAGTTTTCTTGGTTTGCTTAGTTTTCTGAATAAATTGGTTGGACCCCCTCTTTCATACATTGGTTTGCAAATAGTTTGGTTTGGTTTGGAAAAGAGTAGGAAAGTTCATGCTTATGTGGTAAAAAGAGCTTGCTTTTGACTATGGCCTATGCTTTGTCATGCCATGTTTGATATTGTTTTGGCTTTATGCTTAGTATTATTTGCTGTAGCATGACTTGTTATAAACAATTGAGATTGCTTAATGTGCCTTGGATGAATCATGCGTTGTTTTAGCATATTAAAGGATAATCTAGTGGTATTCTCCTTTGATGCTTTATTTGGGTTGACTTGGCGCATGCTCACACCATGTTATGACTATCTCAAGTCACTATAGCCTTTATGATCCTTTAGTTTTCAACTTGTAGTATCACTTTATGCTTTGATCAATGATGTTTTGTCGCTCTGCATGATTATGGCCATTATTGCTCTCTTAGTTTGTCGCTCCTAGTCTTTTGCTAGCCTCCACAACAAAGTATGAGTTCCACTCATGCATACAACTCCCTAAACCAAGTTATTCCAAATAGTCCACCATACCTACCTACTAGCTTATGATCTTCCAAGTATATTCATGCTTTTGTTTACCTTCCAAATTAAACTTGTTATGAGAAAACTAGTGATTAAAGCTCTCACGAACTTGATGGTACACTTTACTTTATTGACTTTAATAAACTTGAACCATTGGGTCCTTTGTTGTGTATATGCTTGCGCTTTATAAGTTGAAATTAGCAGAACCATGTTTCATGGGAAACGCTTTCAACATTGCACTTGTACTTTATACCCCGTTGATATCATGTTCTTTTCCTTACGGATCCCGGCGGTGTGAAATAAAAGTGGAACTTGTAAGATCATGGAGTTTGTATGTGTGTTACAGAAACGCCTGGGCCGCTAGCGGAAGCCATGCCTAATCATGGTGGAAACTTGCAGCATCACCATAATGAGCACTCTATGAAGCATCCTCAATAAAAACCTATGCAAATAGCAAATAAAAAGATCGCTGAGATGCTCATTGTCTGCTTGCCTTGTCATTTTGATTATGGGAAAGCTCCCTTATCATGTGCAAGGGGTACCCCGTTGGCGGTTCTTAATGATACACATGTACTTACAATGACAAGAGCTTACTCGTGACTGAAGTTGAGTAGCATGAGGATCGGTCTTCGTAAGTAAGGGGCATGAGGATTTGGTTTATAACTTGTCAAGCATATCCTCTTAGTTGTGTCACTTTAACCTTAATCACCATAAAGATGCTTATGATAGGGGCAATGAGAGATGAAAGCTATAAGTACCATAATTTTTGGAAGCTCTTTATGAGACTTGAATCCCTACTTCCTTTTACAAAGGCCTTTCTTCCACCATTATATTGAGTCTCCACCTTCTATCTTTAGGCACCTACTTTGAGAGCATAGTGGCCATTCTTAGTTCTATGTGCATTGTCCCAAGACTAGTTGATTGATGCATAACTTGTTATTGCTTGTTTTAAACTATTGTATCTAGTCACTCTTATGAACTTTGAAGGTGTCCTATGCATTTATATTTACTACTCTATTGAGGGACAAGCTGAATACTATTATGCTATGTTTTCTTTATGTGAAACAAACAAACGTCTTACAAAGCATTGTTATTCATGAATCTTTTGCTTGTGCCTTTTCATGTTGCATCATAGTTTCTTTGCTTATTGCTAGAACTTTGTCTTTCAATATTATGATTGAAGTACTATGATCCCAGCTTTGAATGTTTTAAAAATACTTTGATCAAGTCTTTGATGGTGCATGTCACCTCAAAAATTATTCTTTCTTTTTATCACTTACCTACTCGAGGACGAGCAGGAGTTAAGCTTGGGGATGTTGATACATTGCAAATGTATCTATAATTTTTGATTTTCCATGCTTGGTTTTATCCACTTTCTTGTGTTTTGTCCACACTTCGGAGTAATTTTCATATGATTTCTTGGACTAACCTATTAACGAGAGCCACAGTGCCAGCTGCCTGTTTTCTGCTGTTTTTGGTTCCAGGAAAGTCAGAAAATGAATATTCTTGGAATTGGACGGGACAAAAGCCAAAGTGCCTATTTTTCCGGATGTTATCAAGTGCCAGAATACGAGACAGAGAGGAACCAGGGGGCACCACACCACCTGGCCGCACGACCAGGCCTGGCCCACGCCAGGGGGTGGTGCGGCCGCTCCCGGCACCCGCTTGGCCTCCCCTTCCAACTATAAGATGCCCTCAGGACGTAAACCCTAAAGCCCGACCAAAAATCCACGAAAGAGTCTGTAGCCGCCGTCATCTCCATCCCTAGATCGGGAGGGATCTGAAGCTCTTCCCGACACCCTGCCGGAGAGGGGAATTCACCCTGGAGGCCTTCTTCATCACCATGCAAGCCTCCGGTGTGATGCGTGAGTAGTTCATCCTTGGACTACGGATCCATGTAGTAGCTAGATGGCTGGTTCTCCTCCTTTGTGCTTTCATGTCTAGATCTTGTGAGCTCCGTTCATGATCAAGATCATCAATTTGTAATTCTGCATGTTGTGTTTGCGGGGATCCGATGGATATTGAGATGCTATTTCAGATTGATTATTGAACCTATCATGTCTTTGTTATTTGTGATCTTGCATGCTTTCCGTTGTTAGTAGCTATCTTGGCCAAGTAGATGCTAGCAACTCCAAGAGTTAGTATTTATGCTCAATAGTGGGTTCATGCCTCTGGTAATCTGGCGAAGTGATAGAAATCTCTAAGGTACTAGATGTGTTGTTGCTACTAGGGAGAAAACAACAATCCTTTGTTCATAGAACAATCATATTGTTTACTTTACACGTAGTTCATAAAGCAATAATCTGTTGATTTCAACTTAATACTAGAGGGGCTTCGGATGATAACCTGAAGGTGGATTATTAGTCATAGATGCAGTTGGATGGCGGTCTATGTATTATGTTGTAATGCCCAATCAAGTCTCAAAGGAGTCAAGATGATTAGTATATGCATGTATTTCTTTCTCGATGTTTGTCAATTGCCCCGCTGTAATTTGTTCACCAGCATGTTATCTATCTAAGGAGAGCCACCTCTAGTGAACTATGGATCCCGGTCCTTTGTATTTACATACAATCTACAATCTTTTTACTGTTTTGTGTTTACTTTATGCAAACTTTTACTTCTTTCCATTCGATACATTTAATCCTTTGTTTTCCGCAAAACACGGTGAGATTGACAACCTCATCGCAAGTTGGGGACAAAGTTCTGTGGTTGTGTTGTGCAGGTCTCCACGTTGCTACTAGCACCGGTAGTGCGCCCTGCCAAAGCTCAGTTAGTAACACCTTTGGGGTGTTTCCTTACTCCTACTGGTTCGATTAAACCTTGGTTTCATAACTAAGGGAAACTTGCTGCTGTGCTCATCATACCTTCCTCTTGGGGTTCCCAACGAGCTCTACATCAACCACGCACCAGCACTTTTCTGGGCGCCGTGCATTGAGCCATCAGCGGCCGAGGCGGCCACACCACCCCTAGGCGCAGCCTGGCCTGGCCCGCGCGGCCAGGTGGTGTGGGCCCCTCGTGGCCCTACTCCGTCTCGTCTTTTGGCTCCCTGAGTCTTCTAGGGAAATAGGATTTTTGGCATATTTTCCGGGATTTTTCTTGATAGTTGATTTTCTGCACAAAAACTCGACACCAAGGTAATTCTGCTGAAAACAACGTCATTCCGTGTTAGTTGCATCCAATTCACGCAAGTTTAGAGGAAAAAACAATAACAAAAGTGTTCGGGAAAGTAGATACGTTTTGGACGTATCAACCTCCACCACTACCCCCAGCCTGTTGGTGATGCTGGTGGTTGGGATCATTGGGTTGCTGAAAATGCTAATGCACCATAGCCCGAGGGAGATGCTGCAGGATGGGTCCAATGGAATGATGCACCTGTGCAAGGACCTATTTTGCTGTTGGGGTTATATGCATGTTGATAACCTCAATTTTCCTCCTCGGGAAGCCAACAATGTTGTCACTAGATCTGCTCAAATTGCAAACATTTCCTCTAACAATAACTCTATCCATGCTGGGGATGAACACAAGAAGTGGAATAGCAGGTTGTTGGAAATCTTCAAGATGTTGTAATGGGAGAAGGTCTTATGAATATTCTTTAGAACTACCAGGAGGATGAGGATGAAGGTCATCATGGCAATGATTCCAACGATTAGGATGATTGGATGTTAGAAGATGCTAATTTACTGTCACCAAATGAGGACCATTTGCAGGTGGGAATGGTTAACACACCTTTTGTTCACCTTCCAGATGTGCTTGCTGCTAAGCAAACCTTCACCAAGCAAGGCCTGGACCTTTGGAATAGGTTTTTTGCCCCACAGATCAACAATCCATCCTCTGAAAAAGACAGCTTTAAGTGTGACATTCCTGTAAGTTGGTTCAACTTTATTACTCTCATGCTGCTTACTCTAGAGAAATTCAGTTGGGCAAAAAATTCCTTGCTTCATCTCTATGGGAAATTATTAAAGAACCCATTGCTGAGGAAAATACTATTAATTTCATCATCCCTAATGAGTGTATTGGACAGATAGCTCCTTCCTGCCTGAATATTGGCTCTTCTCCAACTCTACAGACCCCCAATGCTCCTTGTCGATACTGAGGTGAGAAGGAGTCCTAGGATTGTGGAATTAAATGGGGGTTTTAAAAGCCATGTCACTTTCACTTATCTTCTCTCTAATGACTCATGGACTCTCACCAACATCTATGGTCCTTGCCAAATAGAAAGGAAAGCTGACTTTTTGGATTGGTTTACTAATATTGTTATGCCTGATGATATGAATTGGTTAGTTTTGGGTGACTTTAATTTTCTCAGAAGGCTATCTGACAGAAATAAGAGTGGAGGGGATGTAAATGATATACTGTTATTCAATGAAGCTATTAGTAATTTGGGCCTAATTGAGTTGCCGCTTAAAGGTAGAAAATTCACATGGAGCAACATGCAAAAAGATCCTCTGCTAGAAAGGTTGGACTGGTTTTTTTCCATCTAGCTCTTGGACACACAGTTATCCCTCTACCTTTGTGTACCCTCTTTCCAAGACCACCTCTGATCATCTACCTTGTGTCATCTCTATTGGCACCAGAATACCAAAGGCACAAATTTTTAGATTTGAAAATTTCTAGTTACAACATAGTGACTTCAAACAAATTGTGCAGAATGCCTGGAATATCTTAGTTGGACACAGTGATAGTGCTAAAAAGTCAATGTTAGGTAAAAAAATGTAAGAAGAGGGCTTAAGATTTGGGCTAAACAGCTTCCTTGTCTCAAAGATCAAATGAAAAAGGTCAATGAAACAATTGAGCTTCTAGATGTGCTAGAGGAAACCAGAACTTTAACTATCAATGAGTGGAATCTAAGAGACCTGTTGAAATCACATGTCATTACTTTACTTCAGAACCAAAATGCCTATTGGAAACAAAGAGGAAAGATCAAATGGGTGAAGTTAGGAGATGAAAATACAAAATTCTTCCATTCAAAGGCTACTATCAGTTATAGGCATAACTATATCTCAATGTTAAAAAATGAAAGTAATCAGGAAGTTCCTGAGCATTCTTATAAAGCTGATCTTCTTTGGGAAGCTTTCAAAGCAAGAATGGGTACATCTGAGAAGACTGAGATGCATTTCAACCTAGAGGATTTCTATGGTAATGGCATGCCTGAGGAGACAAGAAACTCTCTTGAGATGCCTTTCTTGGATAAGGAAATTGAGGATGTGATTAGAGAAATACCTAATGACAAATCACCTGGTCCAGATGGTTTTAACAATGAATTCATCAAAAGTTGTTGGACTATAATTGGAAGTGATATTCAGAAACTTATCTCTGATTTCTATGATGGGCACATTTCTCTTGAGAGTATTAACTCCTCTTTTATAACCCTCATCCCAAAAGTTGAAAATCCTACCACACCTGCAGATTTCAGACCAATTTCCCTTCTCAACTGTGTTCTCAAGATAATTACAAAACTTCTGGCCAGTAGACTCTAGGAAATTATTTTAAAGCTTTTCCAAGAGAACCAATATGGTTTTCTCAAAAAAAGATCTATTCAGGATTGTCTGGGTTAGGCATTTGAATACATGTTTCAATGCCACAAATCCAAGGAAGAAATTGTCATATTAAAACTGGATATTTAAAATGCATTTGATACAATTGAACATTCCACCATATTAAAGATTCTAAGGGAAAGAGGTTTTGAGGAGAAATGAATTAAATGGATAGAGATGATCTTTGAGTTCGAAGTTCTTCTGAATGGGGTCCTTGGAAAAAATCTACTGCAGAAGAGGGGTTAGACAAGGAGACCCTTTGTCTCCACTCTTGTTTGTCCTAGCTCTTGGCCTTCTGCAATCTGTTCTGAATAAGGCAATGCACCTTTAACTTCTGACCCCACCATTAAGATGTCCCTCTTGCATAGATTTCCCTGTTATCCAATATGCTGATGATACATTAGTGGTTATGAAAGCTGATGATGGCCAACTGCTCTGCCTTAAAGCTCTTCTCCACACTTTTGCTCTATCTACTGGTCTTAAAGTGAACTACATGAAATCAAGCCTGATGCCAATAAATTTAGGCCATGAAAGACTTACACATTTTTCACAAACCATCTGCTGTCAAACTGGGAGCCTTACTTTCACTTATCTTGGGTTGCCACTCAGTTTGACTAAGCCATCTATGGAGCATTTTCTACCTATTTTTCAAAGAGTAGAAAGAAGACGATGTGGCATTCCATATTTTCTCAATTATGGTGGAAAATTACAACTGGTTAAATCTATCATGTCTTCTCTACCTCTATTCTCTATGAGCTGTTTTGATGTGCATGTTGCCATTAAAGATCAAATTATTAAATATATGAGACATTACCTCTGGAGAAAGAAGACTGATGATGGCTAGGCAAAAGGACAAGCTCTTGTGGCATGGAAAAAAATTGTAGGCCAAAAGACCAAGGAGGTCTAGGAGTTCTTGATCTCAACATCCAAAACACTGCTCTCCTCCTAAAAAACTTGGACAATTTTTTCAATCATCATGATATCCCTTGGGTCCATCTCATTTGGGGCACATATTACCAGAATGGAAAGCTACCTAGAAGAAGCATGGAAGGATCCTTTTGGTGGAAGACCCACTTAAAATTAGTTGACATTTTTAAGGCCATGGCTAGATGCAGTTTGGGGTCTGGGAAAACTGTATATTTCTGGACTGATCTCTGGCAAGATGAATGCTTACAAAACAAATTCCCATACCTTTTGTCTTTTGCAAAATCTTCAAGCATGAATGTGCAGGAGTTTGTCCAAGCAGAATACTTAGAGGATCATTTTCATCTACCTCTATCTCAGCAAGCCTACTCTGAATTTGTAAATTTGGAAGAAATCTGTCAAGGAATTTTACCAACTATCTAACAAGAACGTGATAGATGGAATTATATTTGGGGATCTGATAATTTCTCTATCAAGAAGGCTTATTCTGCTATGGTTGGATATACTCCTACCCCACCACAATTCTCATGGATTTGGGCATCTCCATGTCAACCCAAACATAAATTCTTCTTCTGGCTCTTACTTCTAGACAGACTAAACACAAGGAACTTGCTGGGAAGGAAACAATCTCATTGCCCACCTATAAATGTGCAACTCTTAATTGCTCTTCGGAAGAAAATCTAGTACACTTGTTTTGGGATTGTCCATTTGTATCACTTTGCTGGAATTACATTTGTCCAAACAGAACAGCAGACCTCTCAGTATTTGAAGCTTTTGTAGACATCAGAAATAAATTGAAACTACCATTCGCAATGGAGATAATCATCCTGGCTGTATGAGAAATTTGGATATGCAGAAACAACAAGATTTTTAATGATCAAAGACTAACCTTGGAAGGATGGAAGGAAATATTCCTTCAAGAAATGAGATGGGTTCAGTACAGAATAAAAAGAAAGCACCAAGAAAGCTTCCAAGAATGGCTAAACTATCAATTAGATCAGAGATATTTTCTAATTTTTTTCCCTCTTTGAGCTGGACTCTCTATTTAACTTTCTCTATAACCATGTAAATACTATACCATATAAGGGGTTTTTCCCTACTGTTTACCCTCAAAAAAAGATGCGCCTTCTATACTTTAAGAATACAAGGTGCATTTTGTAGGGGATGCGCCTCCAGTATCTAGCGCCTGCCACCCCGAGCCTACCTTAGATACTCGAGGCGCATCAGCGAGTGACGCGCCTCCAATATTCAAAAATATACAAGGCGCATATGGCATATGCGCCTCCAGTATTGGGGCACCTACCACCACCGGGTCCACCCACCATACTCGAGGTGCACCCGTTTCATATGCGCCTCAAGTAGTTGAACTACTCGGGGTGCATATGGAGCAGGTGCGCCTCGAATAAGGGGGCAGCCAGATCTGGTCTGTACATGAAATATAGGAGACGCACCCCTCACAGATGCGCCTCCAGTATTCAAATATAGAATACGAACCCTTGAGTTGTGCGCCGTGTATATTTCGTGGAGGCGTATTTGGTTGGGATACGCCTCCTATAAGCCTGTCTCATGTAGGGTTTTCCTTAGTAGTGCATGTCGGAGAAGCAGACGAAGAAGACTTGCCGCATAGGATCTCGACAGACCGGAGTAAGCGTCGTCTTACCTTCTCGCCGATGAAGAAGAGGATTTGGAGGAATATCTAGAAAGGAGGAAATGGTGGCCAATTCAGGGATGAGGTAGAGCGGTGTAAATAGGCAGTGTGAATCTGCGGGCGTAACCCAATTTCTCTTGCCGGATTTTCGGGTACGCGGACGAGCTCCCGCCATCACTCACTTGCATGGGCGCTCCTTTTCCCAAGCGAGCGCGAGAAGAAGCTGACTCCACGTACTTGACCGATTGGAGCATTTCTATAGAACGATAGAGAGGGATTGACGGAATATGATAAATGTATTATTAGGTTTTGAGACATGTGCGGTGTAAAGATTTTTTTGCGTGAAAAAACAAACACGCTTAAAAAAAAGGCTTCCCTAGGCAACTAAACACACCCTAGGTGTACGCCCGAAGCCATTCGACACGAAATAGGTGGTGCGAGGACCCCTCTTAAACCGAACATTCTCCCCCTGTACTTGGTGACCTACCCAACCAAACCAAAGCATCTACCATTACCGTTAGCTAGCTAGCTCAACTCCCCGTCACCTACCCAGCCACTCCCTCCCCTATAAATACCTGCCACACGAACCTCACTAGCATATCTCACCACACCAAGCACACTTCTCCACCTAAACAAGTGATATTCACGCAGCTCGGTCGACCAGTTCAGCTCCACCTGCTAGCGAGCTACGACACCACCGTCGACGATGGCCTCCCTCACCGTCTCGAAGGCGACACCGGCAGCGGCCGGCAGCACCACCACGAACAAGGAGCGGGAGGGCGCGGAGATCGTCACTGGCGCGGAGGCGTGCTACGAGTACTCCAAGGAGATGCTCAAGGGTCTGGGGTTCCCGGGCGGGGTGATGCCGCTGCGTGGGCTGGACGAGTGCGGGCTGGTGCGGGAGACCGGATACGTCTGGATGCGGCAGGGGAAAGCCTACGAGCACTACTTCCAGGCCACGGGCACCCGGGTGCGCTACGACGCCGAGGTGACGGCGTACGTGGAGGAAGGGCGCATGAAGCGGATGACCGGGGTCCGGAGCAAGCAGATGCTGATGTGGGTGCCCATCGTCGAGATGAGCCTCGTCGACGGCGGCGCGAGGGTCTACTTCAAGTCCAGCGTCGGCATCGGCCGCTCCTTCCCCGCGGCTGCCTTCGCCGACCCGGACGACGTCGACGACGCCGCGCCCGGCGGTCGCCACCGCTGCTGACGCCAAGGAAGAGAAGTGATCGATCGACCATACGTGCAGCGTGATGGTTTGTGGTGGTGTGCATATACAACATCTACTCGACCGTGTGAGCGAGAGTGATCTGCGGTGCACGCATGAGTTCACGATTGAGGTGTGATCATGCGTGGATGCATGCATGTATCTTGTTTATTTATTTTGTGAGTTTCCTCCTATTATTAATTGTTACCACGATGCCTACGTGAATAATCGAAGATGTCTTTGTTATTGCACAGTAGAAAGGGGTTGGGCGGTTGGCCGGTGAGCGTGGCCCGATCGATCGTGTAGCTAGAGTAGTTGAACCACCGCACTGGCAGCACTACGTCTTATTCCTTCTCCCAATCTGTCCCTCGCAATTACTCCTAATGAATAAAAGCACTGTACGTACAAACATCTTCTACTAGCAAGTTATGGTAGCAAGTCGCTTTCGTGCTGCATACAGGAACTGCTAACAGATACACAAGTACCCGAGTGTTTCTTCGCATCTGGGAGCAATATAAATTTCATCCTTAATTGATTTTCACATCACCAGATAGAAGTGAGGACCAAGAGGACTATAATAACATTATGAAGGATTTGATGAACGCGCTCTGGCGCTCTGACTGTGAGGCACGATCTCATTCATCTTAGGACTGAGCTAGCGGGCCATAGCCTTGGCGATGATCTTCGGGACCATATGAATGAGACTAATGGGCCTGAAATCAGTGATAGACTCTGCGCCGTCCTTTTTTGGCAGCAACACAATGTTAGCTGTGTTGATGATGTGGAAGTTGGACGCCGACAATTCCGAGAAAGCGTTGATAGCCCTCATAAGATCATCCTTGATGATTTCCCGAAAGGAGCGGAAAAAGGAGATGGAGAAACCGTCAGGGCCTGGAGCCTTATCCGTTGGCATGTCATCAACCGCCTCCTTGATCTCGAGCTCAGAGAAAGCAACCCAAGTTCTTCCAAAGAATGGACGGTGGGGTTCAAAACGACCCAGTTAAAATCCAGTTGGCGGGGTGGAGGGCGGCCTAACGCTTGGGAGAAATTATCAAGAATGAGCTTCTCCTTATCCTCATGAGTCGTAGACCAACCATCATTATGCTGGAGCCTCATAATGAAATTTTTGCGTTTCCTCGCGTTAACTCGCATGTGGAAGAACTTTGTGTTGGCATCACCCTCTCGAAGGTAGTTTATTCTAGAGGCCCGCCTTTTCCGTGATCTTTCCAAGGCCGCCAGACCTTTTACACGTCAGGGAGACCCTCTTTCGCCTCTCCTTTTCGACATCGCCATTGACCCCCTTCAGTGAATCCTGGAGAAGGCCACGGCTTCTGGATTGCTACATGAGATGCATGGCGGCCTGCAAGGTCCCCGTGTCTCTCTTTATGCGGATGATGCAGCCATTTTCTTGACCCCGACGGAGCACGACTTGTGTACCCTGGCTTGCATCCTCCAGAGTTTTGGCGAGGTCTCTGGTCTTGTGACAAATGTGGCCAAAAGCTCTATAGCTCCAATTCGATGCTCCAACATTGACCTTACGGCGGCCCTAACAAACTTCCCAGCTGCTACCGTTCAATTTCCCCTCAAGTACTTGGGCCTGCCCCTTTCGCTTGGCAGACTAAGACAGCGGATCTTCAACCTTTCATCGATAAGGCGGTTGCACGACTGAACCCTTGGAAGGGCAGTTTTCTGAATCGGGCGGGATGTACCGCTCTGGTGAAGTCCGTTCTCTCCTCCATGCCTATCTTCTTGCTAACTGCCCTAAGAGCCGACAAGGGCATCCTGAAGGCTTTCACTAAGATCAGTCGGGGAATGCTATGGGCCTGCAAGGAAGTTGTTAGTGGAGGAAAGTGCAAGGTCAACTGGCAAAAGGTTTGTCGCCCCAAGGAGCTCGGCGGCCTCGGGATTCTGGACTTGGAGAGGTTCTCTCGCGCGCTCAGGCTTCGCTGGTTATGGTACGAATGGACGGTGCCAGAAAAACCTTGGGTCGGTTCTGAAACCCCAAACGATGCCGCTGATGGAGACCTTTTCAATGCCGCTACCCGAGTCACCATTAGTGACGGTGCCAAGGCTTCCTTCTGGTCCTCCTCCTGGTTGGATGGTACTCCTCCGAAGGACTTAGCTCCCTTGATCTTCAATGCCTCTAGAAGAAAGAACCGGACGGTTCGGGATGCTCTCGAGGGCCAAAAATGGGTTGCTGATATTAATGTGGAATCTTTCACAGTTGAACACGTGGAGCAATACGTTCTCCTTTGGGATCTTCTTTCGACGGTACAACTATCCCTGGCACGATGGACTCCATAATCTGGACCATGTCGCCCAATGGTTGTTACTCGTCCAGCTCCGCCTACAAGGCCCAGTTCCTGGCCTCTCGGCCATGCTCCTTCGGGATTTTTGTGTGGAAAACTTGGGCTCCCCCCAAATGTCGCTTCTTCGCTTGGCTTGCCGTTCAGAACCGCCTCTGGACCGCCGACCGTCTTGCGAAATGGAGGTGGCCACACCTACCTACTTGTCAGTTGTGTAGATGCACCCCCGAAATGGCGCGTCATATCCTTTTTGAATGCCGCTTTTCCAAGAGGATCTGGGCTGCCGCGGCTTCTTGGCTCTCTTGTCTGGGCCTTCTCATCTGCCTAGGGACGGGAAGTAAGGTGTTGGACTATTGGCATGCCATCGCGAAGACTCCCACCTCTTCTCCCAAAGGTTTACGGACCGCCATCTTGCTTATCGCTTGGGAGATTTGAAAAGAAAGGAATGAAAGAGTCTTCAACAATAAATCCTCTTTGCCGTCTGTCATCATGCACAAGATTAGGGAGGAGGGAAAGGATTGGATTCTTGCCGGTGCTAAAAACCTGGCGGAGCTTGTAGGCTGACCCAATTTTTCTCTCTCTTTTTTGGGAGCTTTTCCCCCTTTCTCTTTTATTTTGTTGGCTCCGGCAAATCCTATGTTTGCTCCTCCTATATCAATATAAGGCAAAGCTCTTTTTGCCCCGTTTCAAAAAAAAATAACATTATGAAGTGCAAACGTACAAGTTTTTTTATCGTGGTAAGGCTAAAGAACATTTGTTTCCAAATAGAGATTAGCCAACTTTTCTTTGTATTTTTTAGATAGCTTGGCCACGTATGCCAGGTCCAGATTAGCGTACATTTATGTAGCGATAGTTCAATCTGGTGGCCAGCACGGCCATCAAATGTAGCATTTAGTGCACCTTTTAGCTCGTCATCCCACCTTTCAGCGTATCTATTCGATCGATAATAGCTCATCATATCTTGGAAGGGTGTGCACCTCCAGGAAATATACTGCCATTAAAATCGTAGCACTTGCAGTAACTGGATTCTGCAGGATTCTCCATGCCCGATGTGCGAGCAGAGCGAGATTGAAAAGTTCAATAATCTCGGAACCCTACACCGCCCACTGACTTAGGTGTTGACATCTACTCCCAAGACACCCAATAAGTCTGCCTCTTTCCATTGCGGATACCCCACCAAAAGTTGTGCAATAGGTTGTTTATGTGTTGACACAAGCTATTCGCAACCTAAAATAAGACAGAGTATATAGGTATAGCTTGGGCAACAGACCAATAAATATCTCCTTACCCCTACCAACAGAAGCATCTCCCACCATCCTTGAACTCTTTTCTAGACACGATCAATCAAATATTCGAAGTCTCCTCTAATAGATCTCCTACGTCCGAAGGCATGCCGAGATATTTTTCACCGAGTGTTTCAATTTGTACATTCAACCTTACTTTTATAGCAGTGTGTGTCTCCTACAAACACTGCTTACTAAAGAATACCGATGAATTATACATGTTTATCATTGTCCTGACGCTTGACAATAACGAGTAAGCAAATTAGCCACTTCTCTCGCTCCTTCCGCACTCTCTTTCGCAAACAACATGCTATCATCCACAAAGAGAAGGTCGTTAACTGCCGAGGCAGAACTCACCACCTGTAGACCTTGTAAGCTCGATGATTGATCATTCCTTCTTGATTTTAAGAGGACTACTACTAGAAAAAACAAATAGGGAGAGGTGGGATCTCCTTGTTAGATTCCCCTCATATGCTTGAAATCTTCTGTGGGTGCACCATTGAAATGAATTGAAAATTTAACTGATGAGACCATCCTCATAATCAGATTGACCCATCCTGAACAAAAAACCATTATCGGCATTATTACCTCAAGAAATGACCACTCAACTCGGTCATAGGCCTTCCACATATCCAATTGAGTGCACAATGTCGATGCTTTTTAGCCTTGTTCCTCTTCATAAAGTGCAAACACTCATATGTTGTAATTATATTATCTGTGATCAACCATCCTGGAACAAAAGCGGATTGCTCCTCGAAGATGATCTCTAGTAATATCTTCTTCAACTTGTGAGCGAGTACTTTGGAAGCAATTATATATATGACATTGAACAAGCTAATTGGTTAAAACTGACCTTACTCTATTGGACTCACCACCTTTGGAATAAGAACTATGAAGATGTCATTTATCTCCTCCAGATCGTCATCACTCTGGAGTATGCACACCACTGCATTGGTTACTTCAGCACCACATAGCCACCAATTTCTCTGGAGGAAGTGAGTCGGTAGACATTAGGCACTAGAGCTTTAGTGGGAGACATATGGAACAATGGAGTATTAACTTCCTCTTCAGTAAACGGGGATGTTAAGTCCTCATTGATAGCGCTCGTAACACTTTGTGGTATAGTGTTAAACACATGACCCGTCCCGCTAGTACCCTCTGACTCGTACAAGTTGTAGTAAAACTCTCGAGACATCTCTATCAGTTCCTGCGGGTTATCTACAAAATCTCCGTATAAATTCTGATGCTGAATAATGTTAGTTTTCTTCTACCGCTTGCTTGCTCTCTAGTAAAAAAATGGTATTTTTTTGCTCCTTTGTACAACCATTGCGCCCAGGAGCATTGTATCCACATCAACTCCTCCCGATGATGCAACTCAGCAATATGTTAAGTAATTTCGATCTCGGTGTGACTCAAATCAACTCGGAACAAACACTTTGTGGGTGCAACTCAAACCGCCTGAGCTTGACGAGGTGGTGGAACCGAATGGCATCAGGAATGTAACATCTAAATTTTGTAATTTCGGATGTTACTAGAAGCATGCATCATAACATTTGCATCATGGCATCACACAATAAATTTTGCACCAAAACCCTTTCCCCTAAACCCTATTTTGTTTTCTCATATATTCATATAAGGGGGTTATATTAAACCTAACCTTCTAAATCCTTGCAAAAGTGTTATTTTATGATCCTATGTTGATCTCCTCCTTTTTACAAATTTTTAGAGACTAAAATCATTAAATTAGGTTTAAAGTGCAAAAGTTATTAAAGCATTTATAAAACAGAATTAATAAAAGAGAAACAAAAAAACTAACTAATCTAACCTAGGCGGGCCGGCTGAGCCAGCCCGCGACTACCTACTGCTCGTGCCGCGGCCAAGCGGCACCCAGCGCGCCAGCCGCACAACTGGGCTGGCCCAGGAGCAAGCCATGGCGCTACGAGCAGCCCGCCAGCGCCTCGCAGCCACCGACGGCGCGGACCCACCTGTCATCGCCCTCACGGACTCCGCGTCGAGGAAGAACAACTGCCGCTGCGTGCCGAACGATTCCCGGCCGAATCAGAGGAGACTGCGCGACCCCCGCGTCAAGAAAACTCGACCTCTTAAACCCCACCGCCCCACCGCATAGAAACCCTAAACCAACTTTTGCAAACCGCCACCGGGATGCCGCTCTCGAGGTCGATTCCGATCTCACCGAAGTCGCGTCGTCGCCGAGCTCAGAAGCAAGGTTCCGATGCCCCTCTGCCCATCCTTCTTCCTCTCTCCTTGTTATACTTCGTTGTTTCTCACGTCTTTCCCCTTCGAACAAAGCCCCTGCCGCCCCCAATTGCACGTTGGAGCTCCGTCGGAGACAGAGGGGACCAGTGGAGCGCCAATGCGAGCAGCGAAGTCCGACGCCGTCCGTGCCAAGAAGATCAGGAGGAGGAGCCGGTCATCGTCGTCGTTTTTCCCAAGCCGGAGGAGCGCCGCAGCGTCAACATCGACCACCACCGACCGCATCGCCGCCGTCCGCCGCCGTCAACGCCATCGTCGCTGCCACCTGTAAGTCACCGATGTTCCCCCTCCGTCCGATCACGATCCAACGCCCTAGATTAGATCAACGAGCCGAAGGGGTATCGCCCTATAGCGTTGCGCCGTGTGGCACGCTCCGCGTCAGCACGCCGCGTAAGCACCACGTGCCTAGCTGGACCAATCCTGTGGTACCACTTGTCGCTTGCGCGGCTACCCATATGTAAATACTTTTAAATAAGCAGAAAATACTTTAATCTTGTAAAATTCATAGTAATTCTAATACTTGGCCAAAAATTGCAAGTAATATACCGTTGGATTCATAAAATTGAGTAGAACACAGATCTGTAATAATATTTCTAGTTTACTGTATTGATTTCGTGGTAGGATTTAAAGTCTATATTGGAATATTTTAATTCTAGGGAAATAATCGTAACTCCGTTTTAATTGATTCTTGTTGCGTTGGCTTTATAATTATGATATCTACTCTTTAAAATTGTTAAATCTTCCTTACAGATTTCAGATCTGTTTCGTGGTAGATTTGAAGGGTAGATCTCTTTATGGGCATATTTAATGAAGTAATAATCCAAATTACTTGAAATTTGTGGGAAATCGATACTAATGACACCCCCAACACAATATCATCCCTAAATAATTTTATTGATCGAATTTGAACCCATCCTTGCATATTACCATGTTGCATGCATGCATAATTACTTTTGTGGCAATGTTTTGTGCAAGTTGTGATTGGATCTATGTTTGTGATTCGTTAGATTGTTTGGAGTGTGCCGAGGAGTACTGTTGCGTAGAGTGCTGCTCTGATCAAGGCAAGTTACACCACTTGTTCATATTTATGTCCCAGTTTTGACTATGCATGTTTTGATCTTCAAATTCTGTAGTATGCATGTGTAGGATTATTTGGTAGATTTTCTTAGTATTATTTTGTAAGTGCGGTTTTGTAGTATGTCATGAGTAGCTCTATACTTAGGAATTTCCATCCTAATAGGTTAACCCTGCTTTTGCTAAGTACTGCTTGCTATGCTATATATAAAGTATCATTGGGGGGTCGAAACATTGAATTTTTTTTAAGTAAAGCTCTCTCGAGCAAACCTTTTCCTCTCTAAACCTCCTTAAAAATAAAACTAGCTTTTCTTCTGGGCAGAATGATTGTCGTGTCAATGAGTAGAATTTGGTGGAGGACGGCTGCCTAGGAATCAAAGAAGTCTACCATGTTTCAGAATTCTGAAGCTTCCAGTACAACCACAATACATATGGGCTCTGTCTTGGCCTAGTAATTAGTGGAAAACCTCACCGGGGTACCAACATTTGGAGGTTCTTGGCACGGTTGGATCCATCTGGTAGAGGGGCTACTAAGGGAAAGCCTCGCCATGGTCTTGTATGTAAAAGGACTTGATCGTGGATTGTGGGTAAAGTGCACAAACTCTCGAGAGTATTGCAATCTGATCGATCAGCTGAGTTCACAAAAAAGAACACTTTGAGCATCCGAAGGATGGAGCCTCTGAAGGATCTTCCTCTCTCTTTCCAAACTTAAAGTTTTCTAAAACCCCAGGGCGTGCGTAATATCGCCAATGGGTGGGATTTTGGGGACTTGGTGCGTAATATCCAAGTGCTAGGTTGATTGGACACTTGGTGTATAATACCCAATACTACTTAAACAATGTTTACAAAGTAGGGTAAAACTCTCCCTCTTTTCTTCTTACTTAGATAAAATTGGCTTAATGCAAATGAACCCCAAAGCCTACTCCTAGCCTTGCATGTAGAGTTAGTCTTATTCTTTCCTTGGTGTAATTGGCCAATACATTCAAAGTATTGACCCAACTTGTTGGTTGCACGTTTTATGTGTAGAATCCAAAGATTGAAAGATGCGTAGGGATCGCGGGTCTTCACTCAACTAGCATGAGGCATTGATGGACTCAAGTTTATTAAGTTTCTGCTGTTTTATTTGAGCTAGCTATAAGCTATGCAAAGTTGTAATAATTATACTCTAGATTATTCGTGTAATAATGACTTGTGTTTTACATGATATTCATCGACTGTGAGTGCTAGCTATTGATCCAGGACTAGCATGTTAATCACAGGGACTTAGGATCTTTAACGATCCAAGGTCATAATAGATGGTATCAGAGCACAAAGTTGCCTATAGGATATGACCCCTCGGATTGGAAACCACCTTTATCATTGTGTGCTTTTTCTTTCTATATTCTTCTAAGTTATTTATGCTCTTCTAGTAATATCTTTTCCTTATCACTTTGTATCTAATCTTCATTCTTCTAACTTAAAGATGACGAGCTTCCACTATGACACCGCCGAAGACATCAAGTACCTGTGCTTTGGGGAATACCTTCTCGACATCATCAAGACGTTGGAGCTTCCCATGCCATCGATCAAAGGAAGCGTGTTGAGGAAGATGCACACGGAAGGATGTTGCATGGTCGAAGTCATCCAACCGGGGCGAAGTGAGGCTGGACCCAAGACGGAGGCCATTATGCTCAACATCGTCAGCGACTCCAAGGAGAAAGGACTTAGCACCAGCATGCAAGAGCTCATTGGACGCCTATGTGGACGCCACCGTGAAGAGGTTGAAGGCCACTACATCAATCTCTTTGGAAGGCGTGATGAGAAAGGAGTTCCAATTGAGTTAACCTTGGAGGAAAGGGCGACATCCAAGCGTTGAAGGATCCAATACCAAGACCTGGAGTGCCACATCAACGATCTTGAGGAGGGCAGCTGCTTTGAGATCATAAAGAATGACGAGTTATGCGCTCTAGTCAAGGAGAAGGACAAGAAGATCCAAGAGCAAGTAGAGATGATCAAGTCCCTAGAAGAGAAGCTCATAGCCCAAGACAGGAAGTTCGTTAATCAAGAGAGGAGGGTGCAGGATAAGAACACGAGAATTAGGGAACAGAATGAGCTACTCGTGAGAAATGAGATGGAGTTCAAGAACTTCCTTCACATGATCAAGGAGCTGCGAGCCACCAAGAGGAGCTTGGAGGAGAAGATCGTGCCTATGACTAAGGAGTCAAACCTGGTTGTGGAGCTGCAAAAGGAGAAGAAGGAACTTCAAGAGAAGCTCGAAGCTACTACACATGAACTGCATGAGGTGATGGACCTTCAAGAGAAGCTCGAAGTTGCTACACAAGAGTTGCATGAGGTGAAGGACTTTCAGGAGAAGCTCGAAGCCACGACAAAGGACATTGAGATATACAAGTCAATGCTGGAAAAGGAAGGCTTCTCTATTGAGGACGAGGAAGTGGATGATGAGTAGGGTAGATAGTTGGACCACCTTTATCTTTATGGTTAAACGTTATTCGCGGTTGTAATAAATACCAAAACAATATTGGTTTAGTTAAACTTGGATGAGTTGTGTTAAACTTTGTGTTATGTGTGCCTTTTATGTTTATCATGTGTTACATAAGGGTAGGAGTTTATTCCTTGGTCTTTCTATCTATCTCTTAACTTGTTTCCCCAACCCCATAGATGTCACGACATACAAACAATAATATGCCTTCGGAGATTGCACAACTTCTAAACTCCCATAATCAGCTGATCCAACTCCTCACCCAAAACCTACAAAACAACAACAACAACTCGCCACCTCGACCACCTTGCCGCCCCAATAGGATCACGTGACTTGGTTTTTGAGGTTGAACCCTCCTACCTTCTCAAGTAGCTCTGAGCCAATAGTGGCGGATGACTGGCTCTGCACCATCAACAAGAAGTTAGACACCGTCCAAGTTGTTGGAGCTCACAGGGTGCGTGTTGCCGTGCACCAACTTGAAGGACCTGTGGCTGAATGGTGGGATAACTATCAAGTCATCCACCCTGATATTGATGCTATCACCTAGAACCAGTTTGAGGTGGCCTTTCATACTCATCATGTAGCTGCTGGTGTCATGTCACTGAAGAGATGTTAGTTCCGCGACTTGAAGCAACTGGACCGCTCTGTCTCCGAGTATGGGGACCTTTTCAATAAGCTAGCGCGCTATGCACCTGATGATGTTTCCACTAAGGCAAAGAGACAGGAAGAGTTCCTAAGGGACTTAATGATGAGATATCCATTAAGCTTGTGGCTCTGAAGTTTGATAACTATTAGGAACTCCTGGACATGGCAGTTGTGGTTTAATCAAAGCAAAGGAGTATATAGAACCGCAAGAGAAAGTCCACCTCACACAAGCATAACTCAGATCCATACCAGAAGAAACGCACTTCGTCACCACCACCCCACAACCACAATGGTCATCATCATGGTGGACATAACCACAATGGCCATAAGCACCGCAATGGGAATGGAAATGGAAATGGAAAGTATCTGAGTGAGGTGACATGCTTCAAGTGTAACAAGACAGGGCATTATGCAACTAATTGCCCCGAGAGGATGAAAAATGGGAATGGCAATGGGAACAACAATGGACACAACCATGGTAATGGGAATGGGATGAAGCAAAATCCATTCGTCAAAACCATGGTGAATCATGTCTCCGTGGAGGATGCTCGTGAGGCACCCGACTCTGTGATTGGTAAGTTCAAGCTTAATTCCATCCCTGCGGTTGTTCTTTTTAATACTGGTGCATCGCATTCATTCATATCAAGGGTACTTGTGGATAGAGGCAAGATACCTATGGAGACTATTAATACTCCTCTAAGGGTAAGTTCTCCTGGAGGAGAAATAGTGGCAAACTCTGGATGCTGTGGGTTAGAACTAAGGATTAGGACACACACCTTTCCCACAAGTCTAGTCGTTCTGGAGTCACAAGGCTTAGACATTATTTTGGGCATGAATTGGATGATCGAATATGAGGGAGTCATAGATTGTGCCAAAAGGACTATCGCACTCACAACTCCGGAAAAGAGAAGAATCCGCTTTAAGTCAGGTTTTGCACTCAAGGGAAGTATGGTGAACTCTCTGAAGGGGGTTAGCTTGGAGGATGTACCAGTTGTGAAGGAGTATCCAGATGTCTTTTCGGCAGAATTACCAGAGATGCCTCCTGACCGAGATATCAAGTTTCTCATTGACTTTATGCCTGGGACTGGACCGATAGCCAAAAGACCATACAAGATGGATGTCGATGAGTTGAAGGAACTTAAGAAATAGCTTAGAGAACAATTGGACAAAGGCTTCATTCAACCAATTGCAGCATCCTAGGGAGCACCTGTCTTATTCATGGAGAAAAAGGATAAAACCAAGAGGTTAGTTGTGGACTACCGATCATTGAATGACGTGACAATCAAGAACAAGTACCCCTACCCAACATCAACGACATGTTCGATCAATTAAAGGGAGCTAGTGTGTTCTCTAAAATTGATCTCCGATCAGGTTATTGCCAGTTAAAGATCTGAGAATAGGATGTACCCAAGACTGCCTTCACCACAAGATATGGTTTGTATGAGTACATTGTGATGTCTTTTGGTCTAACCAATGCCCCAGCATACTTCATGACTATGATGAACAAGGTGTTCATGGAGTACTTTGATAAGTTTATTGTGGTATTCATTGATGACATACTCATATACTCCAAGGATGAGAAAGAACATGAGAGGCATCTGCGCCAAATTATGGAAAAGTTAAGGGAACACAAGTTGTATGCCAAGTTTAGAACATGCGAGTTCTGGTTAAATGAAGTGGGATTCCTTGTTCATATTGTGTCAGCAAAAGGAGTTGTCGTGGACCCAAGTAAGGTAGCTTCCGTGACAGAATGGGAGTCTCCTAAGAATGTGGGGGATATCAGGAGTTTCTTGGACCTTGCAGGATGATGTCTACGCACTTCTATTCTTGTAAACAGTTGTTGGGCCTCCAAGTGCAGAGGTTTGTAGAAGAGCAGCAAGTTTTCCCTTAAGTGGATCACCCAAGGTATATCGAACTCAAGGAGGAAGTGGTCAAAGGTATCCCCTCTCAAGCAACCCTGCAATTAAGATACAAGAAGTCTCTTGTGTCGCCAACACACCCAATACACTTGTCAGGTGTATAGGTGCACTAGTTCGGCGAAGAGATAGCGAAATACAAGTGGTATAGATAATTATAAGTGGTAACAGTGATAGAAAATAGCTTGGTAGCGTGTGGTTGACGTGGGAAAATACTAAAGGCAAACTGAAATAAAGATGGAAGAAAGCAAACATGTAACATATCTAATTGCAAACGGTGTATCAATGCTTAGAAACAAGGCCTAGGGATCATACTTTCACTAGTGAACACTCTCATATAAATATCTTCTCTTTACGATACTACTCTTAACTACTCTCTGGTTGGACACTCTAATCGATGGTAGGGCTATAACAGCACACCTCAAAGTAAGCCTTTCCCATCTAGATAACCCCACACTGTCACCTTGAGTACTAGATAGTTCAAACAAATACCACAATTTCATAAATACATCCAACTCCAAATATAACTCATAACAAGTATTTGTAATCTCTAGCCTAAGTGCCACCATGATGTGCACACTGTCAACTTCACACACATGGGGAGAGCAGAGATCTATTAAAGCACTTGACTAGCAAGGTAGATCTATAGATTATAAGCTCATGATCTCAATAAGATCATGCATAGAGAGAAATATGAACACATAGCTACCGGTAGAACCCTTAACCTCGAGAGAGAACTACTCCCTCCTCATCATGGGAATCAGCACCGGTGATGGAGATGGCGGTGGAGATCGATGGAGATGGCTCTGGGGGCACTTCCCCATCCTGGCAAGGTGCCGGAACAGAGAGTTTATGTCCCCCGAATCTCCCCTTCGGTGGTGGCGGTGCTACGGAACGTTTCGTGGCTGGAGGCTAGAATTAGGGTTTTTGCATCAGGAGGCATCTTATAGGCGAAGAGGCAAGGTGGGTGGGTAGCCAGGGGGCCCACACCACCTGGTGGCACGTCCAGGACTAGCCGGCGCCACCACATGGTGTGGCCGCCCTATGGCCCCTCTCCGTCTCATCTTCTGACTCCGTGAGTCTTCCGGTAAAATATCGACTTTGGCTTTTGTCCTGTCCAATTCCGAGAATATTCATTTTCTGAATTTTCTGGAACCAAAAACAGAAGAAAACAGGCAACTGGCACTGTGGCATCTTGTTAATAGGTTAGTCCAAGAAAATTTATAAAATTACTCCAAAGTATGGACAAAACGTAAGAAAGAAGATAAAAACCAAGCATGGAACATCAAAAATTGTGGATACGTTAGCAACGTATCACGGGATATTACCGAAGGTTCATTGAAAACTTTTCCAACATAGCAAAACCTATGAATGAATTGTTGAAGAAATAAAAGAAGTTCCAATGGACCGAGGCATGTGAAGCGAGTTTTCAAGAATTGAAGAAGCGCCTAGTAATAGCACCAGTTATGTGTCTGCCTGATATCCAGAAGGATTTCCAAGTCTATTGTGATTTTTCTCGACAAGGACTTGGTAGTGTACTGATGCAAGATGGGAAGGTAGTGTCATACACCTGTCGGCAACTAAGAACCATGAGAATAACTACCCCACACACGATTTGGAACTAGCAGCAGTTGTGCATGCGCTCAAGGTATGGAGACATTACCTCATGGGCAAACATTGTGATGTGTTCACGGATCACAAGAGTCTGAAATATATCTTCACCCAAAAGGAGTTAAATATGAGGTAAAGAAGATGGCTTGAACTCATCAAGGACTATGATCTGGACCTGCAGTACCATCCTGGGAAAGCCAATGTTGTAGCTGATGCTTTAAGCCGCAAGGTCTATGTAAATGGACTTACCGCAGGGGAACTTCCAAAGGATTTGTGCGAACAGTTCAAGGATCTCAGGTTGGAAATAGTTCCGGAAGGATACTTAGCGACTATGGAGGTAGTGCCAATGCTTTTGGACCAAATCAAAGAGGCCTAGAAGGGGGAAAAAGAGTTGGAAGAAATAAAAGTTAATATAAGAAAGGGTAAGGCAAAGGGGTTCCATATGGATGAACAAGGAACACTTTGGTATGAGAAGCGTTTGTGTGTTCCCGATGACCTTGATATTAGGAAGTTAATCCTACAGGAAGGTCATGATTCGCCATAATCAATTCATCCAGTTAATACAAAAATGTACATGGATGTGAAGGATAGATTCTGGTGGAATAATTTGAAAAGATAAATTGTCGAGTATATTTCTTTGTGTGATCTATGCAATAGAGTCAAGGTCGAACATCAGAAACCAGCAGGGCTGCTTCAACCATTACTTGTGCCTGACTAGAAGTGGGACAAGGTTGGCATGGACTTTATCATGGGACTACCCTGGACTCGTTCTGGGTATGATTCTATCTAGGTATGCGGTGACCCAGCATACCACTACATGTGTAGTATACTATAGTTGTTGACATTACATCTACAGAACACCATTCTGTAAATATCACATCCCTCAGAGTGGTACAACAGAAACATTGAGGGTCCATATTACAAACATACACACTTCATTATTATTACAATACCAGAAGTTCGAGACTTCAAGTGATTCAAACTTACAAACCAAATAACTTATTTCATAAGTTCAGCAGAAGAACAAAAAACACAACGGTAATAAAGACGTGAGCTCAACAGCTTATTCTATAGGGTTCATGCTGCTCGGCTCAACCTAGGTAACTACACACCGGCCTGACAACTACTCTGACTTGTTGTCTTCATCTCCATAGTGTATCCCGTAGTCCACCCCTTCGATTCCACCGGACAGGTCCGGCTCTTCATAGTAGACGTCGTTCTGGACCTCCGTAGCATACACCTGGTCATCCTTCTGGCCCTCAAAGTTTTGCAAGGGGTTCAAATGAAAGAGTGAGTAATAGCGTTACCCAGCAAGTTCACTATATGAAAGGTGGGAAGTTTGATGCTCTAACTACCACCTCGGACTATAAGTCCTTGGTACTATGCATTTTTGGTAAACGTTTCTTCAAAGATTGATTTTAATATAAAAAATATGCACATCAGCCTTCACAGGTTGACCAGAACTTCATGGAGTTCCTTTCCTGCCGCGTTCGTAGCTCCTTCCCGGAACAGGGAATAACATGTCACAATTCTTACACTCTGTAGAGGTGCGTTGCTTTACCCATAAGAGACCAAATCCTTGTTGCACAACCGGGCATACTTTCCTGTCCACAATTCCGTGATGTGGGGCCTAGTAGATGATCCAAGCCAATTACTGCCCCTCTCTGCGACCCCGCATGAAGACACGACCCTCCAGGACATGCCCCACCTCTATCAAGCCCCTTATAGGACCGGCTATAACTCTGGTAGGCTCCTGCAGACTATGAGACGGTTATGCCCTGGAAAGCTCCCTTAAAGGTCCAGCTAAACCACTGACAGCCTCTCAAGATAATCTAGACACCAAAATCATGGGAAACTAAGGGGTTCCACCCATGTGCTAGGTTTCTCCACGAGAAATCCTCAGCCTCATGATCAGGTCATCCGTCCATGCGAAAGGAAGAAGATCCAGTTGACTTCTCCGTCCCATCCCAAATCTTATGGTTAACGTGTAATATACGACGCTAGAATCACTGATGTCATGGGTTATTATGCCCTAGTTATTCGACCATTGGAATCCTAGATTCCACTGTCATTCTTAGTATTTATCATCACTTAGGATGATAATAGCATTCATTTGTTTGGGGAAATATTTATTTTCTGTCTCTTTTAGAATATAGGTGATAACACACAATTTTCAAATACTTTCATAAAGACTCTTCAAAGGACATGAGAAAGTGGTGAACTTGCCTTGTGACTGTAAGATAGTGAAGTCGGATACTTCCACTTGACCTTGAGCTCCGGTTTCTACAGAAAACCATTATTGCCCGGTAAGGACAATATTTAAAGAAGCAATATGCAATGCATAGTAATGTCATGCCATGATTTGTTTTCTTTCTTCTTTGCGTGTTTTACCAACCCTGTAAAGGTGTTAAGTTTATTTTAATTAATAAAAGAAAAGCATTACTCAAGAATCATTAAATTCATATTATTTTGATATTTAACATTTTTATAATAACTAGTATTATTCTAAGAGTTTAAAATGAATTTATTTAATTTTTAACTCTTTTAAATATTTAACTAAAATTCCTTTAAGGAAATAAAACTTTATTTTTATCACACTTGATTTACTTTTCAAAATATATAAACTAGTATTTTTTCTATAATGGTACCTTCCTTTAGAATCTTAAAAATGTATTTTATTCAATTTTAAGTGTTTTGTATATTTTTAAAAAATTCCAGAAGGAGTTTATACAATTTTAATAATAGATCTATATTTAATTGCTTAAAATTACTATCTAGTATTTTTTATTGAATAGAGGATATATTATTTGTATTTTTAGGATATTTATTTATTTTTCTAGAGCCTAGTTTATCTCAAGGATGTATTTGTAATTAGGTATTTTACATAAGTCCTTCTTATAAAACACGGGTCTAGCCCACTGGCTGGCTCGGCCCGACCTGACCCGCTTGGGCTGGGCAAATGCCCCTGTCAATACTAGGCTGCTCACACCCGGCTCGGTACCACCCACTCGCTCTCTCTTCTCTCTCACGCGACACCCTCTCTGGCCACTCGATGTCGCCGCCGCCACGGGTGATTCCGGCCACCCCAAGCCGACGTGTCCATTGCCGCGGTGCAAGACGGCATGGATGATGCCGCTGCTCGATGTTGTCCCGCTTGATCTAGCACTGGCCCTCTCCGCTGGCCGCGCTGACCCCCTCCTCATGGCTATGGTTTAGGGTTCAATGTGCTCTGGTGCTCCCTCGATGACGTTGTGGTTCTCATGGCACTGCTCTTCCATGGCTGCTACTGCTGTGTGTAGGCACGGGTTGCAGCACCCCCCTCGGGGTGCTCCCCGTGCCGCCACCTCTCTACCGCCGGCCTCCTCTCTGCTTCCTCTTCGATAACCTTATGAGGACCTCAAGTAAGTGCCCTATCCTCCTCTCTGTGCTCTACCTTGCCTCTATTCCATGCCATGTGGTAACTTGCAATGGATTTCCCCATTTAGGGTTCATCCCTAAATTCCTAGGGTTCATTCCCCTACAGTGGTGATTTAGCATAACTCTAGGGTTAATCTTGCCTATGCTAATCCTTTGATGTTGACCTACTGTTAGTGTAGTGTCAATCTCCGTCGAGCATGTTTGTTACTTTGTTCTCTATCAGAGAACACTCTGTTGATTATGTTTTTATTACCCAGTTCTCTATCATAAAACTCTCTTTAAAAGCATTCTTAGTTTAATGTGGATGCCCAAGTTGTTGTGGTTGTGGATTTACTCCTATGGAGTTAAGTTGAGATGATCTCTGTATTGATGCTTGATTAATTGCTTACTTGTGAAGTATTGATATGTTTAGTCTCATGATTTAATCCTGTTACTGTGTAAATCTAGTGCTAGTCTCTGCTCTATGATTAATAAGGAGATGATATATAAAGAGATGATTCCTTTATGCTTGTAGGAAAGTGATTAAACTTATTGGTTTCTGTACAGTGTGGCCTAGTGATAAACAGTGTTTGTCTTTACTATCCTTTCTAAAATAAAATGTCTCTTTATGATTCCTAAATCATTTAGGAAGATGATTATCTTTTTTGAAGAGGATATGCTTGAGCTTGTACTCAAGCAGATATGAACCTACTAGGTACAGAGGTGCTACCCTCCTGGGAATGTGGCATGTACCAGCCGATGTGATGTGTATCTATCTAGATAAAAATAGATCATAGGGTCAGTGATGCTGGTCTGAGACCCTGCATGTGCAAGAACACATGCCTTAACTGGCTGTTTATGATCTATTGTTTAATATGTCCACTTATCATGTTCTTGCAAGAAAATGAAAGTGTAAGATGGAAAATTATTAGATCTAAATGTTGGAACATACTCTGGTCGCCTTGTCTTGATATTTCCTTCTACATTTGGCTTGTGGTAGCCCTAGATTTGTTTTGGCTTCCTCTTGGCCTTATCTTGCTCCTCATGGTGTTGTTGCTCTTGTGTGGCCTTGCTGTCCACCCAGTACATCCCCCTCCTCAAGTCACCATCTTTGTTGGTGATTTCCTGGGTTTTCTGTGGTGGAAAGTGACTTGATCTAGTGATATGGTTGCAAGATCTAGTGCTGATCTTGGATGTGCTAGTGACAAACTATGGTTGGGCTCTCTTGCAAAGTGAATAGAAAAGCTGGCTTTGCTCTACGCTGTTGTGATTTGAACTGCCCCTTTTCTCTCTGATGCTGACACCTCAATGCATGCATTTAGGTGTGTGAGCTGCTTCACTATTTTGTTTGGCTGTGGATGATATCAAGTAACTATGGTTTAAACTCCCCATCCTTCTACTATTACTTATCCTGGTGAAACTTACCACTTTTCTACTTGGCTTAAAATGTGGCACTGGATCTATTTGCTTAAAAGAACAGATACTACACTTTGGTGAAACTTGCCCCCTTTCAATTACTCTATGATGTAATATGAATAGTGCACTTCACTGTTTACCACTAAGAGTAAAACTAATCAACTAACATTTTATTTGTTTTTGAGTGGTTTATCTTATTTTTCAGGCACAAGGTCTGGATACTCAAGATGTAGTATAGGAATAGATAGATAGTATAGATTCTTATTGTAATCTCCTTTTATTCTTTTTGTAAAGAATCTTGGAACAATATTTCTATGATTTAATAAATATTCATTTTATTGGACTCTATTCCTTGTAATATTCTATCTTGGTGTAAATATCTCCATTTGTAATCTCATTATGGAATAAAGAAAAGAAATAAGAATTCATTTCTTATTTGAAGTTCCTTGTCTTAAATTCATATTGTTGTTTAATATATAATCAAACAATGTTAATACATCCTTCTAAAAATCCACTTTATATTTCTAACTTCTATTTTTCAAATGGTTTAAATTTCAAATTTTAATTCAAAATATCCCCCCCCCAAATACAATAATGCCTAAAGGTCATGTCAAAATTTATAGCAATCACTTCAAAGAGCTATTTCTACCTCTGGATAGTGAAAGAAACTCTGATCTCTTTAGGTTTTTTATTTGGCGAAAAAATTACCCTGATTTTATAGATGAATGCATACATATGCACAGATTCCTATTTCTACCCTTCGTTGGTTCCTAAATGCTGGGGTGTTACAGGGTAGTAGTCGATCAATTCACCAAAGTGCCCACTTTATTCCCATAAAGACCACCTATACGAGTGCCAAACTCGCCAAGATTTATATGTCAAGGATTGTAAGTCTGCATGGTGTTCCTAAGGGAATTGTCTCTGACAGGGGTACCCAGTTCACCTTGAAGTTTGGGCGACATTTACAAGAATCTCTAAGGACACGACTAGAGTTTATTACTTCTTTTCACCCACAAACAGATGGTCAAACAGAAAGAGTTAACCAGATCATGGAGGACATGTTGAGAGCTTGTGCCCTAGACTATGGATCTAGTTGGGATGACAACTTTCCATATACGGAGTTCTAGTACAACAATAGTTATCAAAATAGTATCAAGATGGCTCCATTCGCTACTATGAACTCCGCTACTATGGAGTGGAGTTGGAGAATGTAGTTTGTTTGGTCCTGAGCTGATCAAGGATGCCGAAGAAAAAGTAAGGCAGATTCAAGACAGGTTAAAAGTAGCCCAATCAAGGCAAAAGAGTTATGCTGATTCCGAGTGCAGGGATGTAACTTATGAAATGGGAGATCGTGCATTTCTCCGAGTTTCACCACTACGAGGAGTTAAGAGATTTGGAATCAAGGGTAAGTTGGCACCTCGATTCATAGGGCCCTATAAGATTTTGGCTCGTAGAAGGGAGGTTGCCTATTAGTTGATGTTGCCTGAAGTATTGATGGTTCACAATGTATTCCATGTGTCACAACTAAAGAAGTGTCACCCGAAAATGGCTGAAACACCGCTAAGGGATACAGTTCCCCAGGATGAGGTTCAACTGGAAAATTATCTCACCTACGAGGAAAAACCCACCAAGATTCTGGAAATAGCCGAGAGGATTACTCGTACCAAGACTATCAGGTTTTGCAAAGTTCAATGGAAACACCATTACAAGGAAGAGGCCACGTGGGAACATGAAGATGATGTGAAGACAGAACATCCACACCTATTTGCTAGCCAACCTAAATCTCGAGGACGAGATTCTTCTTAAGGGGGTAGGTTTGTATCGTCCCAAATTTTGTAATTCCAGATGTTACTAGAAGCATGCATCATAACATTTGCATCATGGCATCACACAATAAATTTTTGCATCAAAACCCTTTCCCCTAAACCCTATTTTATTTTCTCGTATAGTCATATAAGGGGGTTATATTAAACCTAACCTTCTAAATCCTTGCAAAAGTGTTATTTTATGATCATATGTTGATCTCCTTGATACTTTGCAAATGTATCTATAATTTTTGATGTTCTATGCTTGTTTTATATCTACTTTCTTATGTTTTGTCCACATTTTGGAGTATTTTTATACACTTTCTGGAACTAACCTATTAACAAGATGCCACAGTGCTAGTTGCATGTTTTCTTCTGTTTTTGGTTCCAGAAAAGCCAGGAAATGAATATTCTCGGAATTGGACGGGACAAAAGCCAAAGTCGATATTTTACCAGAAGACTCACGGAGCCAGAAGACGAGACGGAGATGGGCTAGGGGCTGGCCACACCACTTGGTCGTGCGGCCAGGCCTGGCCCGCGCCTAGAGGTGGTGTGGGCCCCCTGGCACTCCACCGACCTCGCCCTTTCGCCTATAAGAAGCCTCTGATGTAGAAACCCTAAATAATCCAACCTCCAGCGACGAAAAGTTCCGCAGCGCCGCCGCCACCGAAGGGGATATTTGGGGGACAGAAAGTCTCTATTCCGTCACCCTACCAGGACGGAGAAATGCCCCCGGAGCCATCTCCATCGATCTCCACCACCGTCTCCATCGCCATTGCTGATTCCCATGATGATGAGGAAGTAGTTCTTTCTCAAGGCTAAGGGTTGTACCGGTAGCTATGTGTTCAACTCTCTCTCTATGCATGATCATATTGTGATCATGAGCTTGTAATCAAGTAGATCTACCTTGCTACTCAAGTGCTTTAATAGATCTCTGCTCTCCCCATGTGTGTGAAAGTGACAGCGTGCACACCATGGTGGCACTTAGGCTAGAGATTACAAATACTTGTTATGAGTTATATTTGGAGTTGGATGTCTCTATGAAATTGTGGTGTTTGTTGGAACCATATAGTGCTCAAGGTGACAGTGTGGGGTTATCTAGATGGGAAAAGCGAACTTTGAGGTGTGCTGTTATAGCCCTACCATGGATTAGAGTGTCCAACCAGAGAGTAGTTAATAGTAGTATCATAAAGAGATGATATTTATATGAGAGTGTTCACTAGTGAAAGTATGATCCCTAGGCCTTGTTGCTAAGCATTGAAACACCATTTGCAACTAGATCTGTTACATGTTTGCTTGCTGCCATCTTTATTTAAGTTTGTGTTTACTCTCTTCCATGCCATCAAGCTATTTTCTAGCACTGTTACCACTGATAATTATCCATACCACTTGTATTTCACTATCTCTTTGCCGAACTAGTGCACCTATACACCTGACAAGTGTATTGGGTGTGTTGGGGACACAAGAGACTTCTTGTATCTTGATTGCATGGTTGCTTGAGTGGGATTGATGACCCACAAGTATAGGGGTGTATCGCAGTATTTTCGAGGGAAGTGAAACCTAATTTATTGAGTCGACACAAGGGGAGCCAAATAATATTTATAAGCCTTAACAACTGAGTTGTCAATTCAGCTGCACCTAGAAACAATCTTGCTCACGGCAGTTTATCAGTAGCAACAGTTTTGTAATAAGAATAGTAAAGTAACAACATTAGTAAAGCAAATAAAGTAGTAACAATTGCAGCAAATAGTAGGATTCGAGTGTGGTAGGCATAGGTATGGATGGACGGGTGTTGCATGGACAAGACAATTCACATAGCAATCAGAACATAGGGCAATTGCAGATAAATAAGATAAAGCATCCAAGTACTAGATAATCCTAGGCATGTGTCCCATATATTGTCATAGGTGCTCACAATGAGAACTTGCACAACATCTTTTGTCCTTCCAGCCCGTTTGCAGCGGGGCCTCAAGGGAACTACTGGCAATTAAGGTGCTCCTTTTAATAGAGCACCGGAGCAAAGCATTAACACTCCATGAACACATGTGATCCTCACATCAAAGCCATTCCCTCCGGTTATCCTGATTTCTGTCACTTCGGGGCCATTGGTTCCGGACAACAACGTGTGTATACAACTTGTAGGTAAGACCATAAACAATACTATCATAATGAATCAATAACATGTTCAGATCTGAAATCATGGCACTCGGGCCCTAGTGACAAGCATTAAGCATAACAAGTCGCAACAAAGTCAAAAAGCACTAATAGTAGATACTAGGCACCATGCCCTAACAATCTGATGCCATTACATGAACGATCTCATCCAATCCCTACCATCCCCATAGCCTACAGCGGGGTATTACTCACTCATAGATGGGGGAAACATGGATGGTCGATGGAGAAGCGATGGTGATGATGATGGCGATGATCTCCTCCAATTCCCCGTCCCGGCAGGGTGCCAGAACGGAGTTTCTGGTGCTGTTTCGTGGAATCTGGTGGTGTTGGCGGAGTGGAACTATTTTTGGAAAAACGTCGCCCCCCTTGAGTTTTTAGGTCAGAAGGCATCTTATAGGCGAAGAGGGAGACCGAGGGGTTGTCTGGGGCGGCCAGACCACCCCCTGGCGTGGCCAGGCCTAGCCCGCGCGGCCAGGTGGTGTGGCCTGGGCCCAGTCCCCCTCCATCTTGTATTCTGGCTCTAGGAGTCTTCTGGTGAAATAGGATTTTTGGCATATTTTCCGGGATTTTTCTTGATAGTTGATTTTCTGCACAAAAACTAGACACCAAGGCAATTCTGCTGAAAACAGCGTCAGTCGGTGTTAGTTGCATCCAAATCACACAAGTTCCGAGGAGAAATAATAGCAAAAGTGTTCGGGAAAGTAGATACGTTTTGGACGTATCAACTCCCCCCAAGCTTAGCTTATTGCTTGTCCTCAAGCAATTCAGTTGAAAGCTGAGTGCGATAAAAGAAACTTTCTCGAACACATTTGCTTCATATGATGTATATATTCTCTTCCACGCCATGGACTTACAAGCTCCCCTTTTATTTCACACCGACGACATCCGCAAACAAAAGAGCATGGTATCAACTGGGTATATATTTATAGGTGTTGAAAGCGTTCCCCGTGACAGCATGGTTCTGCTAATCCCTAGCCTATAATTTGCAAGCATATATCTTTCATGGACAGTCACAATGGTTCAGGTTTATTAAGTGCAGGAAATAAAGTGTGCATCAAGTTCGTGAGAGCTTTACTAACTAACTTTCTCATAACAAGCAAACGTTTTATTTGGAAGAAAACAAGGCATATTGAATATGCACGGAAATATCAAATGATGCTAATAGGTAGGTGTGGTGGACACTTTTGGCAATATTTGGATTTAGGGAATTGGAAACACGAGTAAAATATACTCAGTGTAAGTGAAGGCTAGCAATAGTAAGTGAGCGACAAACGAGAGAGCAATAGCTATCATAATCATGCTTGAAATAAAACAGGACTAATCATGGCATGAAAGTGATTCAAGACCCTCAAGGAAAAATAATTCATCGAGGCTTAACTGATTATTTCAGTCATATGCATGCATGAGCATGTGCCAAGTCAATTCAAATGAAACATTCAGAGGAGGATACCACGGTGTCATACCAAGTTATGAATAGAGTAATGCAAGCAAACATTCATATGACATGCTACAAACTATTAGCAAGCTGGAACTAATCATATGAAAGCAATGACTACTAAGCATCCATAAATAACATACACCCTACACGAACAGGCTAAGCATGCCCACAACGATGAGTATATGTACAAAAATGAAAACAAATAGAGTTCGTTACCAGCCTCTTACCACACCTCAAGTTGTCATTAATCCTCATTATTGCCCTTCACTTGTGTGGCTTGAATAATAATATGAAACCAAATCCCACTAAGGACTGGTGAATCCTGCAACAAAACTCACAAAACCAAAGAAGAAGAACAAATATTTTTGGTGTTTTCGATTTTTTAAAGCAAGAAACAAAAAGGAAGAACAAGCAAAGCAAAATCTTTTTGGGTTTTTTGAATAGTTCAAAGAAAGCAAAAAGGGGAAAACAAACTAAGGAAAAAAGAAAAAGAAGCAAACCAAAGAGAAACAACAAAAATATTTTTGGTCTTTTTGTGTTTTAGAAAGCAAAAGCATAGAAAGAACGAAAGCTAAAAAGATAACGAAACATGAATATACAAAGTACCGACACAAAATGATATGGAGATGAGTGCGATGTCGGCGTACCTCCCCCCAAGCTTAGGCTTTTGGCCTAAGTGGCTGTCAATCCAGATACGGGTAAGGGTTCTAAGCAGGCAGGTCATTGTAAGAATGATCGTAGTTAGGCCCGTGGGACGAAGAAGAAGCTCCCCAATCATAAGTAGGCTGCTGATATGAAGACTCCCCCTCATTCGAGGGCTGGACCGAATCATCTGTGACCTCCCTTCTAGTATCCTGCTCCTATTGGGAGAGCTCTCCTAAGTACGTATCAAGCTCCTCCTCCATGAGGGACCATCCTATCCTGTTATCAAGTTTAAACAAAACAGGTGCAGGCAAAAGGACAACACGCTCGGACTTGCTCTTTCTCCAACCAGCTTTGAGAAAGGTTATTTCATAAGACAACTCACTCAAACTAGCCCACGAGGAAACAAATTTATGTTGTATCATGGAATTAAGATCAAGCCTTTCTATGGGAAACTATAGGTCTAGATGATGAGGCACTAAACCATGCAATGCTAGTAAACGAGAAGCAATGAGGCCCCCAGAAATTCCACCTTTCTCGCGGTTAGCAGCAAGACGGAAAGCTATCAAAGTACCCAAGTTATAAGACCTATCTCATTTAAGAGCAGCAGAGATGAATGCTAGATCATATGAAGATAACTTATTGGTAGTTTTCCTAGCAAGAACACACTTGGCAATAAAGTAGGCAAAGTAGCGAATGGAGGGGAGATGAATGTTACAGATTTTCTCACTCTCCTTCGAGAAGCTGCTCCCTTGGCAAATTTCTGCATATAAATCCATGAGTGGCGCAGGTCGCTCTTTAATCCTTCCACATGATCCCCACTGAGGTACCTTAATAGTTGCACAAAAGTGATCGAGAGAAAGGTCGACAACAATATTGTAAATTTTGTAGTGGACCATGGGGTTAGGCAAAGAGTAACTAAATTGAAAGTCCTGCACCACAGACATGGTTAGCTTCACAAATTGACAAGGTTCATCTTCCAAAAAGTGCTCCAATCCTGCATTAGAAACCAAAGTGTGGAAATCCTAGAGAATTCATGCAGCTCTCATGAATTCAGGGCATGGATAAATGGAAGGAAAAACTTCCTCCTCCCGGTGAACCTTCATAACCTCAGGCACCCATAGTTCATGTTGGTTTAGTTGATGCTCATTCATCTTCTATTCTGAAATTTAAACACCTATTAAACAAGTGATTGCAAAGTGAATATAATGAAGGGCACTACTCATAGGGACTTGTAAGAGGCCTAAACAGGCATCAAAACTATATCTCTAAGCATCAAACAAGCTTAGAAGATCTCATAACTTGTCAGCTACAGCAGCAAAATACTCAAGATATAAACCACTAAACACAAATCTACTTGGACAAGCGGAGGAGTCACATACTGGCTATTCCAAATTTAAGCAGCAAAGACGGGCTGAGCAAGGAGATCGAAAAATTGAGGACAAGCACAGCAAGAACGCGATTTTGAGCAATGGATTGGTGTTTGCTCGGGAGAGAGAAGAAGGTGGCAAGTGAGAGAGTGAGTGGAGGGCCAGGGGTGGCCCACACCATAGGCTGGCACGCCCCAGGGCTGGTCGCGCCACCAGGTGGTGTGCCTGCCTGGTGGGCCCCCTTGGTACTTTCTAGGCACTCATTTGCCCCTTTTTCACGTAAACATTTAATATGAATTTTTTGGAATTTTCGAGACACTTTATTTTTGGGCAATTTTCAGGTATATATGAATGATTTTCTGACAGAAAGATTTTTTTTGGAATGATGCAATGACAAAACAAGGCTAGAACTACAGAAGTTCTAAGACACTCTAACATGCAAGCAACTAACAACAAAGAAAACTAAATGAAATCAAAAACTAAAATGGATAGAATAGAAGTAAGCGGAGATAATCATGGTGAAAACATTGTTTTGTTCAATGAAATCCTTTTGTTAACAAGGTTGATCAGGTCTTATTACCAAAACAATTTTATATGAGACAAAACTTTGTATTCCACTAATGATTATGTTACCTCAACTTTGATAGCAGTGGTCCCAATCATAATAGTTTCAATTTTTTCTCTTGGTATGGGACAATATATCTCTCCAACTTGAATACCCTCAACATGTTCAATCGAATTCAAACCATAAGTCCTATCAATCTTCTTGGGGAAATAGATAGTATGATCTTTGTCATTAACATTAAAAGTCACCTTTCCTTGATTACAATTAATAACAGCTCCTGCAGTATTAAGAAAAGGTCTCCCAAGAATAATGGACATATTATCATCTTCAGGCATTTCAAGCACAACAAAATCAGTTAATATCAAGCAATTATGAGCCACTTGAACAGGTACATCCTCACATATACCAACAGGAATAGTGGTAGATTTATCAGCCATTTGCAAAGATATATCAGTTGGTATTAATTTTCTAGTTGAAGTCTCTTATAGAGAGAGAAAGGCATAACACTAACTCTAGCTCCCAAATCACACAAAGCAGCTCTAACATAACTATTCTTAATAGAGCAAGGGATAGTTGAATCCTTGGGTCTCCAAGTTTCTTAGGAACCTTACCATTAAAGGAATAATTAGCAAGCAAAGTAGAGATTTCTTCATTAGGGATCTTCCTTTTATTCGAGACAATATCCTTCATATACTTTGAGTAAGGAGGCAATTTAATAGCATCAGTCAAAGGAATTTGCAGAAATAAAGGTTTCATCCACTCACAAAACTTATTATAGTGTTCATCTTCCTTTGACTTGTGTTTCTTCTCAGGGAAAGGCATAGGTTTTTGGACCCACGGCTCTCTTTCACTACCATGTTTCTTAGCAATAAAATCTTCTTTAGTGTGTTTAGTACTCTTAGTGTGATTTTCAGGTTCTTCTTCAACTTTTTCTTCATTAGGAACATCATTTTCTTCATTACCACTTTTAGTTTCAGCATCAGAGATAGATATACTATTAGGATCTATAGCAGGTTCAGAGGGTTCTACAATAGTTTTATGTTCCTTTTTTCTTTTCTTACGAGTAGAACCACTATTTTCAGCTTGTTGAGAATCCTGCTCAATTCTTTTGGGATGCCCCTCAAGATATAGAGGATCCTAGGTAGTAGCACCACTTCTAGTTCTAATTTCATAAGCATGTTTTTCTTTAGCAGCGTTAATTAAAAAGTCTTTTTGCACTTTAATGAGTTGATCTATTTGAGTTTGAACCATTTGAAAGTGTTTAACAATCATTTTAACATCATTAGAGGTTGTTTCCACAATATCTTTCAACTCGACAATAGCTCTAGTGTTTTGCATTAGATGATTTTGCACCCTTTTATTAAAATTATCCTGCTTAACAATAAAGATATCGAATTCTTCTAAGCATTGATCAGGAGGTTTAGAGTAAGGGGTATCACCTTCATCAAAGTGTTGGAGAGAGTGTACCTCAATAGTGGATGAGTACATGATAGGCTTACATAATTCTTCTATAGGAGGTAAATTTTTGACATCTGCAGCTTTAATTCCCTTCTCCTTAAGACATTTCTTAGCTTCCTTCATCACTTCATCAGTTAATTCAATAACTCCCCTCTTTTTTGATAATGGTATAGGCACAGGTATAGCTGGTTCAGGTATAATTACTTCAGGTATAGCTGGTTCAGGAGGAGTCCAATCTTCATAGTCCTTACTTATTTTAGCCAGTAATTCCTCAGCTTCTTTGGGAGTCCTATTCCTGCAACACAATCAGCACAACTATCTAGGTATGTCCTAGATTCTTCAGTTAGTCCGTTATAAAATAAATCAAGAAGCTCATTCTTAGGTAATGGACTTCCAGCCTGTGCATGAATCAAAGCACAAAACCTTGCCCATGATTTAGGCAATATCTCTCTCTCTCACTGTTTAAAATCAAAAAGTTCCTGCAAAATAGCATGTCTAGCACTTGGAGGAAAATATTTCTACAGGAAAGTACTAATCAAGAAATCAGGGCTATCAATAGATCCAGGAGGTAAATTACTAAACCAAGTTTTAGCTTCTCCTTTCAATGAAAAGGGGAAAATCTTAGCAACAAAGTAAGTACGCATCTTAATATCATCAGAAAATAGGCCACTCATGGTAGAAAGCTCAGTCATATGTGCTACCGCACTTTCATTCTTAGTCCCACAAAAACGTTCTTTCTCAACAATAGCTATGTAGGATAGATCAAGAGAGAAATCATAATCTTTATCTTTAATGTTTATGGGAGAAGCAACAAACTTAGAAATATGAGACAATTTGGGTCTAATAGTACGCCTCTCAAGGAGACTCTTAGCAGCGCTCCTATCACGGGTGTTTTTTATATTCTTTAATAAATTCATCGGTCATCTCAACATAACTGTCTTCAATATCATAACTCTCACTAGAATCAGGTGAACTAATAGGTGTAGTATTGTATTCATTAGGAGTTTCAGTATTTCCAGCCATAGTTCTAGCAATCGTAGCATCTAGGAAAGGACCTAATGAACCACTCTTATCAAGCATAGTAAAAGCAGCATCATAAGTATCAGAAGATTCAGATTCAGCAGTAGTAGCTGTGTGTGTAGCATGTGTATGTGGTGGTGTAACGAGCTTACTCATAACAGATGGTGAATCAAGAGCAACAGAGGTGTTCAGAACCGTACCTCTTCTTGTAGTGGATGGTAAAATAGGAACCTTGCCATCATGAGACTTACCCATGATGGATGGATAACAGCGAACAATAGAGAATCCAAGTGAACTTAATAAATACAGTTATGCTCCCCAGCAACAGCGCCAGAAAATAGTCTTGATGACCCACAAGTATAGGGGGTGTATCGCAGTATTTTCGAGGGAAGTAAAACCCAATTTATTGATTCGACACAAGGGGAGCCAAAGAATATTTATAAGCCTTAACAACTGAGTTGTCAATTCAGCTGCACATGGAAACAATCTTGCTCACAACAGTTTATCAGTAGCAACAGTTTTGTAATAGGAATAGTAAAGTAACAACAGTAGTAAAGTAAAGACAGTAGTAACAATTGCAGTAAACAGTAGGATTCGAGTGCGGTAGGCATAGGGATGGATGGACGGGCGTTCCATGGACAAGACAATTCACATAGCAATCAGAACATAGGGCAATTGCAGATAAATAAGATAAAGCATCCAAGTACTAGATAATCCTAGGCATGTGTCCCATATATAGTCATACGTGCTCACAATGAGAACTTGCACAACATCTTTTGTCCTTCCAGCCCGTTTGCAGCGGGGCCTCAAGGGAACTACTGGCAATTAAGGTGCTCCTTTTAATAGAGCACCGGAGCAAAGCATTAACACTCCATGAACACATGTGATCCTCACATCAAAGCCATTCCCTCCGGTTATCCTGATTTCTGTCACTTCGGGGCCATTGGTTCCGGACAACAACGTGTGTATACAACTTGTAGGTAAGACCATAAACAATACTATCATAATGAATCAATAACATGTTCAGATCTGAAATCATGGCACTCGGGCCCTAGTGACAAGCATTAAGCATAACAAGTCGCAACAAAGTCAAAAAGCACTAATAGTAGATACTAGGCACCATGCGCTAACAATCTGATGCCATTACATGAACGATCTCATCCAATCCCTACCATCCCCATAGCCTACAGCGGGGTATTACTCACTCATAGATGGGGGAAACATGGATGGTCGATGGAGAAGCGATGGTGATGATGATGGCGATGATCTCCTCCAATTCCCCGTCCCGGCAGGGTGCCAGAACGGAGTTTCTGGTGCTGTTTCGTGGAATCTGGTGGCGTTGGTGGAGCGGAACTATTTTTGGAGAAACGTCGACCTCCCCTGAGTTTTTAGGTCAGAAGGCATCTTATAGGCGAAGAGGGAGACCGAGGGGGTGTCTGGGGTGGCCAGACCACCCCCTGGCGTGGCCAGGCCTAGCCCGCACGACCAGGTGGTGTGGCCTCGGCCCAGCCTACTCCATCTCGTATTCTGGCTCTGGAAGTCTTCTGGTGAAATAGGATTTTTGGCATATTTTCCGGATTTTTCCTGATAGTTGATTTTCTGCACAAAACTAGACACCAAGGCAATTCTGCTAAAAACACCGTCAGTCCGTGTTAGTTGCATCCAAATCACACAAATTTAGAGGAGAAACAATAGCAAAAGTGTTCGGGAAAGTAGATACGTTTTGGACGTATCAGGGATACCTTTGACCACTTCCTCCCTGAGTTCGATAAACCTTGGGTAATCCACTTAAGGGAAAACTTGCTGCTGTTCTACAAACCTCTGCACTTGGAGGCCCAACAATTGTCTACAAGAATATAAGTGCGTAGACATCACTCCTCCTTTTTACAAATTTTTAGAGACTTAAATCATTAAAATTGGGTTTAAAGTGCAAAAGTTATTAAAGCATTTGTAAAACAGAATTAATGAAAGAAAAACAAAAAAACTAACTAATCTAACCTAGGCGGGTCGGCCGAGCCAGCCCGTCACTACCTACCGCTCGCGCCGCGGCCGAGCAGTGCCCAACGCACTAGCCGCACAACTGGGCCATCCCAAGAGCGAGCCATGGTGCTACGAGCAGCCCGCCAGCGCCTCGCAGCCACTGACGGCGCGGACCCACCTGTCATCACCGTCGCGGAGTCCGCGTCAAGGATGGACAACTGCCGCCGCGTGTCAAATGATTCCCGGCCTAATCGGAGGCGACTTCGCGACCCCTGCGTCAAGAAAACTCGCCCTCTTAAACCCCATGTCCCCACCACATCGAAACCCTAAACCAATTTTTGCAAACCGCCACCAGGCTGCCACTCCCGAGGTTGATTCCGATCTCACCGGAGTCGCCCCGCCGTCGAGCTCAGAAGCAAGGTCCTGATGCCCCTCTGCCCATCCTTCTTCCTCTCTCGCTTTCCTCTCGCTATACTTCGTCGTTTCTCACCTCTTTCCCCTTCAAACAGATCCCCTGCCACCCCCAATTGCATGCCAGAGCTCCGCCAGAGATGGAGGGGATTAGCTGAGCACCACCACGAGCCGAGGAAGCAAAGTCCGACGTTGTCCGTTCCAAGGAGATCAGGAGGAGGAGCCGGTCATCGTCGTTGTTTTCCCCAAGCTAGAGGATCACCGCAGCATCAACATCGACCACCACCGACCGCATCGTCGCTGTCTGCCACTGTCAACGCCATCGTCGCCGCCACCTGTAAGTCGTCGATGTTCCCTCCTCCGTCCGATCACGATCCAACACCCTAGATTAGATCAATGAGCCGAAGGGGTATACCCCTATCGTGTTGCGTCGCATGGCACGCTCCACGTCAGTGCGCCGCGTCAGCACCGCATGTCTAGCTGGACCAATCCTGCGCGGAAACTTGTCGCTTGCATGGCTACCCATCTGTAAATACTTTTAAATAAGCAGAAAATACTTTAATCTTGTAAAATTCATAATAATTTGAATACTTGGCCAAAAATTGCAAGTAATATACCGTTGGATTCATAAAATTGAGTAGAACACAAATCTGCAATAATATTGCTAGTTTAATGTATTGATTTCGTGGTAGGATTTAAAGTCTAGATTGGAGTATTTTAATTCTAGGAAAATTACCGTAACTCCGTTTGAGTTGATTCTTCTTGAGTTTGCTTTATAATTACGATATCTACTGCTTAAATTGTTATATCTTGCTTAGAGATGTCAGATCTGTTTCGTGGTAGATTTGAAGGGTAGATCTCTTTATGGGCATATTTAATGAAGTAATAATCCAAATTACTTGAAATTTGTGGGAAATCGATACTAATGACACGCCCAACACAATACCATCCCTGAATAATTTTATTGATCGAATTTGAATCCATCCTTGCCTATAACCATGTTGCATGCATGCATAATTACTTTTGTGGCAATGTTTTGTGCAAGTTGTGATTGGATCTATGTTTGTGATTCGTTAGATTCTTCATAGTGCGATGAGGAGTACTGTTGCGTAGAGTGCTGCTCGGATCAAGGCAAGTTATACCACTTGTTCATATTTATGTCCCGGTTTTGACTATGCAAATTTTGATCTTCAAATTCTGTAGTATGCATGTGTAGGATTATTTGGTAGATTTTCTTAGTATTATTTTGCAAGTGCGGTTTTGTAGTATGTTATAAGTAGCTCTATACTTAGGAATTTCCATCCTAATAGGTTACACCTATTTTTTCTAAGTATTGCTTGCTATGCTATATATATAAAGTATCGTTGGGGGGGTCGAAAGATTGAAAAATTTCTAAGTAAAGCTCTCTCGAGTGAACCTTTTCCTCTCAAAAACTCCTTCAAAATAAAACTAAGTTTTCTTCTGGGTGGAATGGTTGTCCGGTCAACGAGTAGAATTTGGTGGAGGACGGCCGCCCAGGAATCAAACAAGTCTACCATGTTTCAGAATTCAGAAGCTTCCAGTGCAACCACAATACATATGGGCTCTGTCTTGGCCTAGTACTTAGTGGGAAACCTCACCGGGGTACCAACATTTGGAGGTTCTTGGCACGGTTGGATCCAGCTAGTAGAGGGGCTACTAAGGGAAAGCCTCGCCATGGTCTTGTCTGTAAAAGGACTTGATCATGGATTGTGGGTAAAGAGCATAAACTCTCGAGAGTATTGCAATCTGATCAATCAACCAAGTTTACGGAAAAGAACACTTTGAGCATCTGAAGGATGGAGCCTCTGAAGGATCTTCCTATCTCTTTCCAAACTTAAAGTTTTCTAAAACTCCAGGGCGTGCGTAATATCGCCAATGGGTGGGATTTTTGGGACTTGGTGCGTAATATCCAAGTGCTAGGTTGATTGGACACTTGGTGCGTAATATCCTCATGTTCCACTCGACCCTTACTACTTAAACAATGTTTACAAAGTAGGGTAAAATTCTCCCTCTTTTCTTCTTACTTAGAGAAAATTGGCTTAATGCAAATGAACCCCAAAGCCTACTCCTAGCCTTGCATGTAGAGGGTGTTGGTGATGCCATGATCCCACTAGTGGACATGATGAATTATGAGAATATGCATGCTATAGACACTACTTGTGACATTTCATATGCTTCATTCATGTTCCCATGTGATGCTTTGCCTTTGCATAATATTGATCATGTGGAATTACTTGAATGTGATGATATCTACATAGACATGCCATGCTACAAATCCATCTTTTACCCTACAATTGTTGCGACGAACTTGATGAACAATTGATATTTCCTTATGTTTGTTGGCAACCATACTCATACTTTGGAAATGCTTGATCATGCATGTTCTTCACTTTCTCCTGTTGTTGCTTGCAATAATGATCATATGGTTCATATTGAGATCGCCCTCATAGCTTTCTCAATTTGTGGAGACTTTGATAATTGCCATGAAAAGCATGTTCCCACCCTCGGTTCGCATAATTTTTATGATATATTGCTTGATGATAATGGTGATGTGTGATACATTGCAAATGTATCTATAATTTTTGATGTTCCATGCTTGGTTTTATCTACTTTTTTGTGTTTTGTCCACACTATGGAGTACTTTTCATATGATTTCCTGGGCTAACCTATTAACAAGAACCACAATGACAGTTGCCTGTTTTCTGCTGTTTTTGTTCCAGAAAGTCAGAAAATGAATATTCTCAGAATTGGACGGGACAAAAGCCAATATGCCTATTTTTCCTGGAGACTCACGGAGCTAGAATACGAGACGGAGAGGGGCCACAGGGTGGGCACACCACCCCTAGGTGCGGGTCCCCCTTGGGCACGCCAAGGCATGGTGTGGGCCCCCTGGCTGGCTACCGACCTTGCCTCTTTCGCCTATATATATCTCCCCGAGGCAAAAACCCTAAATTGTCAAGCCTCCAGCCACGAAAAGTTCCGCAGCGCCGCCGCCACCAAAGGGGAGATTCGGGGGATAGAAAGTCTCTGTTCCGGCACCCTACCAGGATAGGGAAGTGCCCCCGGAGCCATCTCCATCACCATTGTTGATTCCCATGATGAGGAGGGAGTAGTTCTCTCTCGAGGCTAAGGGTTCTATCGGTAGCTATGTGTTCATCTCTCTCTCTATGCATGGTATTATTGAGATCATGAGCTTGTAATCTATAGATCTACCTTGCTACTCAAGTGCTTTAATAGATCTCTGCTCTCCTCATGTGTGTCAACACCTGGATTTTTAATCCCACATGCCTGTTATGTCATTCATCGCAATCTCAGGATTACCATTTTTGTGAGACATAACATATTGGATATCATAGTACATCATCCATTACAAACCATACATAAGGTCTTACACAAATAAGGATCTCATGATCCAGTCTTAATACAACAAGCAGTGGAATAAAATGTAAGTGTAGCGGTGGGGTCCATCTTCAGGGGCACAGGCAATGCTGACGAAGGCAGATAGTCCTAGTTATCATAGCCGTCCTATTGGCCATCATCTTGGTAGTCTCCTTCATAGTCTGGCCATGAGAATAGCCAGGGACAAAAGCCATGAGTACTCTTTAAGTACTCACAAACTACCACTAAGAAGTAGGATAGTTCTAAAGTAAAGTGCTAACTCTAAGTTTAACTATAAGGTTAAGTTTGAAACCTAAGTTGAGTTCAGAAGCAAAGAAAGATAAAATAAAGTTCTAGAATCACTTAAGTTGGGCAGCTAGTGTCATAAACAAAACCCTGTTGTGGTCAAGTCAAGATTCATCATTCATTTCATAAGTTATTTTGAAAACATCTGACAACGAAACAGTATGGCCATTCCAACTGTCCATAACCGCGGACGTGGCTATTCAAATAGTTTGACACTCTGCAGAGGTGGTACACTTTCACCACAAGATTTGATACATCTGTCAGGGATAACCCTATGCAGATAATCAAACATAACCTTTCCTTTACACACCCTAGTATAAGCACCTTTCCTATGAGCATGGCCTCCCAACATTGAGAGGTAGCCTCAGCTCAAACCTCTCTCGCGAGGGAACTAATACTAATGCATATAAACTTCTGGCTAAGCCTTACCTAATTTAGGTATTGTGGTTGTACTGTAAATTGGGAATGGTATCGCATCCGAATCCAACCATCAGTTTTGTAAAAGGGTTAAGGCTCATGCCTCAACATTTTCACCATCATAAACCATTTGTGTTTCTCAACACATGTCAAAACATCTCAATAAAATGACTCATCATTCCAAGGTTTTCATAATTCATTTTCACCAAGTATTCCCATCTAGAGTGACTCAAGTTTTTATCTACTCTAAACTACTAAGTTAAGAGTGTTCACTAAGGTGGAAAGATGGGATCAATCTCATGCCATAGAATGACATCTAAAGTTATCTAAACAGGCCAAGTTTTATACTCTTTATGCTACCTTCAAAAAAAGTACAAGACTTTGGGTAAAGTAAAGGAAGTAAAGCTTGAAAATAATACATGGGGTAACTAATAGTCAAAGTGGTATAACCAAAGCATGTCTAAAGCATCTTTGCTTGGGTTATCTAGATTGCAAGGGTTAGCTTGCATTGTTAATGGTGGCTTGCCTTGTGCAGTGGTTGCAGTTTTCTTCCTCCTCTTGATAGAACTCCTCCTCCTCGAAAGCTTGGTCGGTACTATCGTCTATAAATACATACGGAGTACACAATCACCAAACAATATTTAACTAGTCTAATTAGCACTCTAAGGCACACATTTGATGATCTAATCTCATCACAAGCATCACAAGTTTTATTAACAAGTATCATTCTTTTTATTTAAGAAAAGTATTTTCTACTCATTGAAAAATAACTAATATTTAATATTCACCACTTAAAATATGGGATCATATGTACACATGTCATCACCACATATTCTAACATGTGGGAATGTGATTTAAGGGTTGGATCACAATTACTTTGGTTTAAGTTCATTATTTAATGATTTAAAGTGACTAGAAATGCCTATATAGAATTATTTTGGTACTAGTCCAAATTCACTGCATGTAAACCCTAATATTATTACATACTTAGATAGGTATGGTTAAATGAGATTTTTGAGAGTTGGAATCAACTCAAAAGCTACCATGGCTGATTTTATAAAAATGTTTGAATGTGCAAAAGCTTCTGTCTTGTTATTTTTACTAGCAGAGATCTCTAACTCTAATTGAATTAAATCCAACGGGTTTTGGTAGATCTTTTCAGCAGATTTCTAACAAAATTGGAACCACTCCATTTGGATTTGTAGATCTCTCTGAATTGATTTTGAAACAAAGGGACAGAACTAGGTTCAAACTAAAATGGAAAAATCCTAATTTGAATTAAATGGGTCGCGTGGGAAAGCTAACGGGCCGGCCCAGTGACACTCCGCGGTGCGGGGCACAGCTGACAGGGGGTCCACCGGTCAGCAGCTCTTTACATGTGAAGCGGTACGGGGCGATGTGGGTTGTTAGATTAGAACTAGGATCTACGGCTGGGGCTCGTCATCGACGACGGACAGGTCGCCGGCGAGGTCTAACCCTAGCGGCTCGGTGGGGGTGCTCAGGGGGCGTACCAGGGCTCCAGCAACGATGGGGAGGCAGGAAAACGAACTGGTGGACGACGGTGAGCTTAGGGGTGGTCGAGGCAGCTCCTAGGGTGGTCGCAATCAGCGGGGCCCTTCTCCTCCAGTAGCGGCCAGCTCCGGTGGAATTCCGACGACTACGGGCTCGAGCGGCTCCGGGAAGAAGTGGGAACTGATCAATAGCGAGAGGGGAGGTGAGTAGTGTGCAGAATAAGGCTGGGGGTGGCGTCTATTTATAGCTCGATGGAGCGACCGAAAGGGATGGGCGGGCGACTCCGGCGAGGGCTGCACAGCGTGCTAGCAACGTGGCTTGAGGTAGGGGACGGTGGCCTGCCTCCTAGCGATGCTCTATGGCTTAAATGCGAGGTTAGGGGCGGTGGCAAATGGTCAGGCGGTGCTCACGCTCGGAGCGGCAGAGGCGGGGGTCTTCACGGCGTGCGGTGGCTGTGGTTCAAATGGCGGAGAACATGCATGTCCGAGTGGCTCCCTGGGTCGTGGTGATGCGGTGAGCGCAGGCTACGGTCGAGGCGCGGCGTGTGCACGCTTGTCGGGTGCGGTGCTCGGGCGCGTGCTCAGCATGGCGCAGACGCTCTGGGCGTGGGGCTCTGCGGGTGGTCCACGGCTTGGCTCTGCTCGGGGAGGGGACAGAGGGTGGCGGTGTGGTCTGGTCTAGCTCCTAGACATGGCGAGAGAGAGAGAGAGAGGGGCGGTTTGCTGCTGCGTTGGCAAGGTTGGCCCTCGATCATGTCCTCAGGGTGGCGCGGCACTGTTGCTAGGGACAAAGGGGTGGGGTGCTTAGGCTTTGGTTAGAGCTAGAAGGGACAAAGGGAGTAAATGGAGATCAAATGAGTGGCAAAACCCTATAGAAACAGTGAGCTAGGATTAGACTTTGATTCCTGCCTGCCAAGTGTTTGTGGAAATGGCCGCAAGAAATTTATTTTTGAATTTTGAAAAGATTTTTGGTAGGTGTGTTAGGCATAAGCTTGAGACTCTATGGTTGCTTGGGTTTTGAAAATGGAGCTCATTTGAGTGGTTTTTGAAATAGGGTGATCTTGATACCTACACTAGATTCAATTTTCAAATGTCATTTAAAAATAGTGTTTGAAAGTTTTTGGCAGATCACAAAGTGGGCCTTGGTACATCATTATATGTACTAGCAAGGGGTGCAAAGATCCACATTTGTCTATGTTAAGGATTGGGTCCTAGGAATAGCCAAAGTAGGCATGTTGATTAAAATGGCACAAATGACCATTCTCTCCTTTTATTCATTTTGATTTGTTTTTCTTTGGGATTTGTTTGGGAATGATCTAGATGATGTTTATTTCACCTAAGAATCATTTTACAAGCAATGGATCACTTAATCATGGCAATTCAAAACAACTCCTATTTTAAATACACACACATATGAATGCTTTAATAATTTTAATTGGAAAAGTTTTTGTTAACCCTAATTTTGATGATTTGGATCTTAATAACATTGGATTAAAGTTTTGGGATGTTACAAACCTTCCCCCCTTAAACAAAATCTCGTCCCAAGATTTACAAAGAAAACTAGGAACTAAAGAGATCTAGGAACTTTGTCCTAATATAATCTTCTCGCTCCCAAGTGGCTTCGTCTTCGGTATGGTTGCTCCATTGAACCTTGAGAAATTTGATACTCCTGGTTCTGGTGGTTCTGTAAGCTTCTTCTAGGATACGGATGGGCACTTCACGATATGTCAGGTCATTGTTGATCTCCACAGCTCAGTGATCGATGTTCTTGAACACTTCAATCTTCTCCGACACTTCCAGACATTTGCGAAGTAACGAGATATGGAACACATTGTGGATGGCAGACATCTCTTCAGGTAGTTCCAGTTGATACGATACTTCTCCTCGACGGTTCAGAATCTTGAAGGGCCCGATATATCTGGGGGCTAACTTTCCTTTCAGACTGAAGCGTTGCGTTCCCTTCAATGGTGAAACCTTGAGATATACAAAATCTCCGAAATTGAAAGTCAGTTCTCTCCTTCTCTTGTCGGCATAACTCTTCTGTCTGGATTGGGCGGTCTTGAGGTGCTCACGGACTTTGTGAAATTCTCTTCGGCTTCTCGGAGAATGTCGGGTCCAAAGATCTGACTCTCTCCTACTTGCGACCAATTCAAAGGGGTGTGGCACTTTCTTCCGTATAGGAATTCAAATGGTGCCATTTGCAAACTAGCCTGATAACTGTTGTTATATGAGAATTCTGCGAAAGGCAGGCAGTCTTCCCATTTTGATCCGTACCCCAACACACAAGCTCTTAACATATCCTCTCGGATCTGGTTGACTCTCTCAGTCTGTCCATCAGTTTGCGGGTGATAAGCGGTGCTGAAGTTCAACTTGGTGCCTAATCCTTCTTGGAATTTCTGGCAAAATCTCGAGGTAAACTGGGTTCTCGATCTGATACTATGGTCTTGGGGGTTCCATGCATACTAACAATCCTAGCAATATATAGTTCTGCTAGCTTCCAACTCTGGTAGGTAGTCTTGACAGGGATAAAGTGAGCTACCTTGGACAGTCTATCAACTATGACCCAGATTGAGTCATTTCCCCTACTAGAAGTAGGAAAACCGGTGATAAAGTCCATTCCGACGGAATCCCATTTCCATTCCAGAATCTGCAATGGTTGCAACAGTCCTGCGGGTCTCTGATGCTCTGCTTTGACTCGTTGACAAATGTCACACTTGGCGATGTAGCTTCCGATCTCTCTCTTCATCTTGTGCCACCAAAATTGCTCTTTCAAATCTTGATACATCTTCGTTCCTCTAGGGTGGATAGCATAAAGAGTATCATGAGGTTCCTGCATGATAACTTGCTTCAGCTCCGAATCTGCTGGCACATAGATACGTCCTTTGTACCACAAAACTCCTTCTTCATCTTCCGTGAATCCAGGTACATTTCCTGTACCAATACAACATTTGATTCCGTCGATACTTTCATTTCCCTTCTGGGCTTCCTTGATTTGGCTAATCAAAGTGGGTTGAAGTTCAATGCTAGCTAAGAATCCTTTGCTAACCAGTTCAGTTCTGAACTGCTCCAACTCCTCATACAAACTTGGTTGCTTCTTTTTGATCATAGTGTTTAGCCTACACGGCAATCTACTAAGAGCATCCGCTACCACATTGGCTTTGCCGGGGTGATAGTGAATGTCAAGGTCATAATCCTTGATTAACTCTATCCATCTCCTTTGCCTCATATTCAGCTCCTTCTGAGTGAAAATATACTTTAAGCTCTTGTGATCTGAGTAAATCTCACAGCGATTACCCATCAGATAATGACGCCATGTCTTCAATGCCAAAACTACGGCTGCTAGCTCAAGATCATGGGTCGGATAGTTCTGCTCATGCTGCTTCAGTTGTCGAGATAGATAAGCGATGACTTTGCCTTCTTGCATCAATACACATCCGAGACCAATCTTGGATGCATCACAATATACATCAAACGGCTTCTTGATGTCTGGCATGATCAATATTGGGGCTGATATCAATCTCTTCTTCAGCTCCTAGAATACGGCTTCACATTTGTCGGTCCATTCAAACTTCGTGTCCATCTTTAACAATTGGGTCATGGGTCTGGCGATGCTCAAGAATCCTTCTACGAACTTGCGGTAGTATCCCGCTAATCCGAGAAATGCACGGACTTGGGTTTGAGTGGTTGGGGCTTCCCATTCTTCGACATCTTTGATCTTGGTGGGATCAACAGAGACTCCTCCGGCAGACACAATATTTCCTAGGAATCCTACGTCTTTCAGCCAAAACTCACACTTGCTGAACTTGGCATACAACCCATGCTCTCTCAGGATTTCTAGGATAATTTTCAGATGTTGCTCATGCTCTTCTTCTGATTTGGAGTAGATAAGGATGTCGTCGATAAACAAAACTACAAACTTATCTAGGAAATTCATAAAGATCTTATTCATGAGATTCATGAAATAAGCAGGGGCATTGGTTAATCCAAAAGACATAACTGTATACTCGTATAAACCATAGCGAGTAGTAAAGGCGGTCTTCGGAATATCCGTTGCACGAATCTGGTGATAACCAGTCCTAAGATCAATCTTTGAGAATACCTGGGCTCCAGTCAATTGATCAAATAGATCCTCTATCTTTGGCAAAGGGTACTTGTTCTTGATGGTGACGTCATTCAACTTTCTGTAATCTGTGCACAAACGGTTGCCTCCATCTTTCTTGTTGACGAATAACATTGGTGATCTCCATGGCGATGCGCTTGGTTGAATCAAGCCTTTTGCTAACATGGCATTCAACTACTTCTTCAGTTCCACTAACTCTGAGGGGTTCATGTTATAGGGTCTCTGGGCTATGGGTCCGGTTCCGGGGATTAGTTCGATAATGAACTCAATATCCCTATCCGGGGGCATACCTGGAAATTCATCTGGGAATACGTCGGGGTATTCACAGACTACTCTGACTTGGTCTATGGTGGGTAGGGCTAGACTCTTGTTGCACTTGAATTGGCGAGGTAAGGTTTCAGAGATATGCTCTACTGTTACTCCAGAGCTACTGGTCATGGTGATGGCGTTCTTAGCACAGTCTATCAGTCCTTTATGCCTTGACATCCAGTCCATACCTAGTACTACTTCCAATCCTTTGGTTCCAAGTACAATTAGGTTGGCATAAAAATCTATCCCATGTATTCTGATAGGCACAGCTTTGCAAATTTTTCTAGATTTTGTAGTTGAACTGAGTATTTGAACTATCATGACATGCTCAAGTTGGTTGGGTGAATCTTACTAGTGCATGCAAATTCTTCGGTGACAAATGAATATGATTCTCCCAAATCAAACAATACCCTTGCTAAAACTGAGTTGACAGAAAACATACCCAGCACTACATCTGGCGCTTCTTGGGCTTCTTCGGCGTTCATGTGGAAGAGATGGCCGTTGCGGTTGTGAGGGTTCCCTAGGGCAAGTCTTCTCCCTGGTTGAACACGACGCTGCTGTTGAGCTGGGACATTGACATTGGCATTGGTTGCAGTCTTCTTGGGACACTCATTGGAATAGTGACCCTTCACTCCACACTCGAAACAAGTGATATGGGACTTGTCCTTTGCTGCGATGGGCACAACATTGCTGCCAGTTCTGGGTGCAGTGTTGTTGTTGTTGTTGCTCTTGGGAGGTGCACGGTTGAAGTTGTTGGCATTTTTGGAGTTGTGGTTGTTTCCTCTAGACTTCACATTGCCTCCGCTACGGTTGGGGTAGCTTGGGAGAGACATTGGGGGTCGATTGTTCCTTGGTGCATATCCTGGTGAGGGGTTGGGACGGTACTTCTGGTGACTGCTGGATCCAGATTGCTGCATCATACGACGTTTGCGGTTGTCGTTTGCTTGACTAATCTTCCCTTCCATCTAAATGGCAGAGTCGACTAGTTCTTCGAGATCCTGGAAACAGATGTTGACGAGGACAGTCTGCATCTCATCATGCAGTCCGTTCAAGAATCTCTCCTTCTTCTTGGCCTCCTTGTTGATCTCATCAGGGGCGTACCTTGCAAGCGACAGGAATCTGTCACGGTACTCTACCACAGTCATTCTGCCTTGTTTCAAGTCGCGGAACTCATCCCTCATTCTGGTGACTAGACCCTGGGGCACGTGGGTGCGGCTGAACTTGATTTTTAAGGCTTCCCATGTCATCACTTGACCATGGTTCATGTTACGGATACTAGTCCATCAAGCTGTTGCATCTCTTTCCATGTAGAAATTTCAAAATATTCCAAAAATAGAAATTCCTTGATAATTTTTTTTGTGTGCATCATCATGACATCATACCATGTGTGCCCACGGTTATGGGCGCCTCAGGAGTACGGTGTCATGATCATAGACAACGCCATTAATGTTTTGCCTCTAATAATATAATTAGTAATTACCCTTATCAACTAAACACCTGCTTAACTAAAATTGCCACCGTGTGTGTTTCGCAAGAGGACTTCTCGACTGGTCTTCGAGGGGGAAGTCTTCGGATGGGTTATGCTTGGTGTTATATTATAGTTACTGTATAGCGCTCTCTTACCTTGCTCTAATAGCCGAAGTTGTAGCGTGTCTCTATAAGTTAGATAGTGCAAGCTTTGCTGCCACTGAACCCACCATACCTGTGTAGGCGAGGACCGCCGAATCCTAGCCTCGCCGTGTACTGGCCTCAGTACTGACCGCTCTCTTTTCCTTTGCCCTTTGTCGACACCCCTTTGGCTTTGACAGGTATGAGATCGACGACGTTAGCAAGGTTACCCTTCTGGCTTGGCCTAGGCAGGGTTTATGGACACCGCTTGGTTATTCTTCAGGACTCTTATTCCAATTTGGATCTTATCCGTACTCGGACACTATTTCACATTCTTCAAGATTTGCATCTTCAAATTGTATCATTTGTATTCTTGACTCGTTGAGTCGTTGTTGTATATATAAGTTCTTGTGGACTCTGTTGTAAACTACTGTGATGTAACTACTTGTAATCAAATCCCACCCACACGAAAGTGTCTAGTGGGCGTCTTTGAATCGATTCTATGCAGATTTTGGCGGGAAATGTTGAGATATGCATAGACCCGATTCTCGGGCGTTACAAGTGGTATCAGAGCAAAGGTTTACAATACTCCACTGGTCCAGCCTGTAGGATAACCTAGCCAACAGCCGATGTCTAGTGTCAAAACTATTTTATTACAAATGCATTGGATAGATCTTATTAGCTCTGATTTTTCTCCTTACCTCCATTCTTTCTCCCTTACCTTTGTGTGTTTAATATGATCTCTTTCCTCCTTCAGGTCTAGGATTCGCGTGGTTGTGTTTTCGTCGTACCTTTAGTGTTCCGCTTCCATCCTTTTGCAATAGTGTTTCTACTTCTAGCTTCATGCTATCTATGGACCTCTCCGTTGTTTTCAAGATTCCCTTCCTTATGTTTCTGGTGTTTTGCGACTTTCGAGATGACAACCTCATCATCTTTCCGAATCTTTGTGAATACTCTTTGAAGATCTTCAGTCTAAATCCCGAGAATTCGGTTGCCTGTTTCCCTATCCATGTACGGAGTAATAGTTTGGGTGCGTGATGGATTGGCCCCCATCCGACTACTCTTTCTATTCGCTTATGTATGCTGAACTGGGCGAATGTGTGACTTTGCTCTCTCCATGGAAGTTAGAGGTGGCTTCATCTTTTGAGACCTTTCCGTCCTTCTTTGTCTCTCCAGAGTGTTCTCTCGAAGAACGTGAGGTGCGATCCTTGTTGGTGGTGTCGACAACTTCAAGACAGAGCAAGAATTCTTTTCGTGGTGGAAGTTAGAGGTGGCTTCATCTTTTGAGACCTTTACGTCCTCCTTTGTCACAACCATCAACGCATGAAGATCAGATCATCAAACCTCTCCCCCCTGTCTTTTCTTGGATCTCGGGACGTGATCCTTTGTTAGTGGTGTCGAGTTGTAATGCCTAGAAAAATATTCCAAAATAGAAATTTCTTGTTAATTTTTTTGTGTGCATCATCATGACATCATACCATCATGTGCATTGCATATTTTCAAATTGCACTTGTTTTGTGGGTGTTGACCCTTGTGTTCTTCCTTCTCCCTCTTTTCAAAATTTCAAAACCCCCTCCTAATTTTCTAATCTAACCTTATGTCTACTTTTCCTGGAGCCACCCATCAGTACAACTTGAACCAAAACCAACCCAGCTAGCCTAGTTTTCCCTTCCTTACTGGTGCAGCCAAACCACGAGCTGGGCAGTGGACAAGCCCCAGGCGCCTTGTTTCTCTTCCAGGCTTGAACACGCACGCCCAGCGCGTGACCTCGGCGCCAGCTCACGTGACCTCGTCAAAACAAAAGCAGAGCAGCAGTCTCCCCTGTCTCAACCACTCCTACCCCTCTCCATCTCAATCCACCTTTTTCCGTTTCTTCCCCCTCCTCCATGAAACCCTCGTCCTTGCCATGGCCGAGCACCGGTTGCTCGCCAGGCCCTTGATCCAACCGGAGCCTCGTCGACGTACCAGGAGAAGCTGCACGTCAACCTCCCGAAGCTGTACGGTACAAGGAGCTAGGAGGAGAAGTCCCGCTCAACGTCGCTGCTGCCGACCCGCGTACTTGCAGACGCCCGACACCGTCGACCTCGCTGCCTCGCCTACATAGCTCCTCACTCCTTCAAGCTGGGCTTGCTGACCAGTGCTAGGTGAGCCTCTCCAACCTCCTAGACATCCTCTCCGCCCTCCTCTTGCTCTGCAACGCCCTCGTGCACGTCGCACGTCCACACCGCCGCTGTCAATTATGTTGCGTGCGCCGCCGTCTCCTCTGATCCTCGCCAATCCCAATGCTCTCGTCCTCGCTAATCACGTCTGAGAGCTGCGCTCGTCCTGGTTCATCTCCTAGTTATTTTCCCCTGCAGATCATCCCCAGAGCAATGCCATCGTCATCTTCGCCGTGGCCAGAACACGTCACTGCGTCGCTTGTTCTGTTTCGTCTCCTACGAGCAAAACGTCTCCAGAACTATGTGTTCCTTTCCAAATCACGAAAAGCCCCAGTGACCAATGTTGTAGGCCTCAATCTCCTCTACAACTTTGTTTATTATGGCGTGTTCAAAATCCCACTCGATCTCTCGTAATATTGCAGCGAATATCAACTCAGCTAGCTCGTTTTGCACTGGTGAGGACCGATCGTTTCAGTTGTGCTGTTGTCAGCTTGGCTCGCTACGTATCTGTTTTGTCTACTTAAACTTTGTTGCATCCTGATCTGTACAAGACCATAAATCAGGTGTACTGACCGGACACCGGTGCCTGTACCATGTCATCATCCATACAGCAAACGAAGTATTGGTCTGTTTTCTCCAGACTGACTGTTTGAGTGATCTCCAGTTTGTGTACCTCCTGGCACAATTTAATCCCACCTCCTTTTGTGTTGTTTCATCTCTGCATTTTTCAGGTTGTTGGTTCACTTTTCTCTCGCCTTGGTCATAAACTGAAAAACAGCTTACTTGCTGCAGCCATGCGCCCTCTCTACTCTGATCCTGATTTCAATCTCCAATTCTGCACAATACAAAACGCTCCTTCTTGTTTCTATTTTCTCTCAGCTATGGTACATGTATATGGCTTATTCATCACCCGGCGCAGTTCTGCCCAGCAGTACGGTCGCAACCCAAGTCCCTTCTCTGCTGGTTTGAGCTTTTATTTCTCCTTTACAAATGTGTTTATTTTATATCTTTTGCTCTATGACTTAAAATCAAATATGCTTCATATGAAAGTAGATCAGAAAAATGCATAGAATGTTAAGATGCCATCCTCATATTTGTTTGCATCATGTATCATGTGGGTTGGTTATAGTTTACATAACACTTATTAAGTAACATATGGAGTAATTTGGGAAATGCTTATAATAGTTTCCCGCTTCATTTAACTTTGACGTAGATCATCCCAGCCATGTGTTACCATGTTAATCAACATTTAATTTGGTGGTTAGAAAAATAAATTGATTCTCTAAATAATTGTCGGGACCCTGATTGCGCTTAATATTGCTAAGATATACTGCATATTGCCATGTCATGCAACATATCATGAACATGTTGAATCTTCTACCGTAGTATTAAATATTGCATCGTTGCCTCTTCTAGTGCTTTGCTTCTTCATCGGATAGGACGATGAGTCGGTGTGAGATACAACGAGTCATATGATCTTCTCAGGGAAGCATTCTCCCCCTTCTACCTATTTTGCATTTATAGTCTTTACTTCCTTCCTTTGATCTATTGCTATCCTTATTGTCGATGCTCTAGTACCGTTTCCCTCATTTACTTACTCCATTATATTGCCTTGGTTATCCTAGTGCCTTTGTTTGAGTAGCTAGCTTTGTCCTTGCGGGTCGTAGCGCATGCTTAGGTCTGCTGCCCGCTCTCATACAGGTGAACCGTGATATATGGTTATGGTTGATAACATGATAATTAAATTGGTGATGCTGGTTATGGTTATGTTTTCACCTAATGATAAGGCCCCGGCAGGGACCACCTTTGGGAACTACTTGAGCCGCCCTAGGACCCGTTTGTTCTACGATACTAGTTCTGAGTTGATCGCGCTAACCAAACGTGGGGGCCCCTGGGATCCCCCCTCAACTACCGGCGCTATTCGTTTATCCAGAGGGTCACAAAATTGGTTTTCCATTTGGTGCATACGCATAATATGTCTTCGGACATGGGTGAGTTGGATATGTCTTCGGACTTGGTTATGATATGATTTGGTGGACAACCCAGGCATTGCATACATAAAAGCGGTACATGCCAGAGGTTCAAGGGGATCTCTACAAGTTATCTTCCAGGGTCGTTCGGTATAGTAGGCACAAACGCTGTGCCTTCCTTGAGAATCGTCGTACCTCTTGGTTGGTTCCGGTTGGTTCCCCACAGTAGGTGATACCTCTAGATACACGCGTAGTTATGGGATAGTCCTTGTTGTGAGATTTGGAAGGAACGCGTATTATGTTGCCTGAAGGATTGAACATGCGTTTGGGTACAGTAGTGCACCCCTACAGGGTAAATCTTTTCGAGAAGCCATGTGCCCACGGTTATGGGCGCCTCAGGAGTACGGTGTCATGATCATAGACAACGCCATTAATGTTTTGCCTCTAATAATATGATTAGTAATTAGCCTTATCAACTAAACACCTGCTTAACAAAAATTGCCACCGTGTGTGTTCCGCAAGAGGACTTCTCGACTGGTCTTCGAGGGGGAAATCTTCGGATGGGTTATGCTTGGTGTTATATTATAGTTATTGTATAGCGCTCTCTTACCTTGCTCTAATAGCCGAAGTTGTATCGTGTCTCTATAAGTTAGATAGTGCAAGCTTTGCTGCCGCTGAACCCACCATACCTGTGTAGGCGAGGACCACCGAATTATAGCCTTGCCGTGTACTGACCTCAGTACTGACCACTCTCTTTTCCTTTGCCCTTTGTCGGCACCCCTTTGGCTTTGACAGGTATGAGATCGACGATGTTAGCAAGGTTACCCTTCCGGCTTGGCCTGGGCAGGGTTTATGGACACCGCTTGGTTATTCTTCAGGACTCTTAGTCCAATTTGGATCTTATCCGTACTCGGACACTATTTCGCTTTCTTCAAGATTTGCATCTTCGAATTGTATCATTTGTATTCTTGACTCGTTGAGTCGTTGTTGTATATATAAGTTCTTGTGGACTCTGTTGTAAACTACTGTGATGTAACTACTTGTAATCAAATCCTACCCACACGAAAGTGTCTGGTGGGCGTCTTTGAATCGCTTCTATGCGGATTTTGGCGGGAAATGCTGAGATCTGCATAGACACGATTCTGGGGCGTTACAATGGTTCATGTTATGGATACTAGTCCACCTAGCTCTTGCATCTCCTGCCAGATACTGGGTGGCGAAGAGAACTTTCTCGTTGTCATCAACTCCTACAACTTCTAAGTTGTTTTCCATTGTCTGTAACGAGTCATCAACATCTAGTGGGATTGATCCTGGTTTCCATGCCCTTGGTTGTTTTGGGCCATCTGAGCTATCTGCTGCAATGTTGCTAAGTTGGCATGGCGCTCTACCCTGCTTGCTTCACGGTCTGCAACTAACATCTGCATAATCTGCAGCATTGGGTCTTGCGATGAGCTGCTCCCTCATTGGTTTCCACGAGTCATCTGAAGATTGAGGTAGATAAAAGGATAAGAGGGAAAGTTCTAAGGTTCATAGTTTTGGTTTCAAAGCTAAAATTTTGAGTTTGACTCAGGTTTTGCAACTAACTTCATTTCATTCACTCAAACATGCACACGATACAAACACACACCACAATAACAAAGGAAATCAGATGGTTTTAAGAACCATTCTGCAAGCTACGATACAGTGGGACCGATATATCTCATGCTACGACAGCGCTCTAGTGCATCTACTCATCGCCGATGAAGTCGGAGTCCTCATCGTCAGTGTAGAAGTCCACGACATCCTCCTCTAGAAAGTCATCATCATTGCTGAGGTAAGAATCCATCTCTCCCTGGATGTCTTCACCCTCCTCTTCTTCCTCCTTTGCTGCAAGCTGAGCTTCTTGCTCCTTAACGGTCTTCTCGAGGTTGGCCACCTTCTTGCGAAGATGGGCGATGGTGAGATCCTTCTTCTCATGCTGGAGGTGAAGATACTGATGATCCTTGACAAGCAGTGAGAAAGTCTGGGCCTTCTGGGCGGCAATGGCACGGTTGTGGTTGGCAAATTCCCTAGCATTGTCCAATTCCTTCTAGCGATTGTACATCAGGAAGTCAAGGTTCTCCACATGACGCTTCAGTTCTGGGTGACTTGGCATCTCCATTGGCATCCCCATGAAGTCACGTCTTGCATAGTGAGAAAAACGGGTTCCTTGGATTTGGTTGACGCTGAGGGCACATAGACGTGCGAGAGCTTCATCCATTGCCCTGGCTAATCCATCTAGCCAGTTGTTCTCTCTCACGGAGAACTGGATTCTCCCGGATGTTGGTGCTTCTATGCTTCCTCTAAGATCAGCGGTGACTAGCCACTTTAAATCTCCTCCTGGGGGTCCTTGAAGTTGAGCTCCAAGAAACTCCGGATGTGGGCGTCCCAGTAACTCTAAGAGTGAATCCAGATCCCTCTCGAAGATCAGTTGACCTCCGTTTTCCAACTGGTAGAACTTGCTGAACTGAGTCTCCATCTACAAGAATTAAGAATGAGGAAATTAGTGAAGTGATCAAGTGTGTCAAATTTTAAGTAGTAATGTAAGAATTTTGAGGAACATGATTTTTTTGAGAAAGAATGAATTCCCAAGGGTAAGAGAGGAAATAGTTTTTCATAAATACTCACTTTGGTTCTGAAACTAAGTTTTTGGTTTGGACGTCCATTCTAACTAGGGTCTCATATGGTCAGGATGGCTCTGATACCAACTTGTCAACACCCGGATTTTTAATCCCAGATGACTATTATGTTGTTCATCGCAATCCCAAGATTACCATTTTTGCGAGACATAACAGATTGGATATCACAGTACATCATCCATTACAAACCATACATAAGGTCTTACACAAATAAGGATCTCATGATCCAGTCTTAATACAACAAGCAGCGGAATAAAAAGTAAGCGTAGCGGTGGGGTCCATCTTCAAGGGCACAGGCAATACTGACGAAGGCAGATAGTCCTAGTTATCATAGCTGTCCTATTGGCCATCATCTTGGTAGTCTCCTTCATAGCCTGGCCATGAGAATAGCCAGGGACAAAAGCTATGAGTACTCGCAAACTACCACTAATAAGTAGGATAGTTCTAAAGTAAAGTGTGATACGTCCATTTTGCATCACTATTCTATGTCTTAATTCACTATCATTCTTTGATATATTTCGTATTGAGAGGTGATAGTTATGTTATTTCATCTGTTTTTGCATGGTTGATGACTTTTGGAGCATGGACCGCTGCAGTCAGGATTCTGATGGAAAAGGTGATGTTTGGAGGCAAAATTCGCGAAGATCAGAAAATCTGGGAAAATATACGGAAAATCCTATTTTTCTAGAAGACGAAGGAAGCCAGAAGGGGGACTGGAGATGGGCCACAGGGGGCCCACACCACCCCCTAGAGCGGGCATCCCTAGGCCGCGCCAGCTGGTGGTCTGGCCACCCTGGCCCACTCCAGCCTCTCCCCTCTGGCATATATCATCCTCCCGAAACCCTAAGACTCAGGGAGCGACCACAGAAAGATCCCGCCGCCTCTGCGGGGTAGAAAAAACCGAGAGAGAAAGATCTCTCCAACAGACAGATTTCTACCGTGGGAATTCCTTCCCAGAGAGGGGAGATCGTCGCCATCAACACCACCATCAAGCTGGACTTCATCGGGATCATCATCATCACCACCACCATCACCATCAGCACCCTCATCACCATCTCCATATTGTTGTAACAATTGAGTTGAATCTTGCATTAGTTCATAGGGGAAACTTTCCCGGTATTGATTACTCTTTGTAGTTGATGCTATTGAGTGAACCGTTTAATTATTGCTTATGTTCAGATTGTTATACATCATTATTCCATCTCTGATCATGATCCATATGATGTCTTGTGAGTAGTTCGTTTTGTTCTTGAGGACATGGGAGAAGTCATGTTGTTAGTAGTGGAGTTGTGTTGAGAGAGATTCAATAGTTTGATATTTAAGTTGTGGTGTACTTCTTCTAGTGGTGTCATGTGAACATCGACTACATGACACCTATATGGGCCTAGGGGAATGCATTGTGTATTTGGCTACTAATCGTAGGGGTTGCCGGAGTGACAGAAACCTGAACCCCCGTTAGGAAACCATTGTACAAGGGACGTAAGGGTCTTAGAGTTTAAAGCTGTGGTTAGGATTCTACCTTAATTACTTTCTTGTACTTACGGATGTTTGCAAGGGGTATAATCACAAGTATGTATTAGTCCTAGGAACGTCGGTACATTAGCACAAGTTCACCCACACAACACTTAGCAAGCTAGAGAAGATTAATCAACTATATGAAGCGGAAGCACTTGACAGTCTTCCCATGTGTCCTCGAGAACGTTTGGTTATCTTAAGTAATACAACCGGCTTGTCCTTTGCTGCATAAAGGATTGGGCCACTTGCTGTATTTATTCCTACTGTATTTTATTTACTCGTACTTTGTTTACTTGCTTTATTGAAAACCCCTAAAAATCCTTTTTCTAAGTATTTGCAGAGAATTCCTGATCCATACCACTAGCCAGCACCTTCTGCTCCTCGTTGGGTTCGACACTCTTACTTATCGAAAATACTGCGATACACCACCTATACTTGTGGGTCATCAAGACTATTTTCTGGCACCGTTGCCGGGGAGTGAAGCGCTATTGGAGAGTGGAACTGGTAAAGGAAACTTCTACTATGAGTATTGTTTACTTCTGTTAGTTGCTTTGTTTTTGTTATGGATAATTCGTTGAGTTTCTTATTTGGTAATGCTAGTACCACCGCTAAGGTAGTAGATAAGCCACCACCTGCTGAGAATGATGTTTTCAAAATACCTACAAGAATTATTGATCATGTTATGGATAACTACTATGTTGGGGATGGAACTGTCCATCCCGGTGATCATTTACTCTTTATACATGAATTATGCAGGTTGTTCAAGTGTGCAGGTATTACTACAGACCAAGTTAAGAAGAAGTTATTCTCATTGTAACTGAAAGGAAGAGCTGCGGAATGGTATAAGCTGCTGAAGAATGGTCAAGTTCTGGAATGGGAGGAAATAGTGCCTCTCTTTTATTCAAAGTTTTATCCCCCTAGTGAGATTCATAAAGATCGGAATCAAATATACAACTTTTGGCCTCTTGATGGAGAGAGTACAGCTCAAGCTTGGGGGAGATTAAAGTTACTAATGCTCAAATGTCCCATTCATGAGCTCCCCAACAATATTATTATCAATAACTTTTATTCAAGACTCCCTCTACATGATAAAGATTTATTGGATGCTTCTTGTGCTGGATCATTCACTCGTATGGAAGAAGAAGCTAAATGGGATCTTCTGGACCGTATTCAAGACAATGTTGAAGCTTGGGAGAATGACAAAGGTAGAAAGTTAGGTATAAATTATGATTATGAATGCATTGAATCTTTTATGGGAACTGATGACTTTCAAAATATTAAAAATGCTTATGGTCTAGACTCTCAAGCTATTGCTTCTTATTTTAAGACTTTTGCTTCCTACATTGAAGTGCCTAAAAAGAAGTGGAATAAGTATCATGAACCTTATAAAGATCTTGCTAAGAGTGTTCCTGCAAGAAATACTAAAGTTTATACTGCTAATCATGTTTTACCTAAACCTTACATTGAGAAAATGCCTTTTCCAGTTAAAATAAAGGAACATTCTATGATAGCTAGTATGGTTAATGAAAGTGCAAATAAAGCTATTGAACCTGATAAACAAATGGTTGATGAACCTATAATAGCAAATGTGAAAGACATTGTCACTAAGTATGAAGAAGAGGGACACACTATCCTTTGTAAGGATACCTCTAATTTTGTTTCACATAGTAGTGTTATGAGAGCTAGTATTCCTGTGTTTTCTGTTAGAATAAGTGATCATTGCTATGATGGTTCTTGTGATAGATATATTGTTAAGTTTATGCATGATACTGAAAGTTATTATGAGAGAGGGAAAAGTGTTCTTATGTACCTCAATAATATCAAGTTTCCTCGTTTTATGCTGAAAGTTTTTATGTTGCACTTCTTTTGCCTTCTTATGCAAGTAGCCTCTGGTTTCAACAACTTGTTTGTTTACAAAATTCCCTTGCATAGGAAGTGGGTTAGACTTAAACGTGTGTATTTTTTATTCTTAATGCTCTCTTTCACTTCAATTCATATTCCTATGTGAGCATCTTCAATACTATCATGCCCATCTTAATGGTTATAAAGAAAGAGCTTTTTGGGAGACAACCTAATTTATTTTTGCTTTCAGTTGGTTTTTGTTTATTTGAGTCTTGGAAGTTATTACTTCGGAAATAACCTCTCCTTATCTGTTTTGCTCGGTTTTTGTGACAAGATCAACCTCTAATGATAGAGAAGTAAGATTTGGGGAAGTTGCTGTCCCGAAACAGATTTTTGTCCTCCACCGTAAAAATTCGTGAGAGATATCTGTATGTCGGATTGATCTGTAATTTTTTATGATACTGCCCCAGGTTGTTATTTAACTTTCGTTAGTTTTGCACCTTTTGATTTAAGCAACAGAAGATTTTCTAAAAAATTGATATTTACCCGCTGGTCTGTTTTGACAGATTTTGCCACTCTTCATTTGCTTCTTTATTCGATTTCCTTTTTGAATTATTTTTGGGTTTTCGGAAGGAGTTGCTACAGTAGCTTATGTTTTGATGGTTTTCAGTTGAAGTTGGACTCAAAAGGTTTTATCACTTCACTTATACTAATGTTGCTAATGAGAACTGTGTGAAGTTTTGTGTGAAAGAAATTTCCAGGAAGTGGAGATAATGGTGTAATAAGGAGAGAAGGGTTTTATGACTCAAGTAATAAGTGTATGAAGATGAAGATATTGATGCTATTCAAGTGATGACTCTGGAAGAACCCACTAAATACCAAATTCAGAGACCTGCATAGTCCGTTTTCAAATAGGTAACAGTTCTGGTAAGAAAAGTTCCATGAAAATACAATCCAACTATATTTTTGCAGTTTTTAGTCAATAAGGGAAGCTACGAAGCGAAAAAGGGACGAAAACGGAGCCAGGGTGGCTCACACCACCCTGTGGCACGGGCCCACCCCTGGCCGCTCCACCAGGTGGTGAGTCCATCCCGGACTCCGCCTCTGACTCATTTTCTCCCAATACCTTCCTTTTGTTAAGAAACTTCGTAATATAATCCCTCGGATCTCCCGAGGTTCGTATATCGTGTTTTTGTCGTGTTTTTGTTTCGATCTGTTTCTGCCAGGACATACTCTTTGAAGGTTTAGAAGCACAATGGTGTCTGCCAAGGATAAAGGAAAGGAGCCTATGGAGGAGGATTCTCAGGGGATGGTACCTTTAGTCTCTTGCCCCACATCAACAGAAGCTCTACGAGTCACTAATGAGTTCTGCGATAAGTATCGAGACTTGAGAAGGAAGGTGGACCTTCTTCAATGGGAGAATAATAGGCTTCGCAAGATGCTGGAAGATTTCCTCACGTCAACGAAGAAAATATTACCACCACCACCAAAGGAGTGATTCGTCATCAGGTTTGGCATCCCCTTGGTTTGTTCCAAGCTTGGGGGAGTGCCGCGGTATCACATCACCATCTTCTATATTTTTACCTTATTAGTAGAGTCATATCATGAATAGAGGAGTTATTATGTAGTATGGTTTGCATTATGGAAGTGTCCCCTCTCTCGTTAGATATGTATCCCTTGGTGTGAGTTGCCGTTATGGAATATTAATGAGAAGTTCTATCATTCATCTTTTTCATAGCTTATATTAGTTTTCAATTCGTGGTTATATGATTGATCTTGTTGTTAGTATTGGTATCACTTTGGGATCATTGAGTTAATTTAGTTGGTTTTGGCAAACCTGGCTCGGTCAGTAGCAACACTATTTTTGAGAGTTGAATGAAAAAGATAGAAGTACTCTAAAGAAAAATAATTTCATCATCTTTCTTTCTTGATTTGCTCATAAGTCTAGTATTCTCTAGTTAAGATCTTTTGTGCTTCCAAGGAAGATTGCATGTTTGTTTTTATCACTTGTATGTTTGGTTGTTTCCTTCAACTCTTGTACTTGCTACCCAGCCTTGCTAGCCAAAAACCTGTACTGAGAGGGAATTCTTCTCGTGCATCCACTCCTTTAAACCAAAACCTTTGCCATTTGTGTCCACCATACCTACATATTAGCATTATTGCTATTCCAAGTAAATTCTTGTTTTATCTATCTCCCAAATTAAACTTGTTATGTGAAAAGTAGTGATTAAAGCTCTCACGAACTTGATGGCACACTTTACTTTCTTGCATTTAATAAACTTGACCCATTGTGCTCACCTATGTTGCGTATATGCTTGCACTTTGTAAGTTGTGAATTAGCAGAACCATGCTATCATGGGGAACGCTTTCAACATTGCAGTGGTACTTTGTACCAAGTTGATATCATGTTCTTTTGTCTATGGATGTCATCGGTGTGAAATGAAAGGGGAGCTTGTAAGTCCATGGAGTTATGCACGTGTGTTAGAGAAACGCCTGGCCCGCTGGTCTAATCCATGCTAACATGGTGGAAACCTGCAGCGTAACCATAACGAGTATCTATGAAGCATTCTTCTTATAAAAAAAGAGAGATAGAGATTGAGAAAAAGAGCAAAGAAAAAAGGGATATTATGAAAAGAGGAAAGAGAGAAAAAAGCACCATATTCCCATGGTAAATAAGAAGATTGTTGAGATACTTGTTGTCTGCTTGCCTTGTCATTTTGATATGGGGATTCTTCCGTATCATCGGGCAAGGGGTACCCCGTTGGCGGTTCTCAATGATACACATATGCTTACGATGACAAGAACTTACCGGTGACTAAACTTGAGTAGCATGAGGAGCGGCCCTCGTATTCAAGGGACATGCGATTCTCAATTTACAACTTGTCTATGCATATCCTCATATTTGATCACTTTAACCTTAATCACCTAAAGATGCCTATGATAGGGGCAATGAGAGCTGAAAGCTAGTAAGTATCATAATTTTTGGGAGCTCTTTATGAGACTTGCATTCCCTGCTTCCCTCTTTGAAGGGCCTTTCTTTTACTTTGTAGTTGAGTCGGTTAACCTACTCCCTTCTATCTTAGCAAGTATCTTGAGTTGTTTGTTTCATTCATTCATATGTTGATTTATTCAATCATGTCTTATGTTCCTTGTTTTGCACATTGCTCTTATCTTGATGTTTACTACTTTGAAAGCTATCATTGAAAACCAGCTATTTGTGAACTCCAGCAAATTATCAACCATTCTTCGACCAAGAGCTAAGTTTGCCATTACCAATTATGATCCACTTTATGTATCTTTATTGTGCTTCCTTTACTCATTGCAAGTTGAGTTATATAATAGTGAGTTGTCTTCTATTATGATCTATGTATTTGATGAATGTGATGCTTCTTGTCCGTATTCTTTTATCGACTCTTCACTCCATAAACCTGAGGCCAAGTTTATTGAGCTCAGTTTCGCTTAGGGACAAGCAAAGTCTAGGCCTCGGGGAGTTGATACGTCCATTTTGCATCACTATTCTATGTCTTAATTCACTATTATTCTTTGATATATTTCGTATTGAGAGGTGATACTTATGTTATTTCATCTGTTTTTGCATGGTTGATGACTTTTGGAGCATGGACCGCTGCAGTCAGGATTCTGATGGAAAAGGTGTTGTTTCGAGGCAAAATCCGCGAAGATCAGAAAATCCGGGAAAATATACGGAAAATCCTATTTTTCCAGAAGACGAAGGAAGCCAGAAGGGGGATTGGAGATGGGCCACAGGGGGCCCACACCACCCCCTAGCGCGGGCAGCCCTAGGCCGCGCCAGCAGGTGGTGTGGCCACCCTAACCCACTCCAGCCTCTCCCCTCTGGCGTATATCATCCTCCCGAAACCCTAAGACTCGGGGAGCGACCACAGAAAGATTCCGCCGCCTCTGTGGGGCGGAAAACACCGAGAGAGAAAGATCTCTCCGGCAGACAGATTTCTGTCGGGGGAATTCCTCCCCGGAGAGGGGAGATCGTCGCCATCAACACTACCATCAAGCTGGACTTCATCGGGATCATCATCATCATCACCACCACCATCATCACCATCATCACCCTCATCACCATCTCCATATTGCTGTAACAATTGAGTTGAATCTTGCATTAGTTCATAGGGGAAACTTTCCCGGTGTTGATTACTCTTTGTAGTTGATGCTATTGAGTGAACCATTGAATTATTGCTTATGTTCAGATTTTTATACATCATTATTCCATCTCTGATCATGATCCATATGATGTCTTGTGAGTAGTTCGTTTTGTTCTTGAGGACATGGGAGAAGTCATGTTGTTAGTAGTGGAGCTGTGTTGAGAGAGATTCAATAGTTTGATATTTAAGTTGTGGTGTACTTCTTCTAGTGGTGTCATGTGAACGTCGACTACATGACACTTCACCTATATGGGTCTAGGGGAATGCATTGTGTATTTGGCTACTAATCGTAGGGGTTGCCAGAGTGACAGAAACATGAACCCCCGTTAGGAAACCATTACACAAGGAACGTAAGGGTCTTAGAGTTTAAAGCTGTGGTTAGGTTTCTACCTTAATTACTTTCTTGTACTTACGGATGTTTGCAAGGGGTATAATCACAAGTATGTATTAGTCCTAGGAACGTCGGTACATTAGCACAGGATCACCCACACAACACTTAGCAAGCTAGAGAAGATTAATCAACTATATGAAGCAAAAGCACTTGACAGTCTTCCCATGTGTCCTCGAGAACGTTTGGTCATCTTAAGTAATACAACCGGCTTGTCCTTTGCTGCATAAAGGATTGGGCCACTTGATGCATTTATTCCTACTGTCTTTTATTTACTCGCACTTTATTTACTTGCTTTATCGAAAACCCCTAAAAATCCGTTTGCTAAGTATTTGCAGAGAATTCCTAATCCATACCACTAGCCAGCACCTTTTTCTCCTCGTTGGGTTCGAAACTCTTACTTATCGAAAATACTGCGATACACCCCCTATACTTGTGGGTCATCAAAGTGCTAACTCTAAGTTTAACTATAAGGTTAAGTTTGAAACCTAAGCTAAGTTCAGAAGCAAAGAAAGATAAAATAAAGTTCTAGAATCACTTAAGTTGGGAAGCTAGTGTCATAAACACAACCCTGTTGTGGTCAAGTCAAGATTCATCATTCATTTCATAAGTTATTTTGAAAACATCTGACAACGAAACAGTATGGCCATTCCAACTGTCCATAACCACGGACGCGACTATTCGAATAGTTTGACACTCTACAGAGGCGGTACACTTTCACCACAAGATTCGATAATCTGTCAAAGATAACCCTGAATCATCATACTTAGTATCCAGATAATCAAACAAAACCTTTCCTTTACACACCCTAGTATAAGCACCTCTCCTATGAGCATGGCCTCCCAACCATGACCATCTGTCATCTTGGGCACTGCATAGGTGGACAACATTGAGAGGTATCCTCAGCTCAAACCTCTCCCGCGAGGGAACTAATACTAATGCATATAAACTTCCGGCTAAGCCTTACCCAATTTAGGTATTGTGGTTGTACGGTAAATTTGGAATGGTATCGCATCCGAATCCAACCATCAGTTTTGTAAAAGGGTTAAGGCTCATGCCTCAACATTTTCACCATCATAAACCATTTGTGTTTCTCAACACATGTCAAAACATCTCAATAGAATGACTCATCATTCCAAGGTTTTCATAATTCATGTTCACCAAGTATTCCCATCTAGAGTGACTCAAGTTTTTATCTACTCTAAACTACTAAGTTAAGAGTGTTCACTAAGGTGGAAAGATGGGATCAATCTCATGCCATAGAATGATATCTAAAGTTATCTAAATAGGCCAAGTTTTATACTCTTTATGCTACCTTCAAAACAAGTACAAGACTTTGGGTAAAGTAAAGGAAGTAAAGCTTGAAAATAATACATGGGGTAACTAATAGTCAAAGTGGTATAACCAAAGCATGCCTAAAGCATCTTTGCTTGGGTTATCTAGATTGCAAGGGTTAGCTTGCATTGTTAATGGTGGCTTGCCTTGTGCAGTGGTTGCAGTTTTCTTCCTCCTCTTGATAGAACTCCTCCTCCTCGAAAGCTTGGTCGGTACTATCGTCTATAAATACATACGGAGTACACAATCACCAAACAATATTTAACTAGTCTAATTAGCACTCTAAGGCACACATTTGATGATCTAATCTCATCACAAGCATCACAAGTTTTATTAACAAGTTTCATTCTTTTTTATTTAAGAAAAGTAATTTCTACTCATTGAAAAATAACTAATATTTAATATCCACCACTTAAAATATGGGATCATGTGGACACAAGTCATCACCACATATTCTAACATGTGGGAATGTGATTTAAGGGTTGGATCACAATTACTTTGGTTTAAGTTCATTATTTAATGATTTAAAGTGACTAGAGATGCCTATATAGCATTATTTTGGTACTAGTCCAAAGTCACTGCATGTAAACCCTAATATTATTACATACTTAGATAGGTATTGTTAAATGAGATTTTTGAGAGTTGGAATCAATTCAAAAGCTACTATGGTTGATTTTATAAAAATGTTTGAATGTGCAAAATCTTGTGTCTTGTTATTTTTACTAAGAGAGATAACTATAATTGAATTAAATCCAACGGGCTTGGGTAGATCTTTTCAGTAGCTTTCTAACAAAATTGGAATCACTCCATTTGGATTTGTAGATCTCTCTGAATTGATTTTCAAACTAAGGGACAGAACTAGGTTCAAACTAAAATGGAAATAATCCTAATTCAAATTAAATGGGTCGCACGGGAAAGCTAACGGGCCGACCTAGTGACACTCCGTGGCGCGGGCCACAGTTAACAGGGGGTCCACCGGCTAGCGGCTCTTTACACGCGAGGCAGTACGGGGCGATGTGGGCCGTTAGATTAGAACTAGGATCTATGGCTGGGGCTCGTCGTTGATGACGGACAGGTCACCGGCGAGGTCTAAGCCTAGCGGCTCGGTGGGGGTGCTCAGGGGGCGTACCAGGGCTCCAGCAACGACGGCGAGGCGGGCAAATGAACTGGTGGACGACGGCGAGCTCAAGGGTGGTCGAGGCAGCTTCTGGGGTGGTCGGAATCAGCGGGGCCCTTCTCCTCCAGTAGCGGCCAGCTCCGGTGGAATTTCGGCGACTACGGGCTCGAGCGGCTCTGGGAAGAAGTGGGGACTGATCAGTGGCGAGAGGGGAGGTGAGTGGTGTGCAGAATAAGGCTAGGGGTGGCCTCTATTTATAGCTCGACGGGGCGACCGAAAGGGATGGGCGGGCGACTCCGGCGAGGGCTGCACAACATGCTAGCGGCATGGCTTGAGGTAGGGGACGGTGGCCTGCCTCCTGGCAATGCTCTACGGCTTAAATGCGGGGCTAGGGGCGGCGACAAACGGTCGGGCGGTGCTCACGCTCTAAGCGGCAGAGGCGGCGGTCTTCATGGCGTGCGGTGGCTGTGGTTCAAATCGCGGTGAACGGGCATGTCCGGGCGGTTCCCTGGGTCATGGCGATGCGGAGCGGGGGCTGCGATCGAGGCGTGGCGTGTGCACGCTTGTCGAGCGCGGCGCTCTAGCGCGTGCTCGGCATGGCACAGACGCTCTGGGCGCGGGGCTCTGCGGGTGGTCAACGGCTTGACTCTGCTCGGGGAGGGGACAGAGGGTGGCGGTGTGGTCTGGTCTAGCTCCTAGACATGGCGAGAGAGAGAGGGGCGGTCTGCTGTTGCATTGGCAAGGTTGGCCGGCGATCATGTCCTCGGGGTGGCGCGACACTGTTGCTAGGGACAAAGGGGTGGGGTGCTTAGGCTTTGGTTAGATCTAGAAGGGACAGAGGGAGTAAATGGAGATCAAATGGGTGGCAAAACCCTGTAGAAACAGTGAGCAAGGATTAGAGTTTGATTCCTACCTGCCAAGTGTTTGTGGAAATGGCCGCAACAAATTTAGTTTTGAATTTTGAAAAGATTTTTGGTGGGTGTGTTAGGCATAAGCTTGAGACTCTATGGTTTCTTGGGTTTTGAAAATGGAGCTCATTTGAGTGGTTTTTGAAATAGGGTGATCTTGATACCTACACTAGATTCAATTTTCAAATGTCATTTAAAAATAGTGTTTGAAAGTTTTTGGCAGATCACACAGTGGGCCTTGGTACATCATTATATGTACTAGCAAGGGGTGCAAAGATCAACATTTGTCTATGTTAAGGATTGAGTCCTAGGAATAGCCAAAGTAGGCATGTTGATTAAAATGGCACAAATGACCATTCTCTCCTTTTATTCATTTTGATTTGTTTTTCTTTGGGATTTGTTTTGGAATGATCTAGATGATGTTTATTTCACCTAAGAATCATTTTACAAGAAATGGATCACTTAATCATGGCAATTCAAAACAACTCCTATTTTAAATGCACACACATATGAATGCTTTAATAATTTTAATTGGAAAAGTTTTTGTTAACCCTAATTTTGATGATTCGGATCTTAATAACCTTGGATTAAAGTTTTGGGATGTTACAATGTGTGTGAAGTTGACAGTGTGCACACCATGGTGGCACTTAGGCTAGAGATTACAAATACTTGTTATGAGTTATATTTGGAGTTGGATGTTTCTATGAAATTGTGGTGTTTGTTGGAACCATCTAGAGCTCAAGGTGACAGTGTGGGGTTATCTAGATGGGGAAAGCGAACTTTGAGGTGTGCTTTTTAGCCCAACCATGGATTAGAGTGTCCCACCAGAGAGTAGTTCAGAGTAGTATCATAAAGAGAAGATATGTATATGAGAGGGTTTACTAGTAAAAGTATGATCCCTAGGCCTTGTTTCTAAGCATTGAAACACCGTTTGCAACCAGATCTATTACATATTTGCTTGCTTCCATCTTTATGTCAGTTTGCTTTTAGTCTCTTCCACGCCATCAAACTATTTTCTGTCACCATTACCACTTATAATTATCTATACCACTTGTATTCCACTATCTCTTTGCCGAACTAGTGCACCTATACACCTGACAAGTGTATTGGGTGTGTTGGGGACACAAGAGACTTCTTGTATCTTGATTGCAGGGTTGCTTGAGAGGGGTTACCTTTAAACACTTCCTCCCTGAGTTCGATAAACCTTGGGTGATCCACTTAAGGGAAAACTTGCTGCTGTTCTACAAACCTCTGCACTTGGAGGCCCAACAACTGTCTACAAGAATAGAAGTGCGTAGCCATCAAGCTATTTTCTGGCCCCGTTGCCGGGGAGGTAAGGTAAAAGGTACTCACATCCTCCGGTGTGAGTGCTCGAAGTTATTTCCTTTAGATTCTACAATTTTGTCTTTTTGTTTCTTGTTTTCACTAGTTAGGCTTAATGGAAAACAACAACAAAATTAGAGAGATTTATAGTATTTATCTTGAGTTAGGACATGAAGTGTTTGAAGAGAAAATTAAAAAACCTATGGAACTTTATTTGCATGCTAATAGCAATGTTGTTAGTATGAATTCTTTAGACACCATTATTGCTAATGCTATGGAAAAGTCTAAGCTTGGGGAAGCTAGTTTTTATGAAAATGATCTTTTTAGTTCCCCAGCTTTGGAAGATAGCTATTCTATTGCTTATGATGATACCAAACCTCCAATATATGATGATTACAATGATGAATATGATATTTTCAGTCCACCTACTATTGAGGGGAAAATTAATTATGATTACAATATGCCTCCTATATTTGATGATTATGGTGATGAGAATAATAATGATAGCTATTTTGTTGAATTTGCTCCCACTACAGTTAATAAGAATGACTATGCTTATGTGGAGAGTAATAATCATTTTATGCATGTGGCTCATGATAAGAATGTTTTATGCGATAGTTATATTGTTAATTTTATTCATGATGCTACTGAAAGTTATTATGAGAGAGGGAAACATGGTTTTATGCATCTCAATAATATTAAGTTTCGCCTCTTTATGTTGAAAATTTTAAAGTTGCACTTGTTTTGCTTTCCTATGCTTGTTGCTTTGTGCTTGCATGACTTGTTTCTTTACAAGATTCCTATACATAGGAAGTGGGTTAGACTTAAATGTGCTTTGAATTTGCTTCTTGATGCTCTCTTTTACTTCAATTCATATTTCTTATGTGAGCATCTTCTCAAACTATCATGCCTAACATAAAGACGTTAAAGAAAAGTACTTATTGGGAGATAACCCAAAAGTTTTAGATGAGTCTTGAAAGTTATTACCTCAGTAATAACCGCTCCTTATCCTTTTTTATTTGCTTTTTGTGCCAAGAGTAACCTCTAATGAGAGAGAAGTAACGATTGGGAAAGTTGCTGTCCCAAAACAGATTTATGTGCTTTTTGAGGTGTGAATTTTTGTGCTTATGCCCCAGGTTATTATCTAACTTTCGTTAGTACAACACTTTTCAATTTGAGCAACAAAAGGTCTTCGAAAAAATTCGTCTTTACCTGCTGGTCTGTTTTGACAGATTTCTGCCATTTTTTGCATTTGCTTCTTGTTGGTTCCTTTTTGAGTTCTTTTGGGGAATTGAGCTTTTTGAGGGAAGTGCTACAGTAACTTGTGTTTAATGGAAGTTTTATTGGTGTTGAAACTGAACCCAAAGACTTATTATCTTGAGTGCACTAATGTTGCTAATAAAGATTGTGTGAAGTTTTGTATGAAGGAAAAAATTTAGGTGTATGAAAGGAATGAGTAATGAGATGAAGGATGGACTAAAGCTCAAGCTTGGGGATGCCACGCGTGTCATCCCATGAAATATCCAAGAAGTACAAGCGTCAAAGCTTGGGGATGCCCAAGGCATCCCCTTCCTCATCAAAAATTCCAGGTTTCTTCCAAACACTTCATTTTTATTGTTTCATGCATAGTTGTGTTGTTCTTGGAGCGTCTTCTTTTTTGTTTTTAGTTTTGGTTTTTCGTTTGCTTTGTTTTCTTAGTTTGCTGAATAAATTGGTTAGACCCCCTCTTTCATACATTGGTTTTCAAATAGTTTGGTTTGGATTGGAAAAGAGTAGGAAAAGTCCATGCTTAAGTGTTAAAAAGAGCTTGTTTTTGACTGTGGCCCATGCTTTGTCATGCCATGCTTGATATTGTTTTGGCTTTAGGCTTAGTATTCTTTGCTGTAGCATGACTTGTTATAAACAATTAAGATTGTTTAATGTGCCTTGAAAGAATCATGCGTTGTTTTAGCATATTAAAGCATAGTATTGTGGTATTCTCCTTTGATGCTTTATTTGGGTTGACTTGGCACATGCTCACACCATGTTATGACTATCCCAAGTCACCATAGCCTTTATTATCCTTTAGTTTTTAACTTGTAGTATCACTTTATGCTTTGATCAATGATGTTTTGTCGCTCTGCATGATTATGGCCATTATTGCTCTCTTAGTTGGTCACTCCCAGTCTTTTGCTAGCCTCCACAACCAAGTATGAGTTCCACTCATGCATCCAACTCCTAAAACCAAGTTATTCTAAAGAGTCCACCATACCTACCTATTAGCTTATGCTATTCCAAGTATATTTATGTTTTTATCTACCTTCCAAATTAAACTTGTTATGAGAAAACTAGTGACTAAAGCTCTCATGAACTTGATGGCACACTTTACTTTTCTTGCCCTTAATAAACTTGAACCATTGTGTCGTCTATGTTGTATATGCTTGCACTTATTTGTTAGGGATTAGCAGAACCATGTTGTCATGGGGAACGCTTTCAACATTGTACGGGTACTTTGTACCTACTTGATATCATGCTCTTTTTTCTATGGATGTCATCGGTGTGGAATGAAAGGGAAGATTGTAAGTCCATGGAGTTATGTATATGTATTAGAGAAACGCCTGGGCCGCCGGTTCTAATCCATGCTGACATGGTGGAAACCTGCAGCGTAACCATAATGAGCTGTCTATGAACCATTCTTCTTATAAAAAAAGAGTCATATATTGAGAAAAAATAGAAAAAGAAAAAAAGAGATATCAGAAAAGAGGAAAGAGAGAAAAAAGCACCATATTCCCATGGTAAATAAGAAGATTGCTGAGATGCTCGTTGTCTGCTTGCCTTGTCATTTTGATATGGGGATTCTTCCGTATCATCGGGCAAGGGGTACCCCGTTGGCGGTTCTCTATGATACACATGTACTTACAATGACAAGAACTTACCGGTGACTAAACTTGAGTAGCATGAGGAGCGGCCCTCGTATTCAAGGGACATGAGATTTATAACTTATACTTCGTCAAGCATGTACACCATAGTTTGTTCACTTTAACCTTAATCAGTTCAAGATTCTTATGATAGGGGCAATGAGAGCTAAAAGCTATAAGTACCATAATTTTTGGAAGCTCTTTATGAAACTTGAATCTTTGCTTCCTTCTATGAAGGCCTTTCTTCCACTTATATATTGAGTCTCCACCTTCTATCTTTATGCACCTACGTTGAGACCATAGTGGCCATTCTTAGTTCTATGTGCATTGTCCCAAGACTTGTTGATTGATGCATAGCTTTGATATTGCTTGTTTTAAACTATTTGTATCTAGTCACTCTTATGAACTTTGAAGGTGTCCTATGCATTTATGTTTGCTACTCCATGAGGGACAAGCTGAATGCTACTATGCTATGTTTTCTTTATGTGAAACAAACAAACCTCTTGAAAAGCATTGTTATTCATGAATCTTTTGTTTGTGCCTTTTCATGTTGCAACATAGTTGCTTTGTCTTATTGTTAGAACTTTATCTTTCATGCTATGTTGAAGTACTATGATCCCAGCTATCAATGTTTTACAAATACTTTGATCAAGTTTATGATGGTGCATGTCACCTCAAAAATTATTCTTTCTTTTTATCACTTACCTACTCGAGGATGAGCAGGAGTTAAGCTTGGGGATGTTGATACATTGCAAATGTATCTATAATTTTTGATGTTCCATGCTTGGTGTTATCTACTTTCTTGTGTTTTGTCCACACTTTGGAGTACTTTTCATATGATTTCTTGGACTAACCTATTAACAAGATGCCACAGTGCCAGTTGCCTGTTTTCTGCTGTTTTTGGTTCCAAAAAGTGAGAAAATGAATATTCTCGGAATTGGACGGGACAAAAGCCAATATGCCTATTTTTCTCGGAGACTCACGAAGCCAGAATATGAGACAGAGAGGGGCCACAGGGTGTCCACACCACCCCTAGGCGCGGGCCCCCCTTGGCCGCGACAGGGCATGGTGTGGGCCCCCTGGCCGGCCACCGACCTTGCCTCTTTCGCCTATATATTTCCCCCGAGGAAAAAACCCTAAATCGTCAAGCCTCCAGCCATGAAAAGTTCCACAGTGCCGCCGCCACCGAAGCGGAGATTCGGGGGACAGAAAGTCTCTGTTCCGGCACCCTGCCGGGAAGGGGAAGTGCCCCCGGAGCCATCTCCATCGATCTCCACCACCATCTCCATCACCATTGTTGATTCCCATGATGAGGAGGGAGTAGTTCTCTCTCGAGGCTAAGGGTTCTACCGGTAGCTATGTGTTCATCTCTCTCTCTATGCATGATCATATTAAGATCATGAGCTTGTAATCTATAGATCTACCTTGCTACTCAAGTGCTTTAATAGATCTCTGCTCTCCCCATGTGTGTCAAGTTGACAGTGTGCACACCATGGTGGCACTTAGGCTAGAGATTACAAATACTTGTTATGAGTTATATTTGGAGTTGGATGTTTCTATGAAATTGTGGTGTTTGTTGGAACCATCTAGAGCTCAAGGTGACAGTGTGGGGTTATCTAGATGGGGAAAGCGAACTTTGAGGTGTGCTGTTATAGCCCTACCATGGATTAGAGTGTCCAACCGGAGAGTAGTTCAGAGTAGTATCATAAAGAGAAGATATTTATATGAGAGTGTTCACTAGTGAAAGTATGATTCCTAGGCCTTGTTTCTAAGCATTGAAACATCGTTTGCAACTAGATCTGTTACATGTTTGCTTGCTTCCATCTTTATTTCGGTTTGCTTTTAGTCTCTTCCACGCCATCAAACTATTTTCTATCACCATTACCACTTATAATTATCTATACCACTTGTATTTCACTATCTCTTTGCTGAACTAGTGCACCTATACACCTGACAAGTGTATTGGGTGTGTTGGGGACACATGAGACTTCTTGTATCTTGATTGCAGGGTTGCTTGAGAGGGGATACCTTTGACCACTTCCTCCCTGAGTTTGATAAACCTTGGGTGATCCACTTAAGGGAAAACTTGCTGCTGTTCTACAAACCTCTGCACTTGGAGGCCCAACAACTGTCTATAAGAATAGAAGTGTTTAGACATCAATGTGCACAAGAGACGATGCATCATGATGGATGATGTATTCATCTACCACGCACATATGTTGTTTCTTTCATCTATGATGTGTGTATGTAACCGCTTCCCATTATCAACGTCGATTGAGCACGAGTTGGCAAAACAAGCTCTAGAGAGCATCCCACAAGACATAACGAGCATATCTCCTTCCTTCCAAGTTGATAACATGATATCGTTGAGGTCAACTCTTTTTCAAGAGGGAGGAGTTGATGCAGCCTAGCACATGGAAACCACCATTGGTCCACATCATGCTACACCAGCCATGACTACTAAGGTGAATTATTTCCATCTCTTGCCTTCCTTCGGTTATCATGTGAATGGGATCCTACTTGAGACGAATTTCTATTATATGACTAGGCCCATGACCATGACACCAAGAGGAGGAAACAAGGAGCCCAAGACCCTCAAGCATAAAGCCTAGAAAAGGAGACGCAAGAAGCTGTTGAACCAGGCTCGAAGTCTCCGGCCACTCTAGCCTGGAGTCTCCGTCGACCGAAGTCTCCGCTCCCGGACTCCGGAGTCACCGGCCTGCGACCCCGGAGTCTCCGGCCCTAACTCCGGACCCGTGCCAGATGCGTTCAGTACACCACCTCGGAGACTGGCCTAGAGACCGCAGCTGACCCTGGAGTCTCCGGTCACCAGACCCCGGAGTCTCTGGTGTAAGTGATCCGGGCCTGCGTGCATTGAGTTGGGCCTGGCCCATGTAATGCCCTCCCCCCAAACTCCCCTTTATGCCTAAATTACTCTGAGCTCGTGGCTGGCCTATATATATGCCCCACTCCCTCTTTAAAACCCTAGAGATGATGATAAACTGAGGCATGTGCCGAACCCTGGATGGGAACCCCCTCTCTATAGTAGATGATAAAATTCCTTATTATATGATACTAGAATTTTTTGACTTCCTTATTTGAAACTTGGTGTAAATTTTAATGCCTTGGATGACACTACCGTAAGTTCCGCTACATGGTTCCGTTAGTTTTGTTTTGGCCGGACCAAAATACCCCGGACGTAGTCGCTACATGTCTATCTGCCCAACCCAAAAAGAAATCGTGGCCCAATCGAAAAATACTGAGCCCGTACGTCCGTGTGTGCTTCTCCCGTATGTTTATTTTTTGCAGAGTTGTATTGGAATACGCATGTGTCATTTCTCCACCGTTTGCATATGTATTTTCTGGCAATAAAATCAATCACCTGTCTGGTCTGCGTATAGCTCGTGTTGTTGTGATGCTGTGAGCAAAAGTGGTGAAGCTTTGTAGATATAGAGGTGCACTCCTTGTGTTGCGCTCGGAAGGACGGACGGAGCATACACTAGGCAGTACGTTTCTATGTGTATCCATACGCCAATTAATACGTATATGCGTCTCCTTGAAAGAAAGTTAGCTTTTTTTTTCTTAGGCTGGTCCTAGTGGGAGTATCATAGCTAGTATCATGCATGCCATGTTGGTAAAAAATCTGATGTGGCATAACAATTAGTGAAGAAAGAGATGGTTAGGGCATACGTAGATACCGTACCATAGCACGTAAAACAAAAAAAAATTTATGCAAATAAATCTTGTACACAATTTTGCATTGAGATTCTACAAATTATTAAATATAGTACTACTATGATACTATCATATGATACCATGCACTATGAAAATAATATCATACACTAGTATCATACATGATACTAGTAGTATGATATTACCACTATGACCAGTCTTAGATCCGATTGAGTGATCTCCACCATCGTATGTAATAACTCTACATTCATAAAGCTTGTCAGTTAATTATCTTGTTCTCCAATAATTATATAATGTATGGATTTTGGTCATGTTATGTAATAGGGGCAAAAGTGTCTTTTTAGGTCTTAGCTTACACCGTTAGTTTTCAAAATGCACTAGAGTGTCATATAAGGCATCAAAATTTACACCAAGTGTCAAATAGGGAAGTCAAAATTTCTCAGTGTCATATAATGAATCATATTTAAGTATAGTGTTAAATAAGGAATTCTCTCATAGTAGATCTATGAGTTATACATGGCCTTGGAGTCGGTGTCTTTCTCCAAGTCGTCAAGACCCTTCTCAAGTATTTGATCTCTCCTTGTCAAGGATTCTAGTAATGATTGGTCTCTCCCCTTTGGGATTGTACTTAGTTGATATTCTCTCCTTGATTTGGATTATATCATCCGTTTGCCGGTTTTTCCTTTGGTGATTCTACCGTAAGGTCTCTCGCCGATGATTCTATTGGATTGGTTGTTCGAACCAATGGGAGAAAATCGAATCGGCGCGATTTGGCATGTGTTTGTATCTTTATCTTGCATTAGGGTTGTGTTCATCGTGTTCATTGCGTGTCCCCTCTCCACCCCGAATCCGTGAAGATCGGGCCACCTCAAGGGACCCATATCAGTAACACTAATTAGGCAAGATTAATTGATAATGGTAACAAACAAAGTACTTGCGTCGTTTTTGATTGAACCATTTTGAAAAGGTTTTGAGGTTTCAGATTCTTTCAATTGACAACTAGTAATTTACCATGCTTGCATTGCAAACTAAATAATCAAGTAATGTTGTACCTTCTAGCCTTTCAACATTTAAACACTCATAATGGAACCGTACAGGAGTAAGATAGTTAGTATAGTTGACAACTTTAAGGTGGGAAGGAAATATGAAAGACACTTTCTTCTAAGTTTCATGTCTTGCATGAGCGGCATGGATTTTGGTCCCTTTTCAAACTTGAAACTTACACAACTTGGCACATCAACATATCTTATGGAAGATACAGTTTTTATAGCATCACATGAACATAGATGTTACAAAATAAACACACAACAATTCCCAACATCCAAAAGATAAGAACTTTCATCACATAATTCCATGAGCAACTGATCACACGTACTTGTTATAGCCAGCAATCTAACGTAGGTGTTATAGCTTAATCAATCAAACAAAGTCCACTACTTTCCTGCAACTTTCAATGAAGATTGCACACAAGCATCACCTTAAAGAGGAAGTTCAAACATAATTTAGCTAACTATTGCGACACACCGAGCCACTTTGAGAAGATATAAAACTAAGTGTATTCAATGTATGAGATCATGGTCTTATACCATGTCCTTCCAGCAGCCTTGACCTTATAAACCTCATCCTAAAAATATAACAACACTAGTACTCCCTCCATTCAGAAATATAAGATGTTTTAGCTTTGTGAATCGAATGTATCTAGACATCTTTTAGTGTATAGGTTTGTAGAGGTTTAGAGTGAACCTTATACTAAAAAGTAACTAGATACACTCATAGCACAAATCTAAAATGTCTTATATTTCCGAACGGAGGGAGTATGTTAAAAGAAAATAAAAGACATGACTGTATATATGCCACATCAAAAGTAAAATGCTTGAGGAAAATGGTAGAAAGAGCTAACCCTATGACCATTAAACAAAGGATTAATAACATTCGTTACCCAACAATGGTGATAGTCCATTCTAACAGTTTAAAACAAGTTTGGAGCAAATAACGTCTTGTTGTCATGCTTTTGTTCAACTCTAAAAGAGATAAATAACTCATGAAGCTTAAATACTATAAGTTTAGCACACCATGTAAATATTGAGGAGCATAAGTGAATCTCTCGAGCAATAGCTGATAAGTAACTTTATGTTTACCTAAATAATTTTATGGATAGAACAATGTTGTCAACTTGTTTTTGTCTAACATATATTCTTACACACTTGTATTTTTCCTAACAGCAAAAATTGATCCATCATAGCAGCGGCAGACTGGACAACTACATGAGGTTAGAAACAAGTAAGCATATGGCTCATAAGTAAGCTTATGGACACACATTAGGCATATTTTGCACACAAACCAGTTATACTCTTGTAACACGAGACCACTGATTGCTTCCAATAATTCGTGCTTTCAGCCAAGAAGCATTGCCAGTTGTTGGAGGATTCTCGTGATCTCCTTTTGGTCTGTTCCCTTTGGAGTCGAACCTGATGGAGAGCCGATCATGGGTGTCAGCGCCCATCCAGCAGGTCAATTTCTTTTGATTGATGAAAAAAAATCATCCGGTTTGAATACAAATGGCTTCTTTTCTTTTATATGAGTGCTAGACTCGAAGAATAAGCGGTGGCATAAGACAAAAGAAAATGTACATACATATTCGTTCCTAGGTTCTCCAATCCCTTCCCTGCGTGGAAGTATATTTTGAGAGATACTCTTGTTCCTCTATAGATACCACCAAATAGTTTTGATTCGGTGCATTTTGTCTCTTATATCTTCCATATTCTTCATTGTTTTGGCTCCAAAATGTATACTCTTTACTAGTAAAAGGTTTTTTCAAGAACATAACCAGTACGGAGAATTAGTACGAATGCAAAATAGATACAACCCTATTGAGAAACAAAGCTCAACACAGAGGGAAAGGACAAGCTTCATATCAGAACTCTTAATAAAAGTAGATAAACCGAAACAATGTGATGCCAAGTTCACACGCACATGAACAACTAAGACCGCTCCATCTAGGCACCTATGCTAGAAGATACAAGCTTCAACAAAATCATTCTAGTCATGCAAGAAGCATACCATCCCACACTTGTATTTAATAACCCTAGGTCAAGAACCGGAGCTAAAGAGAAATCAGCCTAGGTCTTTATCTAGGAGTAGATGGGAGAGGAGAGGACGAAGTGAATAGGACCGTTGGAGAAAATCTAGGACCGTTGGAGAAGATGGACGCTAGAGGGATCTCGACATCAGTGACGTTGGTGCTATCAGAATGGATGGAGCGACCGACTACAAGATGGGAAGAAGAATGCGGTGGAGCTCTAGAATGCCTGCCTGCGAGGTGGAGCGGCCAGTGTCATCGACGCTGTTGAAGTATGATCTGAATTCAATTACGGAGGCTAACTTCTGACGAGTGAAGCGAGACCCGTCACCGAGACGGCTGAATCGTTGAAGACCTAGGTTTCCACCACTATATATACCTCTTTTAAGCCGCTGGCTGTGATAAATTGCATCTGTAAAATTCCGGCGATGTGTAAACACTCCACATTATAGTGAAGTTTCGCTGGCTAGAGTCCGTGGTTTTTTTCTCTCTTTGTTGGAGGGGTTTTTTCACATTAAATCTGTGACCCTTTGCTACGATTTCTTTTTCGTTCTTCTTTATTTGCTTGTCGTATTTCTAACAGGCACTATTCGGCGCTCCCGCGAGCATAGGTCGGGCGGTCGCTAACTTGATGCGAGTGGTGTGCACCGCCAACAACTAGAAAATACGAGGAGGTGCGAGACGTTTCGGTTCCACATCAATCCGACATGTTTCTTGGTGTTCCTACAAAATGGCCCAAACATAGTTTCTAGTGGATTGAAACCCGGGATAAAACACAATAAAATCGGTCAATCCACATGTACAAAACAAGGAAAAACCTATATGCCGACCAGGTTGCCACTTACTGGGCACCGCATACCCCTCTGGGAGGCATGTGCCTAGCCCATTTAAGTGTTTGATGTATTTTCTTCCGTTTCTTTTTTTATTCCTGTTTTTTTCTATTTCTTTTTCAGATTCGAAATTTTTTCAAATTTAAAAAAGTTCAGATTTGAAAATGTTCATAAATATTCAGACTCAAAAAGGTTTAAATTCAAAAAGTTCAGATTTTTAAAATTATTCAGATTAGAAAATGTACTCCCTCCGACCCATATTAGTTGACTCAAATTTATCTAGATTCGGATGTATCTACACATGTTTTAGTACTAGATACATTCAAATCTAGATAAAACTAAGTCAATTAATATGGGTCGGAGGGAGTACATATTTTAAAAATATTTAACTTTTTGAAATATTTGGCATTTTTCTAAACCTGATAGGAAACCAAAAAACATTTTTTTTAGCATCACCAAAAAACATATGAGAAACCAGAAACCATGCTGAAAAACCTGACAGGAAACCAGAAACCTGGCCCAAAAAAGCACCCTCTCTTTTGGGTGCTCCCCTGGTGGGATGGGCTTTTATGTTCTTTTTTAGGGAATGGGCTTTTCTCTTCTGTTGAGCACATATGGGGAACCCAGGTTAAATGAGAGTCCAATACAAACACACGACCCACTAAAACGAAGCACAAAGAGAACTGTTGCTGCCTCCCCTGAAAAATTCAGTCCGAACGTTTGTGTTTAGGTTTTCTAATTCTCTATCCCTACGTTTGAGGCAGTCGTCGTAATCAACGTTTTTCACGCAACAGCGCGAATTCTGTCGTAACACCGAGATTTTTGTGCACCTATTTGGGTCTCCTGTCATGATTATGCCGGAAACGATATGACAGCACGCACATCAGGACTTGATTGTTTTGCGCTGTCGCTGTTGCAAAGGCACTCCACGCGGTACGCCGAGTTCATGCTGAAAATCACATCGCACTGCTTTCGAGTGCCACACGTTTGTCTCGATCGGTTGATTCGGCTCACAGCCTCACAGCCTCACAGTCGTCACATCTCTTCCAGGTCCTACCTGTCTAGCTAGACTAGACGCCGTCAACAACCCATCAGAGATCGCAGTATCATTTTCTAACATTATTGGAAGAAATTGCACATCTAAATTTGATACGTACTCTCTCCATTTCAAAATATAAGATATCTTAGCTTTTATAGTAAGCGTGCACGTGCAACGCACGTCTTTTAATGTACAGTAAAAGCATCTGTTTTAAATCTCATTTCTCTTTTACTGATTTTTTACTGTGTTAGTCAAACGTGTCTCGTGTTCAAAATATAGCTCACATGTAAGACACAATCCGGAGACATGTCTTCACATAAAATTCATGACCACACACAAATGTACGAAATTAGTTATAAAAATACTTTAAAATAACAAAGCAACATTTTCTATTATTTATTGTTAGATAATCTTTATTTCTTGAATATTTCCAGTCCGATACTCCATGAGGTTCAACATCCACGAACCACGTGATGACCTACACAACCAAAACCTTTTGGTCATGCACATTTTAATAACATATTCAAAAGAATTATTATTAATTTTAAAAAGAACAATTTATCAGAGGAAAAGCTTATGGAAGTAGCAACTGCAACTCAAAAAAAATCACGCCTACATGTGCCGACCCTCCCCACTCTCTCCTATTTTTCTCACTATATCCAGTTCTTTTTTCGTCCCCTCTCCTTGATTTCACCTCACCGCTGGCAGCTCACGCACCCTTCTGCTGCTCGGCATCTTCCTCCTCCCGACGCTAGCCTCGACAAATTCCAGCCCAGCTGTTGCCGCCTCGCCACTAGCATGAGAGGGGCGTCCTCCCTAGGTTCTCCTCCGTCAGCGCCATGAGAGGGCCCTCTCCAAGTTCCCCTCCATTTGGGCCCAAGATCGCACCCCTCTCTCCCCGGGTCTGCTGCGATTCCACCCCTACCATGCCTCCCCACGACCCATGACCAGGTGCTCCCTTGTTCCCATGAGGCCATGAGTTCTCTGAATCACCAGCTAGGCAGTGCTTTAGTCTGTTATCCTGCTTCTCGTCTTCTGTCTACTGGACAATCATATATAGACTGCAGTGTGCGGCAAATCTCCCAGCTTTGTTTCTCCTACCCAGCGCCATCTGATGACTGGCTGCTCAAGTCCTTCACGTCATGGATGACCAGGTATGGGCTGCAAGGAGACTCCGAAATCTCCGTTCCAATTTCCCTCCTGTTTCCTTGCTGGGTTGTTCATCACCGCCAGTTGGTCATTTTTCCCTTTTCGGTGCTAGATTTTGTGGCTAATCCGCTAATGGTTCGTAATTGATCAAGCAACCACTTCTCAGTTCACACTCGTAAGGTAGTATGTATCCACGTAGGAGCTAGGAAACATAAGTCACTACTATTTACTCATTTAGTTTGGCAACAACATGCTTTGGTTATCAATTTTTATGGTGAAATGGTAACCGGTAAAGTAGTAGGTAAGTTTTTCTATATACTACCTCCGGTCTATATTAGTGTTCTCAACTTTGTCTAGATACAAATACGTCTAGTCTAAATGTTTAACCAGATACATACGATCTTGACAAAGTTGAGAATAATAATATGGACTGGAGGGAGTAAGTCAAATAAAACTTTATACAATGATGTGACTTACAAAATTTCTACTCGATGATAGTTTCATAAAATGGTCAAGGGAATGATTACTTGGCGTCAAATTTATCTACTCCCTCCGTCCCAAAAAGGATGTCTCAAGTTTGTCGAAACTTGGATGTATCTAGACACTATTTAGTATATAGATACATCCAAATTCAAGCAAACTTGAGACATCTTTTTTTGAGACGGAGGGAGTACTACATCTCTAGATTTTATGGATCTCTACTACATCTCTAGATTTTATGGATCTTGCCTTACAAGGCTGTTATAGAGTCTGTATCAACTACATATCCTGTTCTTATAAGTATTCTAGTGTTTATCAACTACATTTCTTGTTCTTATAATTATTCTTGCCTTACAGGTTGTCATAGTATTTATTACTCTGGCTGGTTGTCCGTGTCGCAAGCCTTTCGGTCGACACCCATCTCCACCTCGCTCATGACTGGTAATTCGTCAGCCCCCTTGTCTCAATTCTGCTCGATTCAGTTGGTTACCGTAGATATTGTTCGATAGCAAAATGGAATAAGTGAATTGGCACAATGTGATATATTTAACAACGGTGAATACCTGAAACTAATCAGTTTGACAACATGACACACACTTTCTAGTAAGTGATGCAAATGAGATTCAGCAATTTTCATGTTTCTTCTGAAACAGTTCTGGAACTCACGAAGGTTAGTTATATTTTATTCGCTCCCATGATATCTATTCTTTATGAAAATCCACAACAAGGTATAAGCATATTTATGTTCTAAATGGTGCTCTGACTTTATCACCAACGAATTTTTTGGGTTTTAAAAGTTCTAGTAATTTCTTCCTATTTAGATATGCGTCATTGATTCTCACCAATTTTTGATGGGCACGGCCAATGTTGTATGTGGTACATTTTGATCGTCATTAAGCAGTGTAGCTGGAGACTGTTTATTTTGATGGGCTTGACGAAGTATTTTCAAAATTTTATCTTCATTTCGGCATAATATTCTCTGTTCCTCCGCCTCTTCAAACTCTTTAGGGTCTGGTACATACTACAAGTTAGCACACCAACAATGTTGATTACCATAATAAAAATTAGAGCTCGTACTTACCCAAGGAATGGGTGTTGCTGATATCCTGAAACGGGGTGCGTGCATCACCGTGATTTGGAAATGACATACCGCAGCCCTCCTATGAATCTTATGGCATTAAATAAAAAATCATGGATATGTGAAAAATACTCAGTAGTCTAGTTTTTCGTGAATCTAACATGAAAAACAAAAGATGTTGACATGGTTCTCTTTCATATAACATGGAAGGGGACTTGATTTAGCTATGGGTGTTCCTGATGGCGTTTTGAGCTCTAGGATATTTGAATACTTTGTGGTCAATATCCTAAAGACACTGCAAAGTTTGCTTACAGATTTCTACTTCATTTATTTATGTGTAGAAGGAAACACGTTAATGCTTCTATTGTAGGGATTCGACCACAACCACACATGGCTCTGTCGTGGCTCATCCATGCAGTGATAGATAAAAATCTGGGCAAGTATGGTTTGTATTTGCATCTGCTAATTATATTCTTAAACTCCTGATTCTATAGTAGCTGCACCGGAGATAAAATGTACTTGACATGAGGACCTAAATAATATCTAGCCATGATTATCCTACATAAGAAATGCTATTATACTTGCTGGTTAGTCAATATAGATGAATTGCGGGAACTTGGACCTATATATTTCTCAGCCTTCAAAAAGAAACACAAGACATCTTTTAACCCCACGAAATAAGTATTCTTTTTTGTGTGCTAGCTTGCAAAAGAGAAAAACCATCTTGCATTTGCCAGGATTGTGTCCATTTAAGGTCCTGTTCCACACTCCAAATAATGTTATCACATGGAATTCAAGCTATGTACTGTAGGCTGTAGAAGAATCCAATCTACAAACATCTAGCATGGCCTGAAATATAGCTATTTCTTTCAAAATAGATAGGGAAGATTCAAAAATAGAGAACAAAGTGGAAGCTAGTTTAAGCACTACATTCATCAATGACCCATTGCCATACAATTGGAGAAGAATCTGGAGATCCTGCAGATCCTGAACACGGAGCAATAATTCACAATTTGGAGATCCTGGAGCAAGTCTTAGCAAGGTGGCTTAGATTTTTTTAACTAATCTCTACTACTAATAAAGTGCCTTACAAGTCTAAATTCCTTGATTAGTTTTCCTAAACTTTTCATATATGTACCTGGCCGATCTGATATATACCCCTTGCAGGGAGGCGACGGGGCTTCTTGGCGTCGTCTGGTGCCCACTCGACAGTGATGTGCAAGGCTATGAGGGCGACGACGCTGCTGGGCCTTGTCTGACGCGCACTCGACGGTGTTGTGCAGGGCAGCGATAGTGCCTTGTAGGGAGGCGATGACGCTGCTCGGCGGCGTCTGGCGCGCACTCAACGGGGCTGCGCCAGGCGGCGATGTTGCCTTGTAGGGAGGAGACGACGCTCTCGGTGGTGTCTGGTGCGCACTTGACGATTCTGTGCAGGTGTAACACCCTAGTATTAGAGCTTAGAAATAAGCTGAATACAGGTGTGTGCATTGCATTCATGCATAGAAAATCCGGATAATTTTCGCGCTTTTAAATAAAATTTGTCAAAGTGACTGAATCTTCTCTTAACTTGGTGGAACTGAAGTAGATCATCAAGTTGACTGCGATAAGTTTCAATATGACCTTTGCTAAAACCTTATTTTTGGGTAATATAATGTAATTTAAGGGTAGATCAAATGTAATAAAACTAAGTCACAACACACTACTTAATAAGGAGTATTTGATCTCCTAGAGATCATTACATGGTATTCCATACCACAACTCAAGAATGAATACTTAATGTTCTAAAATATGATATCAAGGTATTACCTACCATAAATCTTGAATAGCAAAGTAAGTATATCATTTAAGTAAAGAAACTCTATAACTAAGTCTTGATACACTTGATTGCCATAGTTATACCTACCATGGGTATCATGGTAGTTCTTATGTATCAATTCTTATCATAAAGGAAGTATAATGGAAGTCAAGCCAAGACCATCCATCATATATCTTTGTTGTCATTGTAACATATGACAAACCTATTTAACCAACTCCTAGTGTCAATTGATCAATAGTGTTGAGTGATCAATCTTTGACCTAGAACTTAGTGACATGTTATATTAACCTTCCAAATACCTTAAGTAGATTAATAAGAAGAAGGAACTAGTTAGGGTAGAGTGTACCATCATCAATGGAATGTGATTCTTAGTGGAGATCAAACCATTAGATGTTGGAGGAGTTAACTCACTCATGAGTTAACTAGAAGTGTGGCGCCCCGCAATTACCACTACTAGAAAATCGCGTTGTTTTTGTGCATTGCTTCGTCATGACCGCATGCTCATGTCATCATGCCACATTGCATTTGAGCATCGTCATGTCATCTTGCATTTGTTTGCATAAAACTTTTTTCGAAAAATCTGTTTTTGTTTTTTAAACGCCCTGTTATTATTTCAATTCAAAACCCGGGTCTCCGGATTATTTTTGTTTCGTCTACCAACGGTTTTCAAAAGTCCCATTTTAAATAATAAAATATTTCTTTTATTTTTAGGAGGCAGCCCGCCAGGCCCGAAAGCCTGACCGGCCACCTCCAAGCCCTAAACTAAAACCTAGTCTAATTTCTAATCCTACCCAAACCCTTTTTCTACCTAAACCTAATCTACCCAGCCCCCTCCACCTCACCCCAACCTATCCCATTGCGCCACGTCAGCCTGGCCCTTTCTCCATCCATTCAACCGCTGCCACCTCACCCCACCAGTCCACCAGCAGCCCCATGCGCGGACGCACGCCAGCCCCGCCTGGCCATTCCCTGCCGCCACCTAGGCACGCCACCCAACCCGCCGGGCCCCACACCCCTCCTTTCCCGCCCACTCCCACAACCGGCCTCCACCGCGGTCCCACTCAACCACGCCACCCCACTCCACGGGAGACGCGCCACCTCGCGGGAGACGCGCCCAAGCCCCGACCACCTTGTTTTCCCCACCGCCGCCAGGACTCGTCTCCACGCCGGCCGCCGCCGGGCCGCCCCGCCCTCCTCTCGCCTCTTTCCTCTCCGCATCGCGCGGATCCCCGCCGCCGTCAACCTCCCGCCACCAGCGTCTTCTCTCCCGGCGCCTTGCTCGCCACCATGCGGCCCCGCTTCATCGGCCATCCTCCGGCGCCTCCCTCGTCACCGCTCGAGCCCGTGCCCTCCGCCCCTCGCCGTGGCCGCCCTCCCGGCGTTCCCCTTCCTCCTCGCAGGCGCCCTCCGCCGTCGCCCGGACCCATCCTCACCGGCACCGCGGCCTCCCCTCTGCTCCCCGCATCGGCCGCCCCTGCCCGCATGCCTGAGCCGCCAGCCGCTCCCCGTCCTCCACCTCTATCGGCCAGGAGAGCTTCCGCCCTTCGCCCTCCGTTGTGCGCCCCCGCGAGCACGTGGGCCCCGCCTCGCCTGCCTCAGCCGCCCCTCCCCGTTTCCCGTCGCCAACCACCTGGCGCCCTGCCGCGGGTGCGCCCGTGCCGTGCCGCCGTCACCCCGGCCCGCCCTCGACCTCGTCGTGCCTCCCGTCACCGACCTGCTCCCGTCCCCTGCCATCCTCGCTTGTGCTCCGCCTCTGCTGATACGTGCTCATGCTTGATGCGGTTCAAAGTGGTGTTGTAAGGCTACATAAGATGGCATGTGCGATGGTGGTGTACAGGAATGGGAAGATGGTGTAGAGCCATTTTGTTTTGGCCATTCGGTTATGATTGTCACCTGTCCGGAAGAATCCGATGTACCGTCGACGCCAAGTGGCAACGACAATAACTTCCTCGAATCTACCCCGTCAAGTCAAGATCAGCCGCCGATAAATCGGAGACCGATGTACGACCTCAAGTGCTTCTTCTTGGACCCCAAGATCTCCATCGGCAACGTGTCCGGACCCGAGACAACCACGCCGACAACCCAAGGTACCCGAAGACCAATCCGGAGCGCCAAGGCCTTCGACATGGAATCGACAGGATCATCGCGGAACTCCAAGATCTACTTCGTAGGGTGCCGAACGCCAAGGTCGGCGACACGGATACGCCAAGTACTTCCTCGAGGACGCCAAGTTCTTCACCCCGAACGTCAAGACCGACTCGATGCGAGGACCCGACAAGATCTTCGAGACGACAAGAACGACACCGACTCGGGCGAAACCGATGCGCCCCCGACGCCAAACCAAGTCCTTCTTCCCGGATGCGACAAGATCTACTTCCGTTGTCCGAGACTGATCCCGTCGAGCCGTTTCCGCCCCCGTCGAACCTGTTGAACCCCGAACCCCTCGGAGCCCAAGTTCGTCGAACCCTAAATGTGATTCCCTATCCGAGACCCTCATTATTTTTATAATATGGCATTACCGACTATCGCATATTAAATTGTTCATCTCGCATGCATATCATAATCATGCCGGATCTTCGGCCGTAGTATTAAATATTGCATCCGGTGTTTCTTCTAGTGTTTACTTCTTCGCAGATTAGGCCGATGAGTTGATGCGAGTATCGACAAGTTCTCCGGATATGATCCTTCGGCAGTGTTTTCCAGGCGAGCATTCTCTCTCTTTCTACCTATTTTGCATTTATAGTCTTTACTTCCTCCTATTGATCTATTGCTATCTGTGTCGTGATGATTTAGTGTTCCGTGCCAGATATATTCCTTCCAGCCGTTATATTGCCTTGGACACCTCCTATTACTCGTTGTTTGATAGATAGCTAGCCCTGCGAGTCGTAGTTGCTTGCTCAGGTGTTGCCTCGTGTCGTCGATGTTCCACAGTTGTTGGGCGGTTGGCAAATGTTTAATGGTGGTGTTGATCATGTTTCTAATTACAGCTTATTAATTAATGTTGATGGTAGATTAATGCAGAGGCACCGGTGGGTAATAGTAATTATTTGGTTCTTAACCGCTCACTAGTGTCCCCTAGGACCCGAGTTCTTGACACCTTTTCCGAGATCGAGCGCGCTAACCACAGGTGGGGTGTGTGGGCACCCCCATCGGCTTACTACCTGATTTCAAAGTACTGTACCGGGGGCCACAAGTAGTTTGGGGCTTTATTACTATTCTGTACTTATGCCATGTTTACTGCTTTATTTAATTTGTGCGTGGAGCACCCTGTTTTGGATCGCGCCACGTTTTCGCGGTATCGACAAGCCCAGTCACACTTTTCGGGTTCCCAGTCGTTTACAGCCGTCGTCGCAAACCCTGGGTCCGTCTCGGAGCCGGTCGACTTCGTTGCGGGTAGCTTAGTGGGGTGGCCCCCATGTAATTGCTTTGGGTCTGGGAAACGTCATGACTTAGGCCCCGCCGACATACCGATGGGTGTATGTTAATTGATCTGGCAAAAAGGGTCGAAGTGCGTGTGGATACTTTGGTGCACCCCTGCAGGGTTAAGTCTTTTCGAAAAGCCGTGTCCGCGGCTATGGACGACCTTGAGCACAGTTTCTCGATCATAGACAACTATAACTAAAGTTTACTGTTATAATTTGACTTGTATGTGAGAAGACTAGTAAGTGGGATAACTGCCTTGGAAAGATTAAATAAAACTGCCAACCGTGTGAGTTTCCTCGGCTGGACTTCCTCGATTGGTCTCGAGGGGGAATACCAGGATGGGTATGTTTAGTGTTAGCTTCAGGTTGGATCCGAATAGGTCTTTCTTATCCCTCTCTTATAGCCGCCAGTATTACAGAGTCTCTATAGGTTGTTTCGTGTCGCTGCGGTGCCGCTTCAGCCCACCATACCTATGTAGGCGAGAGCCGCCAAATCCTAGCCTCGCCATGTACTGGCCTCAGTACTGACGCTCCTCTTTTTTCCTTTGCCCTTTGTCGGCACCCCTTTTGTTTTAGCAGGTTTGAGATCGACGTCGTTAGCAGGGTTACCCTTCCGGCTTGGCCTGGGCAGGGTTATGGATGCCATTGGTTATTCTTCAGGGCTCTGAGCCCCATTTGCATCTTGTCCGTAGTCGGACGCTCTGTCGTTTTCAAGGTGATTTGGATCTTTGTATTGTATATCTGTATTCTTGACTCTTGGAGTTGTGTTGTATATATATATATATATATATATATATATATATATCTGTTCTGTGGGTCCCATCGAGGACTGTTGTGTAATGGTATTACTTCGTTTTCCACCCGCACGAAACTGCCTGGTGGGCGTCCTTGAATCGTTTCTATGCGGGTTTGGCGGAAAGGGCTAACACTTGCATAGGGCCGATTCGAGGGTGTTACAGAGTGGTATCAGAGCTCAACAGTTGCGATACCCCACAAGTCCAACCTGTAGGATAACCTAGCTAACGGCCGAAGTAGAGTGTCAAAACCATTTTTGCAAAATCGGTTGGATAGATCTGATAAGGTCTGCTTTTACTCCTTACCCCTCTGCTGTTCTCCTCTTTCCTCTGCGTGTTTTGGATCTGTTCTCTTCCCTTCTTCTAGTCCAGGATTTCTCGTGGTTGGGTTTCCATAGTACCTTCAGGGTTTCGCTTCCTCCTTTGGTAACGGTGCTTCTACATCCGGTCTTCGTGCTATCTAAGGAATCCTTCACCTGTTGTACTTCTCTCTGTTCCTTGTGCTTTCCGGTGTTTTCCGACGCGACGACATCCTCTATGCCAGATCCGATGTAGAGCCTGCATCACTCCTTTGTTTCTGAACCTCGCTTGTCGAGATCTACAGTCTAATTCCGAGAGTTGGTTGCATAATTCCCCTATTCGTGTGCAGAGTAATGCTTTGAGTGCGGGATGGAGTAGCTACCATACCACTACTCTTATCATTCGCTTTGTACATTGAATCGGTGGATCCAGCAATTTTACTCCGTCCCCGGAAGTTAGAGGTGGCTTTATTTGTTGATACCTCTATCTTCGCCTTTTTGTTCCCGGAGTGTTCTCTCGACGTTCACGAACAAGGACCCCTTGTTAGTGGAGTCGCGAGGATCGACACGAAGCGAGAAGATGCAGATCGCCGACTTTCTTCCCGGTACTATGAGGCGGATCTCGAGGGCGAGATCCATTGTTAGTGGTGTCGAATTGTGGCGCCCCGCAATTACCACTACTAGAAAATCACGTTGTTTTTGTGCATTGCATCGTCATGACCGCATGCTCATGTCATCATGCCACATTGTATTTGAGCATTGTCATGTCATCTTGCATTTGTTTGCATAAAACTATTTTCGAAAAATCTGTTTTTGTTTTCTAAACGCCCCGTTATTATTTCAATTCAAAACCCGGGTCTCCGGATTATTTTGTTTCGTCTACCAACGGTTTTCAAAAGTCCCGTTTTAAATAATAAAATATTTCTTTTATTTTTAGGAGGCAGCCCGCCAGGCCCGAAAGCCTGACCGGCCACCTCCAAGCTCTAAACTAAAACCTAGTCTAATTCCTAATCCTACCCAAACCCTTTTTCTACCTAAACCTAATCTACCCTGCCCCCTCCACCTCACCCCAACCTATCCCATTGCGCCACGTCAGCCTGGCCCTTTCTCCATCCATTCAACCGCTGCCACCTCACCCCACCAGTCCACCAGCAGCCCCACGCGGACGCACGCCAGCCCCGCCTGGCCATTCCCTGCCGCCACCTGGGCACGCCACCCAACCCGCCGGGCCCCACACCCCCCCTTTCCCGCCCACTCCCACAACCGGCCTCCACCCCGGTCCCACTCAACCACGCCACCCCACTCCACCCGCACCGACGCCACCTACCTCCTGGCCCACCTCGCAGGAGACGCGCCAAAGCCCCGACCACCTCGTTTTCCCCGCCGCCGCCAGGTCTCGTCTCCACCGCCGGCCGTCGCCGGGCCGCCCCGCCCTCCTCTCGCCTCTTTCCTCTCCGCATCACGCGGATCCCCGCCGCCGTCGACCTCCTGCCACCAGCGCCTTCTCTCCCGACGCCTCGCTCGCTGCCGTGCGGCCCCGCTTCACCGGCCATCCTCCGGCGCCCCCCTCGTCACCGCTCGAGCCCGCGCCCTCCGCCCCTCGCCGTGGCCGCCCTCCCGGTGTTCCCCTTCCTCCTCGCAGGCGCCCTCCGCCGCCGCGCGGACCCATCCTCACCAGCACCGCGGCCTCCCCTCTGCTCCCCGCATCAGCCGCCCGCGAGCGACCCCGGAGCCCCCGCTGCCCGCACGCCTGAGCCGCCAGCCGCTCCCCGTCCTCCACCTCTATCGGCCAGGAGAGCCTCCGCCCTTCGCCCTCCGTTGTGCGCCCCCGCGAGCGCGTGGGCCCCGCCTCGCCTGCCTCAGCCGCCCCTCTCTGTTTCCCGTTGCCAACAACCCGGCGCCCTGCCGCGGGTGCGCCCGTGCCGTGCCGCCGTCACCCTGGCCCGCCCTCAACCTCGTCGTGCCTCTCGTCGCCGACCTGCTCCCGTCCCCTACCATCCTCGCTTGTGCTCCGCCTCTGCTCATACGTGCTCATGCTTGATGCGGTTCAAAGTGGTGTTGTAAGGCTACATAAGATGGCATGTGCGATGGTGGTGTACAGGAATGGGAAGATGGTTTAGAGCCGTTTTGTTTTGGCCATTCGGTTATGATCATCACCTGTCCAGAAGAATCCGATGTACCATCGACGCCAAGTGGCAACGACAAGAACTTCCTCGAATCTACCCCGTCAAGTCAAGATCGGCCGCCGATAAATCGGAGACCGATGTACGACCTCAAGTGCTTCTTCTTGGACCCCAAGATCTCCATCAGCAACGTGTCCGGACCCGAGACAACCACGCCGACAACCCAAGGTACCCGAAGACCGATCCGGAGCGCCAAGGCCTTCGACATGGAATCGACAGGATCATCGCGGAACTCCAAGATCTACTTCGTAGGGTGCCGAACGCCAAGGTCGGCGACACGGATACACCAAGTACTTCCTCGAGGATGCCAAGTTCTTCACCCCGAACGTCAAGACCGACTCGATGCGAGGACCCGACAAGATCTTGGAGACGACAAGAACGACACCGACTCGGGCGAAACCGATGCGCCCCCGACGCCAAACCAAGTCCTTCTTCCCGGATGCGACAAGATCTACTTCCGTTGTCCGAGACTGATCCCGTCGAGCCGTTTCCGCCCCCGTCGAACCTGTTGAACCCCGAACCCCTCGGAGCCCAAGTTCGCCGAACCCTAAATGTGATTCCCTATCCGAGACCCTCATTATTTTTATAATATGGCATTACCGACTATCGCATATTAAATTGTTCATCTCGCATGCATATCATAATCATGCCGGATCTTCGGCCGTAGTATTAAATATTGCATCCGGTGTTTCTTCTAGTGTTTACTTCTTCGCAGATTAGGCCGATGAGTTGATGCGAGTATCGACAAGTTCTCCGGATATGATCCTTCGGCAGTGTTTCCCAGGCGAGCATTCTCTCTCTTTCTACCTATTTTGCATTTATAGTCTTTACTTCCTCCTATTGATCTATTGCTATCTGTGTCATGATGATTTAGTGTTCCGTGCCAGATATATTCCTTGCAGCCGTTATATTGCCTTGGACACCTCCTATTACTCGTTGTTTGATAGATAGCTAGCCCTGCGAGTCGTAGTTGCTTGCTCAGGTGTTGCCTCGTGTCGTCGATGTTCCACAGTTGTTGGGCGGTTGGCAAATGTTTAATGGTGGTGTTGATCATGTTTCTAATTACAGCTTATTAATTAATGTTGATGGTAGATTAATGCAGAGGCACCGGTGGGTAATAGTAATTATTTGGTTCTTAACCGCTCACTAGTGTCCCCTAGGACCCGAGTTCTTGACACCTGTTCCGAGATCGAGCGCGCTAACCACAGGTGGGGTGTGTGGGCACCCCCATCGGCTTACTACCTGATTTCAAAGTACTGTACCGGGGGCCACAAGTAGTTTGGGGATTTATTACTATTCTGTACTTATGCCATGTTTACTGCTTTATTTAATTTGTGCGTGGAGCACCTGTACTGTTTTGGATCGCGCCACGTTTTCGCGGTATCGACAAGCCCAGTCACACTTTTCGGGTTCCCAGTCGTTTACAGCCGTCGTCGCAAACCCTGGGTCCGTCTCGGAGCCGGCCGACTTTGTTGCGGGTAGCTTAGTGGGGTGGCCCCCATGTACTTGCTTTGGGTCTGGGAAACGTCATGACTTAGGCCCCGCCGACATACCGATGGGTGTATGTTAATTGATCTGGCAAAAAGGGTCGAAGTGCGTGTGGATACTTTGGTGCACCCCTGCAGGGTTAAGTCTTTTCGAAAAGCCGTGTCCGCGGCTATGGACGACCTTGAGCACAGTTTCTCGATCATAGACAACTATAACTAAAGTTTACTGTTATAATTTGACTTGTATGTGAGAAGACTAGTAAGTGGGATAACTGCCTTGGAAAGATTAAATAAAACTGCCAACCGTGTGAGTTTCCTCGGCTGGACTTCCTCGATTGGTCTCGAGGGGGAATACCAGGATGGGTATGTTTGGTGTTAGCTTCAGGTTGGATCCGAATAGGTCTTTCTTATCCCTCTCTTATAGCCGCCAGTATTACAGAGTCTCTATAGGTTGTTTCGTGTCGCTGCGGTGCCGCTTCAGCCCACCATACCTATGTAGGCGAGAGCCGCCGAATCCTAGCCTCGCCATGTACTGGCATCAGTACTGACGCTCCTCTTTTTTCCTTTGCCCTTTGTCGGCACCCCTTTTGTTTTAGCAGGTTTGAGATCGACGTCGTTAGCAGGGTTACCCTTCCGGCTTGGCCTGGGCAGGGTTATGGATGCCATTGGTTATTCTTCAGGGCTCTTAGCCCCATTTGCATCTTGTCCGTAGTCGGACGCTCTGTCGTTTTCAAGGTGATTTGGATCTTTGTATTGTATATCTGTATTCTTGACTCTTGGAGTTGTGTTGTATATATATATATATATATATATATATATATCTGTTCTGTGGGTCCCATCGAGGACTGTTGTGTAATGGTATTACTTCATTTTCCACCCGCACGAAAGTGCCTGGTGGGCGTCCTTGAATCGTTTCTATGCGGGTTTGGCGGAAAGGGCTAACACTTGCATAGGGCCGATTCGAGGGTGTTACAAAGCAGTACCTAAAACCAAGAGTTGAGCTAGTAATTGAGGAGATATGAGAAGGCTAGTAGTATTAGTACATTAGATAACAATCTTGTTAGGACAAGTGGATATAGACTTAGAGTAAGCTTGCTTAACAAGATAAGTATATAGAGAAACTGATACAAGTTTACTATTTAGTTGAATATAGATCTTGATCAAACAATTAGAAGCCTAAGCTTTATTTGATCAAATGATGGTGGTCACTATTCTCAAGTCACTTGGGAATAGATGACTAGGTGTTGAAGAAGACTTGTGAGTATACCAAGTTAGGCAAGTCCTAGTAAGCTGAATCATCTAGCTTGATCATTAGAAGTCAAGCTAGAGTATGATTAAGTATTTGATGAGTTATATGGAGTAGTTGGAGGCATAGTAGCTTAACCAAGTTAATATAAGGCCAACTGGTATTTTGGGAGTAGTACTAAACCTGTTTCAAAGGATTGATATCCTTTGTATGTATAGTAAGGATTGTAGTCTTGCAAACCTTGGAAGTTATTGCAAGATGAAGTTAAGGAAGTTAATAGATGGAGTTAGTAGTAGCTACATTGATAGGTGAATCAATGGTAATTAATTAATAGGAGTTATATACTAGGAGTAAGATGGAGAATTATTGAAGTGGCATGACCATGGCATCATATGATGATGGATTTGGTGGAGTCAGATGATTGTCTTATTTAGGAAGATGTAATCTTGGTGAATAAGATAAGAGAGATTTATATGGAGTATATTTAGGAAAGGAATTCCTTATCTCAAGATATCCTTAGTGAGTTATTAAGGTAAGGATTCTTTAGAAGCCTTAACCAAGATCATGTTTACTGTATTATTGAAGACCCTAGAATTAAATGGATAGTAAAACCATTTCCTATTCCAAAGTAACTATTGGACAATATCTCTTGGACAACTAAAGCTTCCAAGAGGTAATTAGAGAACCAAGTGAGTGTTTGATAAGCCTTGTCCAGTTAATTGTCTTAAACCCTAATAGGACCTAGAATGATAGAATTGTTATGATCACATTACTAAGTAATTCCAATATCTCACTCTATGTGGCAATTCTAAAGTTTACAAACAAAGTTAAATTGGTTTTGGCAAAATTACCAAATATAGAGAACCCTAAAACTTATATCATCCCATTAAAAACCACAAAGAATAATTCTTTATAATGTATTTAGATAAATCCTTTATGAAGGTAAGTAGGAACAAGATTCTATATACATGGGTAAACATTCCAAATCAGTACCATTAAGATTGTCAAGTGAAATCAGAATCATTTCTATGAAAACTTATTTATAATAACCAATTCCTAAAACCCTAATCCTTATTAATAATACTTCCTAATGAAAAGGACTTTTCATATAGTTATGAATAGTTAAAATACTAAAAAAAAGAATGCAAACTCAACTAGTTACATTAAATATGTCAAAACCTTATTGATTCAATGAATGTTGGATATTTAAATCATTAAAAGGATCCAAATTAAAAGGAATATTCTAAAACAGAAATGAAAACAGAAAAGGAAAAGGAAATAGAGCTGTCAGCGGAACCGGCCCACGGCCCACTTGCTCTCTCGTTTAACTGACGCTCGCGAGCAACAACAGTAAAAAACCGCGCACTCAGCCGCGGCCCAGGAGAAGCCCAACAGCAAACCGTCCCACTTTATCTCTCTGACTAACGGGTGGGACCAACGGTGGACTACGGGTTAATTCCTAGAATCTGTAGGGGGTTTTCTGAAAATTGTTGTCGTCGTCATCAACACGCACACAGACAGCTGCGTGTGCTCGCCGATGACCGTCCGCCACCGGCAGCAAACTTCGACCGTCATAATGCTCGCCGCCGCTTCTAGAGGAGGGGATAAGGACGCCCGTACTCTCATCTATCAACTCGTACCCATCTCACTCTCTCGCGCGCTCTCTCCTGCTTTTCCCCAAAAATTGAAACCCTAGCCGCCGTCTGTAGTCGAAGCTCACCATCGTTCCTAACCTCCTCTCGCCCAGATGAGGATCCTAGGAGATTCGCCTCGTCGCGCTGGTACTCCACCCCGAAGGAATCGTCCCCGCGTGGTTCCTACCAATGATGCCATCCATTTCTTCCCGACGACCGACGGAGCTCCGCCACAACATCATCGTCGCCTCCGACCTCCTCCGGCCAAATCGACATCACCAACAGCATCACGGTGATCCTGCGGTGCTCAGGCACCTCCTCGTTTTCTTCCTCTCGCTTCCCATCGTCCTCTCCATGATCATCTGTGAGCACCGCCGCCATTTGTCGTCGCCGGCGAAGCTCCGGTGACCATTCGAGTGCGGCGCCACCACCATTCGACACCCCTTGACGTCCTCTGTCCAACACACCTACTCCCGCGTGCTCGCGCGCTCTCGATCTAAAGATCAATCAACGATCTAGGAGGATCACCCACGGCTGATGTCAGCATGACATCATGCTGATATCATAAGCCCTTTTTATTATTTGATTTATTATTTATGAATATGACGTGGCGAGTGACCCCACCTGTCTGAAACTGGGGTAGGTTAAGTTGGGTGTAAAAAATGTATTTATCTTGTGGGGTAGATGACGTGGTCACGGGACCATTAGTCAGTGTCTGTGGCTAGGTTTTGTGTAGTATAAAAAGTATTATCTCTATTAGTAAATAGATAAAAGAAATAAGTTTAAATATAAATATAATTCCAGCAAATTAATAATAGGATTAGATCTTAGAAATCCTATATCTTTTGTTTTATAATTTATAAAAATACATATTATATATCAAAATGTTAAGAAAAATAAAATCTATAATTTAACTTTATTAACAAATATTATTGTGTTAATTCTCTAAATAATAATTATTTAATAAAGATTTTATAAGTAATAAAACTTTAAAAACTCATATTTTAATATTAGTAAGTAAGAAAAATATAAATAATATATCAAAATTCTTATAAAAATAAAATCTACATTTACAAACTTGTTTAAATTATTTTTGTATCACTTAACTAATATTTATTATTTAGGTATTTATAAAGTGTTAAAACTTATAAAAATCATATCTTATTATTTAAAAGTCACAAAAATACTTATAATATACCAAAATGATCACAAAAATGAAATATACACACTAAAAATAGCAACTCATATTGTTTGAAGTAAAATAAAAGGTAAGGGTCTAATAAATCTTATTTAAACCCTTTTATTTTATTTTAATTCATTAAAAATATATAAACCCTTACTAATGTCTTTAGCATTATTTGTTTGAAGTCTAAACAAATGTAATAACAAGCCAATTAATGTAAAGTGAAAGTAACATAGGTTAAACCATTTTAAAATATATCTACTAAAACTATCATCTCAAATTAAAGGCATTTTAATTTTCCCAAAAAGATTTTATCAATTATAAAATCAATTAAAATAGTATATTGTCTATCACAATAATTCTATCCACTTATAACTCTAATAAAACACCAACTCTAATAAAACACCAACTCTAACAAAACACCATTGATACATTGTAAATGTATCTATAATTTTTGATGTTCCATGCTTGGTTTTATCTACTTTCTTGTGTTTTGTCCACGCTTTGGAGTACTTTTCATATGATTTCTTGGACTAACCTATTAACAAGAGCCACAGTGCTAGCTGCCTGTTTTTCCGGAAGTCATCAGATGCCAGAATACGAGACGGAGAAGAGCTGGGGGCCGGCCACACCACCTGGCCCGCGCCAGGGGGTGGTCTGGCCGACCCCAGCACCCCCTCGGCCTCTCCTTCCGCCTATATATTGCCCTCAGGACGAAAACCCTAAGTACCCGATCAAAAATCCACGAAAGAGTCTGTAGCCGCTGTCATCTCCATCCCTAGATCGAGAGGGATCTGAAGCTCTTCCCGGCACCCTGCCGGAGAGGGGAATTCACCCTCCAGGCCTTCTTCATCATTAGGCAAGCCTCCGGTGTGATACGTGAGTAGTTCATCTATGGACTACGGGTCCATGTAGTAGCTAGATGGCTGGTTCTCCTCCTTTGTGCTTTCATGTCTAGATCTTGTGAGCTCCGTTCATGATCAAGATCATCTATTTATAATTCTGCATGTTATGTTTGCGGGGATCCGATGGATATTGAGATGCTATTTCAGATTGATTATTGATTCTATCATCTCTTTGTTATTTGTGATCTTGCATGCTTTCCGTTGTTAGTAGCTATCTTGGCCAAGTAGATGCTAGCAACTCCAAGAGTTAGTATTTATGCTTGATAGTGGGTTCATGCCTCTGGTAATCTGGGGAACTGACAGAAATCTCTAAGGTACCAGATGTGTTGTTGCTACTAGGGATAAAACAACAATCCTTTGTTCATAGAATAATCGTATTATTTACATTACACGCAATTCATAAAGCAATAATCTATTGCTTGCAACTTAATACTAGAGGGGGTTCGAATGATAACCTGAAGGTGGATTATTAGTCATAGATGCAGTTGGATGGCGGTCTATGTATAATGTTGTTTGAAATTCCCAATCAAGTTCCAAAGGAGTCAAGATGATTAGTATATGCATGTATTGCTTTCTCGGTGTTTGTCAATTGCCCCGCTGTAAACTATGGATCCCGGTCCTTTTCTTTTACATACAATCTACAAACTGTTTACTGCTTTGTGTTTACTTTCTGCAAACTTTTACTTCTTTCCATTCGATACGTTTAATCCTTTGTTTTCAGCAAAACCGGTGAGATTGACAACCTCATCGCAAGTTGGGGACAGAGTTCTATGGTTGTGTTGTGCAGGTCTCCACGTTGCTACTAGCACCGGTAGTGCGCCCTACCAAGGCTTAGCTAGCAACACCTTTGGGGTGTTTCCTTGCTCCTACTGGTTCGATTAAACCTTGGTTTCATAACTGAGGGAAACTTGGTGCTGTGCTCATCATACCTTCCTCTTGGGGTTCCCCAACGAGCTTGTTAATACACGAGCAATCAAGCACTTTTCTGGCGCCGTTGCCGAGGAGTCAAGGACATCTTCACAAGTGGAGTCCCTCATAACTAATCTCTTTAATTTGTTATTTTTGTTTTTCTTAATTTCCTTTTGTTTTGTTTGCTTGTTTCTTTATCAAAAACACAAGAAAAAAATTAGTTTTACAAGTTTGTTTTCTTTATTGAAAACACACAAAAATGACTACTCTTGAGAACACTAAGTTGTGTGACTTCACTAGCACCAACAACAATGATTTTATGAGCACACATATTGCTCCACCTGTGCCTGAAGATACTTTCTTTCAGATAAAACCTACTTTGCTCAATCTTGTTATGAGAGAACAATTTTCTGGTATTGGTAATGAAGATGTTGCTGCCCATCTAAATAACTTTGTTGAACTTTGTGAGATGCAAAAACATAGGGATATAGATGGTGATATTATTAAGCTGAAATTGTTTCTTTTCTCTTTGAGAGGAAAAGCTAAAGAATGGTTGAATTCCTTAACTAGGAATAGTATTGATTCTTGGACTAAATGCAAAGATGTTTTCATTGGAAAATATTATCCTCCTGCTAACATTATATCTATGAGAAGTGAAATAATGAAGTTTAAACAACTTGATAATGAGCATGTTGCTCAAGCTTGGGAAAGAATGAAATCTTTGGTTAAGAATTGTCCCACTCATGGACTGACTGCTTGGATGATCATCCAAACTTTTTATGCAGGATTGAACTATTCTTCAAGGAACCTATTGGATTCTGCTGCTGGAGGTACCTTTATGACCATTACTTTGGGTGCTGCAACAAAGCTTCTGGATAATATGATGGTAAACTATTCTGAATGGCATACTGAGAGAGCTCCACAAGGTAAGAAGGTAAATTCTGTTGAGGAAACCTCCTCCTTGAGTGATAAGATTGATATTATTATGTCTATGCTTGTTAATGGGAAAGCCCATATTGATCCAAATAATGTTTCTTTAGCTTCTTTGGTTGCTCAAGAAGAGCAAGTTGATGTGAACTTCATTAGAAATAACAATTTTGGCAATAATGCTTATAGTAATAATTTTGGTAACAACAATTATATGCCATATCCTCCCAACAATGGTAATGCTTATGGAAGTTTCTACAACAATAATAGGAGTGCTCCCTATAAACTTTAAGTTATGCTTAAGTACTTTATTAGTAAACAAACTGCTTTCAACAAAACTATTGAGGAAAAACTCACTAATGCTAAAAGAAATATAGCATCTCTTGCTGAAGCTCAATCCTCTTTGAATAAAGTGGCTGCTAAACCTGAAACTAGTGATAATCCCTTTGCACCTACTAATGCCATACAAGTGAGAATTGATGAAAATGTTAGACTATTAGCTGAATTACATGCTAAGTGGGAAAGAGAAGATGAAATTGCTAGAAATATTAGTGTTTCTACTATTACCACCACTAGTGTTGAGGCTAGTAATAGTTCTACTACTCTAGATGATAAATTTGATTTTGATCTTGATGGGTGTAATATCTATGAAGTTATTAAGTTCCTACAAAAGCTTGCTAAAAGTCCTAATGTTAGTGCTATGAACATGGCCTTTACAAAACACATTACTGATGCTCTCATAAAGATTAAAGAAGAAAGGATGAAACATAAAGCTTCTATTCCAATAAAACAAGAAGATGGTTGGGAACCCATCATTAATATGAAAGTGAATGACTTTGATTTCAAAGCTTTATGTGATCTTGATAGTAGTGTTTCCATTAAGCCTAGAAAGATTTATGGTATGCTTGATTTGCCACCACTTGAAGATTGTTATTTGAATGTCCCACTTGATGATAATGCTAAAAATAAACTCATGGGGAGTTGATACATTTAAAATATATCTATAATTTTTGATGTTCCTTGCTTGGTTTTATCCACTTTCTTGTGTTTTGTCCACACTTTGGAGTACTTTTCATATGATTTCTTGGACTAACCTATTAACAAGAGCCACAGTGCTAGCTGCCTATTTTCTGCTGTTTTTGGTTCTAGGAAAGTCAGAAAATGAATATTCTCGGAATTGGACGGGACAAAAGCCAAAGTGCCTATTTTTTCGGAAGTCATCAGATGCCAGAATACGAGACGGAGAAGGGCTGGGGGCCGGCCACACCACCTGGCCATGCGGCTAGGCCTGGGCCACGCCAGGGGGTGGTCTGGCTGACCCCAGCATCCCCTCGGCGTCTCCTTCCGCCTATATATTGCCCTCGAGACGAAAACCCTAAGTACCCGATCAAAAATCCACGAAAGAGTTTATAGCCGCCGTCATCTCCATCCCTAGATTGGGAGGGATCTGAAGCTCTTCCCGGCACCCTGCCGGAGAGGGGAATTCACCCTGGAGGCCTTCTTCATCACCATGCAAGCCTCCGGTGTGATGCATGAGTAGTTCATCCTTGGACTACGGATCCATGTAGTAGCAAGATGGCTCGTTCTCCTCCTTTGTCCTTTCATGTTTAGATCTTGTGAGCTCCGTTCATGATCAAGATCATCTATTTGTAATTCTACATGTTGTGTTTGCGGCGATCCAATGGATATTGAGATGCTATTTCAGATTGATTATTGATTCTATCATGTCTTTGTTATTTGTCATCTTGCATGCTTTCCGTTGTTAGTAGCTATCTTGGCCAAGTAGATGCTAGCAACTCGAAGAATTAGTATTTATGCTTGATAGTGGGTTCATGCCTCTAGTAATCTAGGGAAGTGATAGAAATCTCTAAGGTACTAGATGTGCTGTTGCTACTAGGGAGAAAACAACAATCCTTTGTTCATAGAACAATCGTATTGTTTACTTTACACGCAGTTCGTAAAGCAATAATATTTTGCTTGCAACTTAATACTGGAGGGGGTTCGGATGATAACCTGAAGGTGGATTATTAGTCATAGATGCAGTTGGATGGCGGTCTATGTATAATGTTGTAATGCCCAATCGAATCTCAAAGGAGTCAAGATGATTAGTATATGCATATATTGCTTTCTCGATGTTTGTCAATTGCCCCGCTATAATTTGTTCACCCAGCATGTTATCTATCTTAAGGAGAGCCACCTCTAGTGAATTATGGATCCCGGTCCTTTTCTTTACATACAATCTATAATCTGTTTACTGCTTTGTGTTTACTTTCTGCAAACTTTTACTTCTTTCCATTCGATACGTTTAATCCTTTGTTTTCCGCAAAACACGGTGAGATTGACAACCTCATCGCAAGTTGGGGACAAAGTTCTGTGGTTGTGTTGTGCAGGTCTCCACGTTGCTACTAGCACCGGCAGTGCGCCCTGCCAAGGCTTAGCTAGCAACACCTTTGGGGTGTTTCCTTGCTCCTACTGGTTCGATTAAACCTTGGTTTCATAACTGAGGGAAACTTGGTGATGTGTTCATCATACCTTCCTCTTGGGGTTCCCAACGAGCTCTACATCAACACCACACCAGCACTTTTCTGGCGCCGACACTAAGCCATCAAGCATTTTTCTGGCGCCGTTATCGGGGTGTCAAGGACATCTACACAAGGGGGGTCCCTCTTAACCAATCTCTTTACTTTGTTATTTTTGTTTTGCTTAGTTTTCTTTTTTGCTTTGTTTGCTTGTTTCTTTATCAAAAACACACAAAAATTAGTTTTACTAGTTTGCTTTCTTATTTGAAAACCCAAAAAATGACTACTCTTGAAAAAACTAAGTTGTGTGACTTGACTAGCACCAACAACAATGATTCTATGAGCACACATATTGCTCCACCTGTGCCTGAAGATACTTTCTTTGAGATAAAACCTGCTTTACTCAATCTTGTTGTGAGAGAACAATTTTCTGGTATTGGTAATTGAGATGCTTCTTCCCATCTAAATAACTTTGTTGAAATTTGTGAGATGCAAAAGCATAGGGATGTAGATGGTGATATTATTAAGCTGAAATTGTTTCCTTTCTCTTTGAGAGGAAAAGCTAAAGGATGGTTGAATTCCTTAACTAGGAATAGTATTGATTCTTGGACTAAATGCAAAGATGCTTTCATTGGAAAATACTATCCCCCTGCTAAGATTATATCTATGAGAAGTGAAATAATTAAGTTTAAACAACTTGATAATGAACATGTTGCTCAAGCTTGGGAAAGAATGAAATCTTTGGTAAAGAATTGTCCCACTCATGGACTGACTGCTTGGATAATCACCCAAACTTTTTATGTAGGATTGAACTATTTTTCAAGGAACTTATTAGATTCTGCTGCTGGAGGTACCTTTATGACCATCACTTTGGGTGCTGCAACAAAACTTCTGGACAATATGATGGTTAATTATTCTGAAGGGCATACTAAGAGAGCTCCACAAGGTAGGAAGGTAAACTCTGTTGAGGAAACCTCCTCCTTGAGTGATGAAATTGATATTATTATGTATATGCTTGTTAATGGCAAAGCCCATATTGATCCAAATAATGTTCCTTTAGCCTCTTTGGTTGCTCAGGAAGAGCAAGTTGATGTGAACTTCATAAGAAATAATAACTTTGGCAATAATGCTTATAGGAGTAATTTTGGTAACAACAATTATAAGCCATATCCTCCCAACAATGGTAATGCTTATGGAAGTTCCTACAACAATAATAGGAGTGCTCCCTCTGAACTTGAATTTATGCTTAAAGAGTTTATTAGTAAACAAACTGCTTTCAATAAAACTATCGAGGAAAAACTCTCTAATGCTAAAAGAAATATAGCATCTTTGGCTGAAGCTCAATCTTCTTTGAATAAAATGGCTGCTAAACCTAAAACTAATGATAATCCCTTTGCAGCTACTAATGATATACAAGTAAGAATTGATGAAAATGTTAGACTATTAGCTGAATTACATGCTAAGTGGGAAAGAGAAGACGAGATTGCTAGAAACATTAGTGTTTCTACTATCACCACCACTAGGGTTGAGGCTAGTAATAGTTCTACTACTTTAAATGATAAATTTGATTTTGATCTTGATGGTTGCAATATCTCTAAAGTTATTAAGTTCCTACAAAAGCTTGCTAAAAGTCATAATGCTAGTGCTATGAACATGGCCTTTACAAAACACATTACTGATTCTCTCATAAAGATTAAAGAAGAAAAGATGAAACATAAAGCTTCTATTCCTATAAAACAAGAAGATGGTTGGGAACCCATCATTAATATGAAAGTGAATGACTTTGATTTCAAAGCTTTATGTGATCTTGATAGTAGTGTTTCTATTATGCCTAGAAGGATTTATGATATGCTTGATTTGCCTTCACTTGAAGATTGTTATTTGAATGTCCCACTTGATGATAATGCTAAAAAGAAACTCATGTGGAGTCTTAATGATGTTCTTATTATAGTTAACAATGCCTATGTCCCCGTTGATTTCTATGTTTTGGATGTTGAATGCAATGCTTCTTGTCCTATTACTTTGGGAAGACCTTTTCTTAGAACTGTTGGTGCCATTATTGATATGAAAGAAGACACCATTAAATATCAACTCCCACTCAAGAAAGGTATATAACACTTCCCTAAGAAGAGAGAGAAGATTTCTTTTGCTTCTCCTATGAAAACAAAATTTGTTCTGAATGCTTCTTCATTTGAGAACACCTGATCCTTTTTCTTGCTTCTTATCCCTAACTTAAAGGTGTTAAAGAAAAGTACTTATTGGGAGATAACCCAAAAGTTTTAGATGAGTCTTGGAAGTTATTACCTCTGTAATAAACTCTCCTTATCCTTTTTATTTGATTTTTGTGCCAAGAGTAACCTCTAATGAGAGAGAAGTAATGATTGGGAAATTTGCTCTCCCGAAACAGATTTCTGTGCTTTACCGTAAAAATTCGTATAAATCTCTGAACGTGTTTGTGAGGCGTGAATTTTTGTGCTTCTGCCCCTGGTTGTTATCTAACTTTCGTTAGTTTAACACTTTTTGATTTGAGCAACAAAAGGTCTTCGAAATAATTCGTCTTTACCTGCTGGTCTGTATTGATAGATTTCTGACATTTTCTGCATTTGCTTCTTGTTAGTTCCTTTTTGAGTTCTTTTGGGGAATTGAGCTTTTTAAGGGAATTTATACAGTAGCTAGTGTTCTAATGGAAGTTTATTTGGTGTTAGAACTGAACATTAAGACTTATTTATCTTGAGTGCACTAATGTTGCTAATAAAGATTGTGTGAAGTTTTGTATGAAGGAAAAATTTCAGGTGTATGGAAGGAATGAGTAACGAGATGAAGGATGGACTAAAGCTCAAGCTTGGGGATGCCACGCGTGTCACCCCAAGAAATATCCAAGAAGTACAAGCGTCAAAGCTTGGGGATACCCAAGGCATCCCCTTCTTCATCAATAAAAATCCCAGGTTTTTTCCAAACGCTTCATTTTTATTGTTTCATGCACAGTTGTGTTGTTCTTGGAGCATCTTCTTTTTCGTTTTTGTTTTGGTTTTTCGTTTGCTTGGTTTCCTTAGTTTTCTGAATAAATTGGTTGGACCCCCTCTTTCATACTTTGGTTTGCAAATAGTTTGGTTTGGTTTAGAAAAGAGTAGGAAAGTTCATGCTTATGTGATAAAAAGAGCTCGTTTTTGACTGTGTCCTATGCTCTGTCATGCCATGCTTGATATTGTTTTGGCTTTATGCTTAGTATTCTTTGCTGTATCATGACTTGTTATAAACAATTGAGATTTCTTAATGTGCCTTGGATGAATCATGCGTTGTTTTAGCATATCAAAGCATAGTATTGTGGTATTCTCCTTTGATGCTTTATTTAGGTTGACTTGGCGCATGCTCACACCATGTTATGACTATCTCAAGTCACCATAGCCTGTATGATCCTTTAGTTTCCAACTTGTAGTATCACTTTATGCTTTGATCAATGATGTTTTGTCGCTCTACATGATTATGGCCATTATTGCTCTCTTAGTTTGTCGCTCCCAGTCTTTTGCTAGCCTCCACAACAAAGTATGTGTTCCACTCATGCATCCAACTCCCTAAACCAAGTTATTCCAAAGAGTCCACCATACCTACCTACTATCTTATGCTATTCCAAGTATATTCATGCTTTTGTTTACCTTCCAAATTAAACTTGTTATGAGAAAACTAGTGATTAAAGCTTTCACGAACTTGATGGCACACTTTACTTTTTTGCATCCAATAAACTTGAACCATTGGGTCCTTCTTTGTTGCGTATATGCTTGTGCTTTATAAGTTGAAATTAGCAGAACCATGTTTCATGGGGAACGCTTTCAACATTGCACTTGTACTTTGTACCCCGTTGATATCATGTTCTTTTGCTTACAGATCCTGGTGGTGTGAAATAAAAGTGGAACTTGTAAGATCATGGAGTTTGTATGTGTGTTAGAGAAATGCCTGGGCCGCTAGCCTAAGCCATGCCTAATCATGGTGGAAACTTGCAGCATCACCATAATGAGCACTCTATGAAGCATCCTCAATAAAAACCTATGCAAATAGCAAATAAATGGATCGCTGAGATGCTCATTGTCTGCTTGCCTTGTCATTTTGATTATGGGAAAGCTCCCGTATCATGTGCAAGGGGTACCCTGTCGGCGGTTCTTAATGATACACATGTACTTACAATGACAAGAGCTTACTCGTGACTGAAGTTGAGTAGCATGAGGATCGGTCTTCGTAAGTAAGGGGCATGAGAATTCGGTTTATAACTTGTCAAGCATATCCTCTTAGTTGTGTCGCTTTAACCTTAATCACCTTCAAGATGCTTATGATAGGGGCAATGAGAGCTGAAAACTATAAGTACCATAATTTTTGGAAGCTCTTTATGAGACTTGAATCCCTACTTCCTTTTACAAAAGGCCTTTCTTCCACCATTATATTGAGGCTCCACCTTCTATCTTTATGCACCTACTTTGAGAGCATAGTGGCCATTCTTAGTTCTATGTGCATTTTCCCAAAACTAGTTGATTGATGCATAACTTGTTATTGCTTGTTTGAAACTATTGTATCTAGTAACTCTTATGAACTTTCAAGGTGTACTATGCATTTATATTTGCTACTCTATAGAGGGACAAGCTGAATACTTTTATGCTATGTTTTCTTTATGTGAAACAAACAAACGTCTTGCAAAGCATTGTTATTTATGAATCTTTTGTTTGTGCCTTTTCATGTTGCATCATAGTTTCTTTGCCTATTGCTAGAACTTTGTCTTTCATGTTATGATTGAAGTACTATGATCCCAGCTTTGAATGTTTTACAAATACTTTGATCAAGTCTTTGATGGTGCATGTCACCTCAAAAATTATTCTTTCTTTTTATCACTTACCTACTCGAGGGCGAGCAGAAGTTAAGCTTGGGGATGTTGATACATTGCAAATGTATCTATAATTTTTGATGTTCCATGCTTGGTTTTATCCACTTTCTTGTGTTTTGTACACACTTTGGAGTACTTTTCATATGATTTCTTGGACTAACCTATTAACAAGAGCCACAGTGCCAGCTGCCTGTTTTCTGCTGTTTTTGGTGCAGGAAAGTCAGAAAATGAATATTCTCGGAATTGGACGGGACAAACGCCAAAGTGCCTATTTTTCCGGAAGTCATAAGATGTCAGAATACGAGACGGAGAAGGGCTGGGGGCCGGCCACACCACCTGGCCATGCAACCAGGCCTGGCCCGCGCCAGGGGGTGGTCTGGCTGACCCCAGCACCCCCTCGGCCTCTCCTTCCGCCTATATATTGCCCTCGGGACGAAAACCCTAAGTACCCGGTCAAAAATCCACGAAATATTCTATAGCCGCAATCATCTCCATCCCTAGATCGGGAGGGATCTGAAGCTCTTCCCGGCACCCTGCCGGAGAGGGGAATTCACCCTGGAGGCCTTCTTCATCACCATGCAAGCCTCTGGTGTGATGCGTGAGTAGTTCATCCTTGGACTACGAATCCATGTAGTAGCTAGATGGCTGGTTCTCCTCCTTTGTGCTTTCATGTTTAGATCTTGTGAGCTTCGTTCATGATCAAGATCATCTATTTGTAATTCTACATGTTGTGTTTGCGGGGTTCCGATGGATATTGAGATGCTATTTCAGATTGATTATTGAACCTATCATGTCTTTGTTATTTGTGATCTTGCATGCTTTCCGTTGTTAGTAGCTATCTTGGCCAAGTAGATGCTAGCAACTCCAAGAGTTAGTATTTATGCTCGATAGTGGGTTCATGTCTCTGGTAATCTGGGGAAGTGACAGAAATCTCTAAGGTACTAGATGTGATGTTGCTACTAGGGAGAAAACAACCAATCCTTTGTTCATAGAACAATCGTATTGTTTACTTTACACGCAGTTTGTAAAGCAATAATCTGTTGCTTGGAACTTAATACTGGAGGGGGTTCGGATGATAACCTGAAGGTGGATTATTAGTCATAGATGCAGTTGGATGGCGGTCTATGTATAATGTTGTGATGCCCAATCGAATCTCAAAGGAGTCAAGGTGATTAGTATATGCATATATTGCTTTCTCGATGTTTGTCAATTGCCCCGCTGTAATTTGTTCACCCAGCATGTTATCTATCTTAAGGAGAGCCACCTCTAGTGAACTATGGATCCCGGTCCTTTTCTTTACATACAATCTATAAATTGTTTACTGCTTTGTGTTTACTTTCTGCAAACTTTTACTTCTTTCCATTCGATACGTTTAATCCTTTGTTTTCCGCAAAACACAGTGAGATTGACAACCTCATCTCAAGTTGGGGACAAAGTTCTGTGGTTGTGTTGTGCAGGTCTCCACGTTGCTACTAGCACCGGTAGTGCGCCCTGCCAAGGCTTAGCTAGCAACACCTTTGGGGTGTTTCCTTGCTCCTACTGGTTCGATTAAACCTTGGTTTCATAACTTAGGAAAACTTGTTGCTGTGCTCATCATACCTTCCTCTTGGGGTTCCCAACGAGCTCTACATCAACACCGCACCAGCACTTTTCTGGCACCGACACTGAGCCATCAGGAGTCTTAATGATGTTCTTATTATGGTTAACAATGCCTAAGTCCCCGTTGATTTCTATGTTTTTGATGTTGAACACAATGCTTCTTGTCCTATTACTTTGGGAAGACCTTTTCTTAGAACTGTTGGTGCCATTATTGATATGAAAGAAGGCACCATTAAATATCAACTCCCACTCAAGAGAGGTATAGAACACTTCCCTAAGAAGAGAGAGAAAATTTCTTTTGCTTCTCCTATGAAAACAAAATTCGGTCTTAATGCTTCTTTATTTGAGAACACTTGCTTCTTATGCCTAACTTAAAGACGTTAAAGAAAAGTACTTATTAGGAGATAACCCAAAAGTTTCAAATGAGTCTTGGAAGTTAGTAATAACCTCTCATTATCCTTTTTTTTTGCTTTTTGTGCCAAGAGTAACCTCTAATGAGAGAGAAGTAATGATTGGAAAAGTTGCTGTCCCGAAATAGATTTCTGTGCTTCACCGTAAAAATCCGTGTAAAATCTCCGAATGTCTTTTTGAGGCGTGAATTTTTTTGCTTCTGACCCAGGTTGTTATCTAATTTTCGTTAGTTCAACACTTTTTGATTTGAGCAACAGAAGATCTTTGAATAAATTCGTCTTTACGTGCTGGTCTGTTTTGCCAGATTTCTGCCATTTTCTGCATTTGCTTCTTGTTGGTTCCTTTTTTAGTTCTTTTGGGGAATTGAGCTTTTTGAGGGAAGTTCTACAGTAGCTAGTGTTCTAATGGAAGTTTATTTGGTGTTAGAACTGAACATTAAGACTTATTTATCTTGAGTGCACTAATGTTGCTAATAAAGATTGTGTGAAGTTTTGTATGAAGGAAAAATTTCAGGTGTATGGAAGGAATGAGTAATGAGATGAAGGATAGACTAAAGCTCAAGCTTGGGGATGCCACGCGTGTCACCCCAAGAAATATCCAAGAAGTACAAGTGTCAAAGCTTGGGGATGCCCAAGGCATCCCCTCTTCATCAATTCAAATCCCAGGTTTCTTCCAAACGCTTCATTTTTATTGTTTCATGCATAGTTGTGTTGTTCTTGGAGCGTCTTCTTTTTTGTTTTGTTTTGGTTTTTCGTTTACTTTTGTTTACTTAGTTTTCTGAATAAATTGGTTGGACCCCCTCT